>JARHVA010001958.1:1052500-1655000 GCA_037957365.1 Torreya grandis
ATTATCAAGCTCAATTTTTCCATTGGAAGCTATTATCAATATCAAACAAGTGATCCAATAATATTTAATTTAGCATCAAATATTCATTTGGAAATCTTGGAGAGGAGTTATAAAGAGGTAAAGTGATGGTAAGAGTCTTCTTATTGAGATGATTATCTATTTTATCCTCTCCTATTGGTGTGCCTAGATTTTAGGTTTTTATTAATAGAATTAGTAATAGGAGTTGAATCTAAAATCCAAGATATATTTTGGTGACCACAGTGGGAGATTACTCCATTAACTAATCTTATAAGCTTGTTAAAGTAATTTGGATGCTTGTAGGATAAAATGGACATGAATTCAAGACTAGATTTTGAAAAACTTTCACGTAAAAGTAATCTATAGTTTTGTATTGGTATCTATGTTATTATAATCATGATATTGTAGAATAAGTCATGATCTTGACTAACTACTTTTATTAACCGCTAATTATTTTTTACTTTTGTAGGTTTTTTACTTTTGACAAAATCACTTTGTAAGTTACGATTTTACCCTGGTAATCGTGGTTTTGTTGGTTAGAATAGTGATTTTGTGAAATTTAGTATTTAAAGTCATATCTCTATATTCTAATTTGGCTAACCCCTCTAAAGGTAAATTTATCTTCTATCTATTACTTGGAAGTGTGTCATATCCTGTGTAGGATAAATGAGGATAATCTAGTTGTTAGAGTATTTGTGCCCTAAAGACAATATCACAACTATCAAAATTATAACCTTATCTTGATAATAGTGATCTTACATTAGGATTCATGGTTTTGTTAAACTTGGATTTGTTCTAATCCTTATCTCCTATTTGTTACTGATCCTTTTATAAGGTGTTATTAGTCTATTTGTGTTACCTTGGGAGGTCTTTTGGTTTTTGGTTTTTAGGAGGAAGAGGATTTAATCAAGATTGGGACCATTTGACCATAACTTGAAATATCACCACTCTCTAACCTATGAATTTGCTCTGGTAACTATGATATTGCCATCAAAAGTTACAGTTTTGTATTTTTTATTTAAACTTATAAAAATCTAGCTTGATAGTTCCTAATTTACTAGTAAGGATTACTTAGTAGACAATCATAAGACATTCTCAAATCAAGCTAAGACTATATTTTCAACCCAACCATTTTGTATTTTAGTTATTTTAACTTAACTATGTGATTAAAAATAATTACAGGTGCATTGTCTATGTGTAGGATCAATAGGAATAAGAGGAAAACCAAGGAAAATACCTAAACTCTTCTTTACTAACTTGTTTAAGCCCCTACTACAAAATTTCAAGTCTCAAACTTATAACTTTGACTTGAGATTAGCAGTTTTGTAGTCTTTGATCATAGTTTTATGTTTAGGCATAAAATAGGATAGTGTTGTAATCTACCTGATCTTTTTAGCTAAATAACTTTGATCATTATTTTGTCTATAATTTCCTTATTCTGATTATTCTATCCAAAGATTAAACATATATCATTTAGAATTTTTTTCATAAAGAATTAGTGGTTAGAAGACTTTTCTTTGAATCTACCTATCTATTTATAGTGTTCTAAAAGCCAACCTATCTCACTAACATTTATCTACCTTAGAAATATTTGATAATTTTCCCACTTTCCACAAAACCGTAGATTATGAAATTTCAAAAATTGTAATTTTTCTCTATGTAATTGTAGTTTGGCATAACTATCATGATTTTATAGGTTGACTATCATAGTTAGTTAACTTTACAAGATCATAACTTACGATCTATGATTTTGTCCTAGAATAATGATTTTCTACTTTTTGGTTATGATATTGCACTGTGTATTTATAATTTTACAAAGAGCTGCAATTTTGTAAAAATTAAACTAATAACCCATTTTAGTATAGAACCCATCAAGACCAAGGCACTCCACTTTGTCTTATGACCTTTTTACTTGTAGGAAGGGGTGATGATAATATATTATTTTAAGTTTTCTTATATATACTTACTTGTTTTGGTCTTGCTTGTGTGTATATATATTTTCTTGTCACTTAATTATATATACTTTCATCTCTCACATGTAGGTAATTAATTAAGAAAATTAATCATGTTATGTTTTCCTATTTATTATCCCCCCTGAGTCTAGAATAACACATGACATGTAATTAATCCCCATACATAGGCTTAGAAATTAGGGGTTGGTGATGTGGATTTCATCACCACTCACTAGACCAAATTCCATGTTTTGATGGAGTCTAAAAATTAGGAGAGTTGTCATTCAGTGCCTAAGAAAAATTCCCCATAAAGGGTTTTTTAGAGTGAGGGGTGATTAATCTCTTATATTTAGGGTGGTTAGACATCATCTTATATGTAATTGGGCCCCACTATACCTTCACATATATATGGGATGCACCTATAAACCCTTTTATAAACCTAGATTAGGAGACTTCAATCATAATAGGTGTATTTTTACCAAAGTCAGTATCAACTCATAAGTATCCATCATGTGTAAATTGGGTAAAGAGGGTTTTGTTGATTTCATAATGGGTCACCATCCTAAAACCTCATTTTCTAAGTTATTTTATGGTGTAGGCATTGAGTTACACACCCTTATCAGTTAACTAATTTAGGAATTTTGAATGTGTGTGTTGTTTGAATGTTGTGTTAGACCTATATTGTTTGCAAGTGGAGTAATGCATACCCTATTTTATGTGTGACACACCTTATATATCCCTAGGTAAAGATCGATTTTCATTCCATCATCTTACATCTCATACTCATCTCATATCTTCCATATCTTAATATTTCACCTCCCATCCATCCACCCCACTATATATTAAACAAAGTCCATCTTATATCATCTACCCATATTGTATTAATCACCCATACCACATTTTCTACTTCTTATCTTAAACATCATTTAATCCCTAGCCTATATATTCTCCCATCTCATATTCATCCTACATCTTCCACACCCTTTATATCCAATAATATCCATTATACATCCCTATATTAAGTAAATTTCTATAACTCCTTGTCCATCATATATCTCCCTTCACTTATCCCACATATCATCCCATATCTACCCTATATTCACCTAATACCATCTTATAGCCTCTATTCATCTCATAACCTCCTATCCTACTTCTTCTATCTTTCCTACCCCATCCATCCCATATCCCTCCATCACTTTTAGATACTATATTTAGTATTATAATCAAATTTTAGTGGTCACCCATCCATTTGTTTTAATTATCATCCCTAGTCTTGTTATTATCAATATACATAGTCTTATTAAGATTATAATATATCACCCATCACTCATCCTTATCAAGTTCCTTCTTCATCTAGCACACATCAAATTATCCCTTTACTAGTGGACAAGATATTTGATGCCATTAATCTCTTTTATACTTTCTATATTGGTCTCTTATAAGACTTTTATCTTTTGGTAATTCTTAGTTATCCCATCCCCTTTTAAAAATCAAAATCACATCACTCTTTGACCACTAGTAGATTTGATTCTAGATGGAGGTATTATTCAAACATTTTCATATCATCTATCACACCTCATCACATCTCTATTTTAAAATGGCGATGCAAACCCATGCCCAACTCAAGATAGGACAAGCTTTCAACTAAAATAATGATACACTAGGGAACCTAGGTGATCCAATTTAAGATCATGATGATACATATAGTGATATGCATACCCCTAGAGAGGAAGATGACTGATTTAATCTCGTCCATAATGATGAGGTTAGAAATTTAATTGACCAATACCTTTATGAAAAGTGTGACCATGTTTTATCCCATGATATTGAAATAGGGGGCACACTACCCTAAAATTTTGATTGTAGCCTCATACAAAATATAGTCCATCCTTCCAACCTATCAAATACCTGAAGAAGAGGAAGGTGTAGACCAATAATTCCCCACACACCCCATAATAATTATATTGAGGTTAATATAAATAAAAATATCTTAGAGGACCTCTTATAACAACTTACACAACAAATAAACCTTTTAACACTCAAAATGTCCATAACACTCACAAAACCCAAAACATCCATAATACTTAGAACACCCATAGAACTTAAAACACCCATATCCTCCAAAAAAATCATAATCAAACATCTAATCCTCTTTGGGACCATATATTCACACAATAAAGGAAATCGATGAATGAGACTCTCTAACAGATAGACCCACACTCATAAGCACTAAAGTACAAATATGAAGATTTTTGCTCTTCTCCTTTGGATATGAGTATCTTACAAATACCTTTCCATCCCCATTTTGAAGTACCTAAATTCAAAAAATATCAAGGTAAAGGTGATCCTTAGGACCATGTAAAAGAGTTTTATGTGGCTTGCCATGAAGTAGCATATGAATATGCCTATTTATTGAGATCTTTTCCAAAAATCCTTACTAGACTAGATTTAGAATTGTTCATGCACCTACCTAAGGGGTTTGTATCTAGATTCATAGAATTGATAGAATAATTTTTTAGACACTTTTCATTTAATATTGAACATGACATCTCCATCATAGACCTTTATAACACTAAATAGAGAAACAGGGAAAGCTTGAAATACTTCTTAGAGAGATGGAGAAGATTAGCAAGCCACTTATGGTATACAGTACTTGAAAAGGAGTTAGCCAAGATATTTTTTGATAACCTTAATACTAAGCTCAAATATTAGTTAAAACTCCAATGTACTAAGACATTCAATTAAATAATTGAGAAAGGGATGCAAATTGAAAAAGTGCTTATTGAAGCACAATAAAGATATATTCCTAAAGTGAACACAACCAAAATCAAGACAACTCATTTTCAGTAAACTTAAAAGTCTTCAACAAAAATAAGAATGTCATGGGAAATGGGTTTACTAATTTTAAACAACATATTCGAATAATACAAAAGAATAACCCGATAAAATAATCAAATATCTCCTCTATTTACATTATATGAGGTAACCCAAAACCTCAGATGGGGAAAAGACCACTTACTAGCTTGGGAGTACCCATTGAAATAGTCCTTGATCAGTTAATTACTACTAAAATGATCACCCTTCTTGAAATCAAACCCATGAATTATCTTCAACCTAAACCAAATTGGCATCATGAAGATGAATTTTATAAATACCATAGGGTCAAAGGACATGATTTAAAAATATGTATGCAATTGAAGCACTATATTCAAGATCTAATTGAAAGAGGCAAAATTTAAATAGAAGGGGAAAGTCATTCAAATCAATCTACAAATAGGCAACTAGGTATTTATAAGGACCCACTACCTAAGCATGATCAAAGAAATATGATGCCACCAAGAGACTAGGGTCAGACCTCATCCTCTAACCATACCGACTACCATGACATGCCATACCACTATGTCAACACCATTAAAATCCATCAACCTCAAGATTCCACTCCACCTCCATCCAATATTTTAAAAATTAATCAAGCCATTACTGATTATGTGGTTACCACCAGACACAGTAAAATTATAGTTCCTATGGCACCACGAAAGGACCTGTCTACTTCTACTAATCAAAATGGGAATTTTTATAAGAAAGTTTCAAATTCTTTTGATAATTCTTATGATATTACCCATCATCTTGAGAAAATTCTAGCACAAATTTCATTAATAGATCTTCTTGAAACATCCTCTTTACATTGAGAGATACTTAAACAAGTTTTGAATGACCTTAAGGTCCCTAGTGATATAGATACCAATTAATTCCAAACATTGGTGGGACATCTATCCCCTTCCCAATAAATTAAATTTGGTTACTAGGACATGCCTCCTATTGGCCCCCACCATACTTATCCATTATTCATTGAAGTCTCTATATCCCATCACTTTATTCTTAGGGTGCTCATAGATGGAAGGTCATCATTAAATTTGTGTAATCTAGACTTCTTAAAGAAATTGGGGTATTCAAAAACATCTTTAGGGCCTAATCTAATTATGATCAAGGCATATGATGATAATTAAAGGCCATCTATATGAACTATTTAACTTTTCATTTATATGAGACCCATGATACACCAAATCCCAATTCATGTTATAGATGTTGATTTACCTTATAAAATGCTACTAGGACATCCATGGATCCATGAGATGCAAGTTATCCCATCAAACCTACATCAATGTTTAAAATTCCCCCACTCTAGTATGGAAGTCATCATCCCTGGAGAAATTTATCACTTCCATAGCTATCAAATGGATCAATCCTCATCATAATATCATTTTCATAACATAGATAATTCCATTCTAAGTATAACAATCACCAAGTACATATCCCCCCAAATAACTTGTACCTACATTAAATCCACTATCTAAAGTCACCTGTTTGAAAATCACATCCACATGTTGTAGGGAGTATGAATATAAAACCTTTTGTGTAGGTAATCTCCCTCTATCCCCATGTAATTATAGGTCTCCAACCATGCAGAAGGTTTATCCAATCAGATATCAATTTAGATGGATGGCCTTCTCAAGTGTAGATTGCTATCTAAAGAATGTATTGATGAGTTAAATGAATCTTGGATTACTCTAGATGATGAGAGCCTAATATATCCTAGGAAGCTATACCCACACACATATAATATGTTATAGAACATAAATTACCAAGTAAAAAGACTAGGGAGACAAGAACAAGGTAGGATTGAAACCATATCAATTCAATAACATCCAAAATATCTCATTCTAGGTACAAACTATTTGATGATGACTTAAATAATATTATTATGGATGCTTCTTCAATCCTTGAGTAGTATCGATTTGATAAGGAAATTGAGATAAGTTTAGTTTATAATCACTTTGAAGAGCTTGTTGTCATTAACTTCTTCCATGACATCACCATTTATACCATCGATGTTTCCCTCCTCTACCTTTCACTCATTAACTGGGATCAAAATCAAGAGCCCTCTTTTGATACATTTTAAAATGATGAAACAATATTAGAATTTTTGGGAGCTCAAGATTTTATGCCTTCCGATGATCACAAGAAAGGATTTTACATAAATATTTATTAGTCTACATATTTAGAGGAATAACAAGTTCCTCATGATCAAATAAAAGATGATCAACTAAAGGTGAATAACCTCCTCCAAACATGAAAGAATCTTAACATACTCTAGTTGAGCTAGAAGAATACTTTGTAATTAATACAAAACTCCTGGATTGCATAGATTCAAATATTCTAAAAATATCATTATATCCCTATATGCAAGATTAGTCACCCTATCTTATTGAGGAGGTGATTCAATTAAATATTAGGACTAAATAAAATCCCAAAATTGTTAAATTGGGGCATCTCTAACACCTAAGGAGCAACATATTCTTATTAAGCTACTTAAGGATTTCATAAATGTTTTTACATGGTGTTATTATGATATGCATGGCCTTGAGCCTTCCTTAGTAGTACATCATTTGGTGGTGCATCCTAATTCCAAACCTATCAAACAAAAATTATGCAAAATGTACCCCAAATTAGCCCTATTGGTTAAGGAGTTACAAAAATTCTTGGAATCTATATTCATCCAACCCATAAACTATTCTAATTGGATCTCTAATATTGTTCCTATGACTAAACCCCAAAGAGGATTTAGATTTGCATGGATTTTTGAGACATAAATAAGGCATGTCCCAAGGATGAATTTCATCTTCTGAATATTAACATGATCATGAACTCAACTTTAGGCTATGAAATGCTATCTCTCATGGATATTTTCTTAGGTTGTAATCAAATTAAAATCATACCCAAGGATCAACACAAAACAACTTTTATCACTCCATATGGAACCTTTTGCTATCAAGTCGTGCCATTCAGCCTAAAAAATGCTAGTGCAACTTATCAATAAGCCATGATAGTTATTTTACATGACATGATGTATCATATAATTGAATATTATGTGGATGATATCTTAGGGAAGTCATGACTCAGGTCATAACATCATGTTGTCTTAAGGAAAGTCTTTGAGCGATTGTGAAAATACAAAGTCAAATCAAATCCCAAGAAGTGTGTATTTGGTGTTACTTCAAGAAAGTTATTAGGATTCATAGTTTCTAGGAGGGGCATAGAAGTGGACCTAGCCAAAGTAAAAAAAAAATATGTAAATGGCTCCTCCTCATAATTTGAAGTATCTCATAAGTCTTTAGGGAAAATTACAAGCCATTCAATGATTTATCTCTCGACTTGTAAACAAATGTCACCCTTTCACACATATTTTAAACAAGGGGATGACTTTTAATTAGAACTCTAAGTACCAACAAACTTTTAATAATCTAAAAAATATATTTGGAAAACCCACCTATGATATCACCTCCTATCTCGGGAAGGTGCCTGATCTTATATATTTCAACAACTCCATGCACAATAGGTACCCTCCTAGCACAACATAATGATCAAGGAAAGGAACAAGATATTTATTACCTCAGTCAAACTCTAATCTCTTATGAGATAAAATATAATATAATTGAGAAGGCATGCTTAATCATGGTCTTTACCTCGTAGAAACTCTAACCTTATATGCTTAATAATCAAGTTTAGCTCATTCCCAAAGTTGATCCTCTTAAGTATTTATTTTCAAAATCATCCTTTACAAGAAGAATGGATAGATGGATTATGTTACTTAGTGAATTTGATATTGAATATGTTAATCAAAAGGCCATTATGGGTAAAGTGTCATGGATCAACTAGTATAAGTACCTATTGAAGTGACTAAACTTATTATAGTAACCTTCCAGGATGAGTCTATAATGAATACTTTAGAATCTAGTGGCTAAAAATTATACTTTGATGGCTCATTTACTATGCATGGATTTAGGGTAGACATCCTTCTTTCCATCCCACAAGGTGACCTCATTCTCAAAGCTTTCTGCCTTACCTTCTCATGCACCAACAATATTTTAGATTATAAAGACTTGATAGCTAGCCTCCACCTAGCCATCTAATGAAATATTTGGTATTTATAAGTATTTGGTTATTCCCAGCTTATAATCAAAAAAGTCAAAAATGATTTATATACCAAGGAAAATAAGTTAATCCCTTATAAATAATTGGTAGATAAATTGAAGCATAAATTTTAATCCATTACATTTGAGCAAGTAACGAGAGGGAGTAATAAAGCAATTGACTCTATGGCCACTATTGGCTCTCTTATTGATCACCTTGAAGATGTTTTAGAAGGTAATTTTCTAATTGAACATCTTATTCTTCTAAAAAATCAATCCATGGCTCCTTTACAAATCTATGCAATTAATGATCCCATTCTTCCCTAGTACCATGAAATCTATAGGTACCTCCATGATAACATCTTACCACCTAACCTTAATCACCACCAATGAAAGGCCTTTATCCACTAAACCTCCAATTACATAATACTTAATAGCACGCTCTATCATAGAGGCTATGATGGGACTTTTTAAAGATGCCTAACCTCAAAAGAGGCCTCTCTCATGATTAAGGAGGTCCATGATGGTATTTATGGTAGTCATATTAGTGGGATGGCCCTGGCTAAGAAATTACTTTAGATCAAATATTATTGGCCTACCATAGACCAAGAATCCTGTTAAGACATGCAAAAGTGTGTAGCTTGTCAAAATCATAGTAATCTTATTCATGCCCCCCATAATAATTATTTCCCATAATGAGTCCATGGCCATTCTCCATATGGGGACTTGATTTATTCAAAAAGATAAATTAGACATCATCAAATGGTTATAAGTTTATCATTACATCAATAGAGTATTTTACTAAATGGGTAGAGGTGATGCCACTTACCTATATTATAGGCCTCTAAATTTCTAAATTCATCCTCAATCAGATTATCTACCACTTTGGCATCCCTACCAACATCATCTATGATAATGGCAAGTCATTTAAAAATTAGGAAGTTGAGGCCTTGTGTTAGAGGTATCACATAAATTCATAGTTTTCTTCCCCTTACTACCCCCAAGGGAATGGACAAGCTGAAGCAACAAACAAGACCCTTATCAAAATCCTCAAAAAGATAGTCAATTAAGTAGGTAGGAATAGACACCTACAATTATATCCAACTCTTTGGTCTTATCACACAAGTGTTTGCACACCTATTAGGGCCAATCTATATGCCTTGGTATATGGGATGAAATTAATCTTGCTATTGGAAGTAGAAATACCCTCCCTTTGAATCTCATTAAGGGGAATTATCATTGACCATTATTTTAGACAATAATGACTATAAGAATTGGAGCTTCTTGATGAGAAATGTGAAAAGTCTCTTGATCACTTATGAGCATATCATAATAGATTAAAAGGCTAATATCAAAATAAGATCCATTCTAGAGAATTTTAGGTCAGTGACCTAATCCTAAATGAAAATCAAAAAAATACTAATGATGACATAGATAAGAAGGGTAAATTCAAAGTTAATTAGCTTGGGCCATACATCATAGTTTCCAAGTTTGGATCATGAGCCTATAAATTAGCCACATTGGATGGTAAAGAACTTGATAATCCAATGAATATAATGAATTTTAAGTGATTCTACACTTGATAAGATCCACCCCCCTCCATCTATGAGTCCCCACTCTTGGGGGAATGCCCGTTTCCACTCCATCATACCATCACATCTCCCCCACAATATTAAAAAAATCCATCCAATGGTGAAAACTAGTTTTTCAGTGCCTTGGGCAAGTACCATGATGAAAACTATTTTTCAATATCATAGTAAACCTAACCCTAGTCTTGACAGTGGGCATTTGACATAGGTTCTTATGTAACAATAGGAGATGAATGATTTAACAAATGGAAGAAGTTATTGTTTACTTAGTAATGGGGATGTTTTTTAGGGGAATTCATCTAGAGTCTCTTATCCATCACTATCATACATATATCCCCAAGTCCTATCATGTCCTTATGTCCAAAATCTAATCTTGTCATCCTATCATATCCTATTTGGCAAGTGTGTCTCCATTTAGTCTCAAGATAAATCCCATTCCCATTTTCCCTTATTGTGTCTGAGGCCATGGTTCATACCTTCCCACTATCATTGTCATTATGGAAGGGTCAAATATCAATTTTGTATTCTAAGGTGTTGTAGACATTATGATACTAAATCTTGAAGGATCATCCTAACCCATACATAGTTGCTTTATGGAACTAGTTGAAATATTTTTCCAAACATAATAATTTTGGGCATCACATACCCCATGTACATAGCCCATAATTTTCACTAGACCCATTGTCTATAAGAACTTTCTAATCCCATCATTCTCCATTTATATCCTTGTTGGTGTCTTTAATTTTAGTCTGTATTATCTTATGATTGTATTTTGTGATTGTGTGTTTATTTTGAATGTGTGTGGTTGTTTAGTTCATCATGTACATATTAATTACACTATCTTGTTTAGTAAACAATTTTGTATATATTTTATTTTGTTAACTTTTTGGGAACAAGGATGGTCTAAATGGAACCCAAACTACTTTTGGGTAATACCACTTTTCAAAGTTCCCTTATGTATTGAATACTTCAAGTTCCTATGGCACACATTCACCAGTTCAAAATAAAAAAGGATTCCAAAACATTTTAATGGCTTCCAAAATAAACCCCTATCCCATGCACACCCTATTCCTACCACTTATCCTATCATTACTATCCCCATCTCATCTAACCTATCACTATCCCATTTAAAACCTAATTACCTCCCAACCCAATCATCAAACTACCTCCATGGTGTATGAGGGTTCCTATCCAAACCCACACTATGAGACATAATGAATTAAAGGGGATTAATCTTTTATTAAACACATTACTTTATGTCTTTCATTGTTATATACATTCATACCATCTTATTACACCATCCACGTTATATCACAATCCAATATATCATTTTATCATCATATTATATGTAATCACATCACATCATTAGAAACATATAAATATAATTCATATTACAACCCATAAAACAATAAATATAGGACAAAATAATAACACCATAATCATTTCCCATCTATCTAAATTGTATATATAATCAATGCATCATTACATAATCCTACTCATAAGTATGTATATTCATCACATTATTTCATCTATCATCATATACCATAAAATTATAACATAATGCATTTGACATATAAACATCATACATCTAAACATCATCAATAAACCCATCATATAAATTCTAAAACATGAAAATCCATCACATTACATCATATGCAATTCATCACATCATAAATAAATGGGTCATGCAAAAGCTAAATCATGTATCTATCACATCCATCTACTAAGATCCATAAACAACAATGATAGTATAGCACATCTCATCATATAATCTAAAATAACATAATCCATCACATCACTCACATGATAATCATCATCTATGCATACACACAACATAAACCATCATCTAAACATCTCATCGTATATATAAATAATATCCACAATCCACATGGATTCCATGTCAAAAAATAGATACAATGTGTGGGCCCATGGGGAAATAATGAGCTAATATATAAAAATCCCCTATATATATACCTCACATATCATGGTTGTGGTCCTAGTGGCCTTGGTCATCCTAGTGGTCCTCTAGTAGGTTGATGTATAGAGTGTGAAGAATTGGATTGAAATAAATAAACCCACCACTCAAGTGGCATTAAATAATTATATAGTGTCCTATAATACTACACCTCATGGGTCAATCTCATAATGTTATTCATCACCTCCACCATCTTGCACTCCCTCATCACCAAATCAGCCTCTTCCTTGGCCCTCTCAGCCACTTTCACCTCTCTTATCAGGGTATGAATACGTCCTTGCATATATGTAATCTAACCTTGGTATCTTATAATTTATGCATCTCTACTATAAATCAAGCTCTACAAGGTAGCTATCTATGCCTATGATATAGTGAGATGTGACTATATCCCTATCACTTATGTTTGGGCCTGGGTCAACTACCCATCTCTCTATGATATCTAGGCCTATAATTTTATAACCTATCCTTGTAACCCAATCACTTATGCCTCCCATCTTTCTACACTATCATATCATATAGTTATGATTGCAACTGATCCCTCTCCTATGTAATCTTGATAATCTATGCCAACTAAGACTAAATCTCAGTGTACAATTAGGCTAGTAAAGACATCTCACTCTATGATAAAGGCTATTATGCAAGCCTTGTATCATCTCCACCATCACTACCTCCATATTATGTGTTATTCTAAATCTATGGCTACATCTAAGGTCCAACCTCCACTTATACCCATATTTGGGGTCCACTACCTCTAACCTATCCTATTACTACCATCTGGTCTCCATCTCTTCCATCTACATCCATAACAATCCCATCATGACCATATTGTCCATCTTAAGCAGATGTCTATCTCATCCTCCTCTACATCTTGACACATGCCTGAAGAACTCTCCTTGTAACCCCTCACTAAACCATGACCTTGGGATAGGCCAATCTCATTGGAACTCATGGTCTCTACCATGTTATGTATGTTTTAATAACACCTAGATTAGGGATAGGAGTCTATAAGTCCTAGGGCATTAGGAAAATACCCTTATAATACATTCAAGCCTTAGCCCTATCTACTAGCCTACCCCATTGAGGCCTCTCCTACTTACTCTAAGAGAACATGTGTCCCTCTCTAAGCACATCCTATATGAAATCAAATTACCACTACAAGTGATCTGATCTATATCACTCTATCACAAGGTCCTTATGACCTATTAGATAACACTTAGTCAACATGTATTGAGTAATTATAGCCTCATCATCTTGACTAAACTATAAGCCCTTATAGTGTTTCCATGTGATGTGCTCATGTTGAAGGCTATCAAAGGCATCTCGATAAAATCACATCTCTCTAATATGGCCCCTTTAAACTCTTAGTAGAATATACCAACCAAAAACCATCAATTGATGTGGCTGCCATGTTATTAATGTCCCCAATAGATGCTAGATCATGATGTTCTCTCAGGTCTAGACCTATAAAATTATAGATGGACCTAAGCTCATCGCTCTCTTATAAGCACCTAGGGGTAACTCTCTATACAATAATGCCAATACCACTGGTCCCCAAACAAAAACTCTAAAATCCTAGACCATATCAACTATAACATCTCCCAAGCCTAGATGAAACCATTGACTGCTCTTGTTTAATAGGAGAATGCTAGTGATAAGAGACATAACCACTAGTGTCAGTCTATCAATAGTACCCTTGATAAGACACCTATCAATGTCAACATGCCTATATTGAACTCCCACTTACATCCCCCTATTAATCTTTAGAGTATCATAGCTTGTGTATGAGATATCCAATATATCATGTCACCTCATATTAGAAGGCAAAAGATTTGATAAACATCCTCTAATTTAATTATCATATCACTAATGACAAAGTGTAATGTGTTAGTATTAGAATGATAGTGTTCCACCAAAGCTATGATAAGGGCCTGATCAATCTATATAATTGACATCATCACCATGTCATGAAGCCCAATCAACTCCAATACTCTATACTCCACCTCTATCAATAAATACATCTCATGTATCATAACATGATGTCATGATCATGATGCCATCACTCCTAAGTCCTCCTACACCAGTCAAAATTGACCTATCACTCCATATACCACAAATTATATCTCCCATCTATCACAAATCACCTAAACTATCCTCATATCCCTCATAACCCCATCCATCCTACTTTCAATCATAAAACCTCAACATAACCTATCCTAACAAATCCCTAATCCTATTTTCACCTATACTAACCTCCCTTTCCTACCCCAATTACCCCTACCCAATAGTCCTAACCACCCCTAACTATTTCCCCATCCCATGATCCCTCACTAATTAAACCCCATTCCCAATCACAACTAATCCCATCACCCATACATCTAACTTCAACATCTACATACTATAATATCCCAATCCCTTCCTTGACCTTATTATGACCTAAACCATCTCTAAATCTAACCAATTGCTTAAATAACATCATTAATAATCATCTAACCTACAAATTTACCCCTCTAATCCAACTATCCATCTCATTAACCAATCTCCTTATCCCCTAACTTATCACTTTTTCTAACCTTGAAACAATTTCAACTCGTGACCATGCTCTAAATGGTGATCTTGACAAAAATGCAAGTTGTGACCTACAATTTTTCATAACCATATGGTTAGGCAAAACTAAAAATCCTTATATTATAGTTTTTCAACATCAATATTCTCTAATCTATGGTATTTTAAAATTGTGACTCCATAGTTATGGTATTGCAATATTACGGCTCTAGACTCAAGAAATTACAGTACCATTTGTTACCCTACAATGCTTCAATTTGTGGTGATAATATCATGACTGAGGGTTTTACCATAAATCATCGTATTGTCTTGGTTAATTTAATAATGCCTATTCTTATCAAAAATTCCAAAAATATAACTAAAATTGACAAAAATCACAAAGCTAAATGGTAAGTACTCACTAGTGGTCTAGCCTTTGGTGCCCTCTAAAATATTCACACTTGTTCACCATGATAGAAAGCTCGGGAAAGCTAGTCCATATTTTTATCCCAAAGTCAAATAATAAAAAGATAAAAAGCACAAATGACCCAAATTTGACTCTTTTGTATTATTTGACCCCCCATCCTTTACCCCCACCCCCCTAATTTTTTTTATCAACCCTTTACTAACACAAATCTTGCATCCAATCTCATAAAATTATCTAATTACCCCCAAAAAGTCATCTCTAACTATAATTTCATCATTAGGGGCATGTATTTTCCATTTCCCCATGGTTCACTCTTGATTTGAGTTAGAAGTACATTAGCCTAAGATCTTTTAGGACTATGTAGGTAGCACCTAGTCCCCAATTTTGTGTCAGGGATAACTCGACCACCATTCATCCCTCATCATTGTCCCATCCTTGGACTAGTCACTTGAAAATAACATGATGTTTTATGTTATAAATCCTATGTAAAATAGATCTATATCATTAATCAACTTATTTTGATCAATTTTCAAGCCTTCCCTAACATGTGTCCTTGTTATGGGACTTGTCATCAACTTTAACCCATCTAATTAATCTCATCTGATTAATCAAATAATTTTTATAGACATTTGTTGTTTGTCTATAACCCATCACCATTGAGTTATTTTATACAATTGGATCATCTTCAACTATAGTTATATCTTGGGCCATCCCAACCCCATTTTATTATCTTGATCTTGTCCCACCTTGGGATTTTTGTTCAAGTGACTATCTGGGTGTTCTCCTTACATGCTCGTTCGAGGGGGAATCATACCTAATAAATCATCGCTAACAACATATAATATGATTCTATATGATTATTGTTCTTCTTTAAAATATCATTAATCCTACTACCCCATTCCACTAGTAATTCCCTTTCAAAGAGGGGAAAATGTATGCACTAAAATTTTCTCACCCTACTAATTACACTATTTTTTGCTAATTTAACCTATAATGACATTTCCTATCTAACTTAACTAATACCCCATTATTCCACATCCCATTTGTTACATCATAAAAACCTTACCCCATCCCATAACCAATTAGTTCCCTCATTAACCTACTAACAAAACCTCTTTATCCACTAACCTACCCCCTAAGCCACTTGCCAATTTAAAAATACAAAATAATCTACCTACCCAACTATCACCCTATTCTAGCCACTCCTAAACCCCTAAAACCTAATAGGAGATTTATAGAATTGTAGGATTATATAAATCTCCTTCATTTTATCCCCTTCTCCTCTAGAATTTTATATTCTAGAGATCTCCATGGAATTAAAAATTCCATGGAAAATACCTAGCCATTGATCTCAATGGCTCAAAATTAAATTTGAGCCATTGATTTCTCCCTCCATTCCTATATAACCAAGCTCACTCCCTCCATGAGATCATCATGAAAAACTTGGGAAATTATTAACTTGCTACCATTATCTTGCATCCACATAGCCTTCTTGTATCCATCCATAACCATTATCAAACTCAATTTGTCCACTGGAAGCCATTATCAGCATTAAGCAAGAAATCTAGTAATCTTTAATTTGGCATCAAATATCCATTTGGAAATATTTGAGATCATATATAAAGAGGTAAAGTGATGGTAAGAGTCTTCTTATTGAGTTGATTATCTCTTTTATCCCCTCTAATTGGTTTGTTTAGATTTTAGGTTTTTATAACTAAAATTAGTAATAAGAGTTAAATCTAAAATTTAGGCTACATTTTGGTGACCACGGTGGGAGATTACTCCATTAACTAATCTAAGAAGCTTGCTGGAAGTGATTTGGATGCTTATAGGATACACTAGATGTGAATTAAAGACTAGATTTTGAAAAAAAATCATGCATAGGTAATATGTGGTTTTGCACTAATATCTACGATATTGTAATCATGATATTGCAGGATAAGTCATGATCTTGACAGACTTCTAGTATTAAATATTAATGGTTTTTTACTTATGAAAGTTTTTAAATTTTGACAAAATCATAACTTCACAAGTTATAGTTTTGCTTTGGTAATTGTGGTTTTGTCAGTTAGAGTAGCGATTTTATGAAATTTAATATTTAAGGTCATATCTCTATGTTTTGCTTTTGATAACCCCTCTACAAGTAAATTTATCTTATTTTTATTTCCTAGAAGTGTGTCATATCCTATATGTAAGACAAAGGAGGATAACCTATTTCTTGGAGTGTTTGTGCCCCGAAGATAATATCATAACTATCAAAATTATGACCTTACCCTAGTAATACAGATCTTGCATTAGGAGTCACATTTTTGTCAAACTTGGTATTACTCTAATCCTTATCTAATATCTATTATTGATCCTTCTATAAGGTGTTATTAGTCTATTTGTGTTGCCCTCAGAGGTCTTTTGGTTTTTGGTTTGTAGGAGGAAGATGATTTAACCAAGCTTGGGACCATTTGACCATAATATGTAATATCATGACTCTCCAACCTGTGACTTTGCTCTTGTAACTATGATATTTCCATCAAAAGTTATGGTTGTGTCTTTCCTATTTAAACTAGTAAAAATCTATCTTGACAGTTCTTGATTTTTTGGTAAGGATTACTTAGTATATAATCATAAGACATTATCAAATCAACTTAAGACTATATTTTCACCCCAACCATTTTGGATTTTAGTTATTTTAACCTAATTGTGTGATTTAAAACACTTATAGGTGCATTTTCTATGTGCAGGATCAACATGAATAAGAATAAAACCAAGGAAAATACCTAGACACTTCTTTACTAACATGTTTAACCCATGTTACAAAACCACAAGTCTCAAATTTGCAAATTTGACTTGAGATTAGTAGTTTTGTAGTCTTTAGTCACAATTTTGTGTTTAGGTAGAAAATAGGATAGTGTTGTAATCTGCCTGATCATTTTATCTAGAGAACTTTGTTCATTATTATATCTATAATTTCCCTATTCTACTTATTTTATTTGAAGATTAAACATATATCATTTAGAAATTTTGTTCATAAATAATTAGTGGTTAGAAGATATTTCTTTAAATCTATAGGTGTGTTTATACTATTCTAAAAGCCAACCTATCTCACTGACATTTATCTACCTTAGACATATTTGATAATTTTCCCATTTTCCACAAAACTATAGATTACAAAATTTTGACAATTGTAATTTTGATTTGTGTAATTATGATTTTGCCTAACTCTCATAGTTTTGTAGGTTGACCATCATAGTTAGTTAACTTCTACAAGGTCATAACTCATGATCTATGACTTTTTCTTAGAATAATGATTTTTTAGCTTCTGGTTGTGATATTTCTATGTATTTATGATTTTTCAAGGATTTGTAGTTTTTAAAAAATTAAACTACTAACCCATTTTGGTGTTGGACCCCTCAAGACCAAGGTACCCCATTTGTCTTCTGAACTTTGTGCTTATAGGAAGGGGTGCTGATAATATATTATTTTTATTTTTCTTGTATATAATTATTTTTTATGGTTTTGCTTGTGTATACATATATGCATTTGCTTTTCACTTAATTATATGTACTTTCATCTCTCACACATAGGTAATTAATCATGTTGTGTTTGTTTGTTTGTTTATTATCCCCCCTGAGTTTAGGATAGCACATGACATGGAATTCATCCCCATGCATGGGCTTAGCAATTAGGGCTCAGTTATGTGGATTTCATCACCATGAAATAGACCAAACTCCATATTCTAGTGGAGTCTAAAAATTAATAAAGTTGTCATTCGACACCTGAATGGAATTCCCCATAAAGGGTTTTATGGAGTGAGGGGTATTTAAGCTCCAATACATAGGGTGGTTAGACAACATCCTATATGGAATTGGCCCCTACTCTACCTTTGCATATATAGGGGATGCACCTAAAAACCCTTATGTAAACCTAGATTAAGAGCCTTTGCCATAACAACTGTACTAATACCTTTGTTATTATCAACACCTAAGTAGCCATTATGTGCAAATTGGGTTAAGAGGGTTTATTAAATTTCATAATGGGTCACTAACCTACATCCTTACCCATGAAGTCATTGTATGGTGTAGGTATTGAGTTACACACCCTTATCAATTTACTGATTTAGGATTTGTGATTATGTTGTTATTTGATTACTGTGTTAGACCTATATTTTTTGTAATCCAAGTTGGTCATACCATATTTTGTGTGTGACACACCTTAAATACCCCTAGGCAAATATCCATTCTTATTTTATCATCTTACATATCATACTCATCTCATATCTTCCACTTATTAATATTTCACCTCCCATCCATCCACCCCACTATATCTTAAACTATGTCAATCCTATATCATCTACCCATATTATATTAATCACCCACCCCATATTTTATACTTCTTATCTTAGGCATAATTTAATCCCTATCCTATAGATTCTCCCATCTCATATTCATCATACATCTTCCACACCCTTCATACCTAACAATATCCATTATACATCCCTATCTTAAGTAAATTTATATAACTCCTCCTTGTTTTTATTATATATCCCTTCACTTATCCCATATAACATCCCATATATACTCTATATCCACTTAATACCATCTTATAACTTTTATTCATCTCATAACCTTTTATCCTATATTTTATATCTTTCCTACCCTATCCGTTCCATATCCCTCCATCACTTTTGGATACTATATTTAGTCTTAGAATCAAATTCTAGTGGTCACCCATCCATTTTTCATCATTATCATCCCTAGGCTAGGTATTATCAATATACATAATCTTATTAATATTCTAATATAGAAACCATCACTCTTCCCTATCAAGTTCCTTCTTTATCTATCACCCATCAAATTATCCCCTTTCGAGTGGATAGGTATTTGATCCCATCACTCTCTTTTATCCTTGATAGATTTGTCTCTTACAAGGCTTTTATCTTTTGTTAAATCTTAGTCATCCCATCCCCTTTTAAAAATAAAAATCACATCACTCTTTCACCACTATTAGATTTGATTTCTAGATGAAGGTAGTATTCAAACACCTTCACATCATCTATCACACCTCATCACATCTCTCTTTCAAAATGGTGATCCAAACCCATGCCCAACTTAGGATAATACAAGCTTCCAACCAAAATAATTATCCATTGGGGAACCTAGGTTATCTAAATGAAGATTATGATGATACACATAGTGATATGCATACACCAGGAGAGGAAGATGACTGATTTAATCCCATCCATATTGATGAGGTTAGAAATTTAATTGATTAATAACTCCATGAAAATTGTGATCATGTTTTAGATCTTACCATTAAAATAGGGGTCGCACTACCCTCAAATTTTTATCATAGCCTCCTATAAAATATAGTCCATCCTTCCACCCATCCAAGTACAACATGTCAAAATTCATATACCAATCAAATACCTGAAGAAGAGGAAGGGGTGTACCAATAATTTATAGAATAAAAAAACCTTACACCCCTCTATAAGAATCAAATCAAGGTTAATATAAGGAAGATTATCTTAGAGGACTACTTTGACCAATTTACACAATAAATAAACCTTTTAATCCAGGCCCAAAATAAATGTCCATCAACTCCCCATCAAAATGTCCATAACACCCAAAATATCCATAGTACTCAAAACACCCATAACACTCAAAACACGCATATCCCCCAAAATAATAATAATCAAACTTATAATACTCTTGGGGACCCCATATTCACACAAGAGTGGAAAGTGATGAAGGAGACTCTCCAAAAAATACACCCACACTTACAAGCACCAAAGTAATATTTTTGCTCTTCTCCCTTGGATATGAGTATCTTAAAAATACCTTTCCCTCCCCATTTTTAAGTACCTAAATTTGAAAAATATCTAGGGAAAGATGATCCCCAATAATGTATACAAGATTTTTATGTGGATTACCATGAATTAGTATATGAAGATGCCTATTTATTAAGACTTTTCCCAAAAAGCCTTACTAGACCAGCATTAGAATAGTTCATGCACCTACCCAATGGGTCTATATCTAGCTTCAAAAAATTAAAAAAAAAAAAATTTGTTAGACACTTTTTATTTAATATTGAACAAACATATCCATTATATACCTTTATTATACCAAATAGAGAAATGTGGAAAGCCTAGCATACTTCCTACAAAGATGGAGAAGCTTAGTAAGATGCCTATAATGTATAATACCTATAAAGGAGTTAGCCAATATATTTGTTGATAACCTTAATACTGAGCTAAAATATCAATTAAAACTCTAATGTGCTAGAGATTTGAAGAAATAATTGAGAAAAGAATGCAAATTGAAAAAGACACAATCAAACTATATTCTCGAAGTGAACACAATCAAAATGAAGATAACTTCTTTACAGGAAACTCTAATGTTGAGACTAATTTTAACATTAGGTGAAACTAGGTATTTATAGGATGGTAAATTAGAATTTATTATGTGTAAGTTATCATATGGTAACATGGTAAATAACATTTACCATAGTAATTAGTTAGTAGTTAGTAAAACAAAATATTGTTATATATAACAATATTACGTTAGAATATATACTGAGATATATTTTTATTTGTTATAACAATATATTATGTGATTTGTTATAGGATTCAGGTGATAAATCAAAGGAGAAAATATAGGATGATATTCCTTTATAGTTGTATTATGCCCTGAATGTAAATAAGAGAATTCAAAATGATCAGAGAATTATTCAAAATAGAAGTGTAAAATATATTATTATGTTGAAATAAATTTTCTTGTACATGATTTAATCAATGTTTGGCTCTCCGCCAATTTCTAATAGTGGTATCATAGTGGAAAAGTCCAAATGAGAGGCCTAGGAAGTTTTTTGTATTTAAATGTCAAAATTGTGCATCATGTGACTTTATAGTTCCATGCTTCAAATCTTTGAAAATGAAGGCATTGTTAGTATAAGATGAGTTAGAGATGCTTGATTCAATTTACTTGTGTAATATAAATTTTCACATCATCAAATATTTATATAGAGAGGCTCCTGACAAATCTCAATGTAAGCTTGCAAATTCATGTGTTGTGTGCATAGTTGTTTGAGCCTTCACTGATGTATGTGGATAACTAGATCACATATCATCTGTATAACAAGTTTTTTCCTTCTCATATTGATCTTGAATTTCATGTGGCATCTACAATAGTGAAGATAGTAATATTTAATTAAAATTATGTGCACTACTTATTCTAAGTCCATTTCGTATCAACATTTTTCTTCATTCAAGATCAATGAAGGAGAAGTAGTTTTGGGAGGATGTAATAGAGAAATATAGATAGTAGAGATTAAAAATCCATTTAAGATCTATTTGTGCCTTGATATCTGGTTTGAATTTATCTTTCATTTCATCTTTTGTCATCCATCCTGTGTTCTGACTTGTCAACCAGTCTCAACTCCTCTCAATAATTCTACATGCAACAAACATCCCCCTAACTGTGAGCAAAAAGTCCATTTTATATGACTATGTCTCTCTATATGATGTCAAATAAAAATATTAGATCTATACACTATCCAATTTGGGCATTCCCATGTATTATACTTGTTTGAAGAACTTTAGCTACACTTGCCTTGTATGTTTGAGCCTTCTCTCTTGGGTAAATGAGTAGAAATGTTAATTTACTTTGCATCTTGAATCTATTGCCACATGGCCCATGTACTATAATTACAAGCTACCATAATTATTGAACATACATTATTTAAGTGTCATAGATTTGTTTTATTAGTCTCTTGTATCTATTTATAACATCTTAATTCATGTCATAAATGATGTTATCCAAAATCCTTAGTGTTCTGTTTATAGGTAAACATAGTTTTATTTTTTGTTAGATGTTAAATTTAACATATAAGTTTATTTTGGGTCATAGTTGTCAAAATGTTAAAATTAATATATTTTTTTGATATATGTTAAAAATTAATTCAATATTATGTTCTAATATTGTTATCAATTACATTCAAAAGTAGTATGTTTTTGTCAACAGTCTTATTTAGGTGAATTATATTAATGTCATTTTTGAATCATTTTAAAAGTTTTTTTCCAAAAGAGTCAATTTTTAAAAGTGTCAAGTGTGTTGTCATTTATAAAATTCCTTTATGTGATTTGGTCGTTAAAAGTCAAATGTTAGTAGTTAATAGAGTTAAGTCAAAGTTGTTTAGGCTTAGAGTCACAAACACATTTTTACTTCTACATGACATCCACATTATGGGGGGGAATTCCCTTAGAAAATTCATGAACCATAGGGGCATCATCAACAAATTCCCTGAGTAAATAGTGAAGTTACTGGAGGCTAGAGGCTACATAGAGGAAGGAGGTATTTCAGTGACCTCTCATTAGTCACCAACTATGGGGCCACATCAATGTTTTGGTGACATGTGTGGTGTGTTGATTTTAGTTTTATTTTTTAGTGTGGTAGTTATGTTTCTATTTCAACATGTGTGGAAAATAAGTAGTACCTATTCACTTGTGAATATAATCCCATGTAACCCTTTTGTATTTACATTGGAGAATGTTGATCTAAAATTCATGGTAGTAATCATGATGAAAGGTTAATGTTGAACCTAAGAAAACCACTCTATAAGGTTAGTGGTGAACCTGAGAAAAAAAATTATGAGGTTAGTGGTTAACCTAAGAAAACCATTTTGTAAGGTTATTGGTGAACCTAAGAAAACCATTTTGTAAGGTTATTGGTTAACCTATGAAAACCATTTTGGAAGGTTATTGTTTAACTTGTGAAAACCAATTGTATATGTGTGTGAAGATATGTGCGATGGTACATATATGAGGATAATATCATGAGAACATGGAGGTGGAGCACACTACAATCAGAAGCAGAGATATATTGTACCATGTAAAAATTATGGGGGGGGGGGGATGTTGGGAATAGTTTTTACATTAGGTGAAACTAGGTATTTATAGGATGGTAAATTAGAATTTATTATGTGTAAGTTACCATATGGTAACATGGTAAATAAAATTTACCATAGTAATTAGTTATTAGTTAGTAAAATGGAATATTGTTATATATAATAATATTACATTATAATATATATTGAGATATTTTGTTATTTGTTATAATAATATATTAATGCTTTGTTATAGGATTCATGTGAGAAATAAAAGGATAAAATATAGGATGATATTCATATATATTTGTATTATGCCCCAAATGTAAATAAGATAATTCAGAATGATCAAAGAATTATTCAGAATAGAAGTGTGAAATATATTATTGTGTTGAAATAAATTTGCCTGTGCATGATTTAAGCAGTGTTTGGCTCTCTAATAATTTGTAACATAAAAATTATTCAAAAAAAAAAAAATCATGGGAGATGGGGTTACTAATTCAAAAATATAGCATATTCAAACAATACAAAAATAGAACCCCATAGAACAATCAAATATCTCCTCTATTCATGTTCCATGATGCAATCCAAAACCTCAAATGGGGAAAAGACCACTTATTAGCTTAGGATTACCCATTTAAATGGTATTTTATCAATTAATTGTTGCTAACATGATCACCCTTCCTAAAATTTGACCCACGAATGATCATCAACCTAAAATCGATTGGTATCATGAAGATGAATTTTATAAATACCACCGAGTCAAAGGACATGTTACAAAAAGATATATGTAATTGAAGCACTATATTCAAGGTCTAATTAAAAGATGAAATATTGAAATAGAAGGTAAAAGGCCTTCAAATTAATCAACAAATGGGTAGTTAGGTATTTATAAGGACCTATTACCCAAGCATGATCAAATATATAGGAAGCCACCAAGAGACCAGGGTCAAGCCTCCTCCTCTAACTACACCGAATACCATGCCATGCCATACCACTATGTAAAAACCATTAAAATACATCACCCCCTATAGTCCACTCCACCTCCATCCACTATTTTAAAAATTAATTGGGCCATTGTTAATTATGTGGTTACCACTAGACATAATAAAATTTTAGTTCATGTGGCACCACCAAAGGACCCACATACTTCTTCTACTAATCAAAAGGGGAAAATTTCAAAGAAAGTTTCAAATTATTTTGATAATCCTCATGATATTATCTAGTAGCTTGAGAAAATTCCATCACAAATTTCTTTAATGGAGCTTCTCAAAACATCTTCTTTATAGTGGGAGATACTTGACCAAGTTTTAAATGACCTTAAGGTCCCTAGTGATCTAGATACCAATAAATTCCAAGCATTGGTAGGACATATATCCCATTACAAACAAATTACCTTTATTACCTAGGACATTACTCCTATTATCCCCCACCATTATTATCCATTATTCATTAAAGTCTATATATCTCATCACCATATTCCTAAGGTGCTCATAGATGGAGGGTCGGCAATAAATTTGTGTAATCTAGACTTCTTAAAGAAATTTGGGTATTCAAAATCATATGTAGGTCATACTATAATTATGATAAATGCATATGATGATAATAAAAAATCTATTTACAATAAATATTTACCTTCCCATTGTCATGGGAGTCATGGTACACCAAACCCTACTTCATGTTGTAGATGTTGATTTACCTTATAGCATGTTATTAGGGTGTCCATGGATCTATGAGATGAAAGCTATCCCATAAAACCTACATTAATGTTTAAAATTACCCAACTCTAATATGTAAGTCACTATCCTTGAAGAAATTAATCACTTTCACAGCTATCAAATGGATCCATCCTCATATCATATCATAATCCTAGCACAAATAACTCCATTATAAGTCTAATAGCTACCAAGTACATATCCCCTAAATAACTTGTACTTGTATCAAATACACTACCTAAAGTCACCTAATTGAAAATCACATCCATAGGTTGTGGGGGTTATGAATATAAAACCTTTTGTGTAGGTAATCTCCCACTATCCCTATGTAGTTACAGGTCCTCAATAATGTAAAACTCAAGATAAGAAAAACTCAAGATTGAACCCATATCAGTTCAATAACATCCATAATATTTCATTCTAGGGTACAAACTATCTAATGATGACCTAAACACTATTATTGTGGATACTTCTTTAGTTCTTGAGCAGTCTCTATCTAATGAAGAAATTAAGATAGGCTAGTTTATAGTCACTTTGAAGAGCTTGTTGCCACTAACCTCTTCCCTAACACCACCATTTTCACCATCAATGTCTCCATATACTACCCTTGACTCATTTACTAGGATCAAAATCAAGATCCTTCTCTTGATACATTTCAAAATGATGAAGCAAAATTAGAATTTTTGGGAGTTTAAGATTTTATGCCTTTCAGTGATCATAAGAAAGGCTTTTCCATAAATTTTTATTATTTTTCATAGTTTTGATAATATAAGTCTCCCATAATCAAATAAAAGATGAGTAACTTGAACATGAAGAGCCTCCTCAAAACCTAAAAGAATCTTCACACACTCTAGTTGAGCTAGAAGAATACTTTGAAATTGATATAGAACTCCCATATTACTTGGATTCAAATGTTCCTAAAATCTCATTACCTCCCTATCTATAAGATCAGTCACCCTCTCTTATTTAGGAGGTTATTGAAGTAAACATTAGGACTAAATAAAATCCCAAAATCATTAAACTGGGGGTAACTCTAACACCTGAGCAATAATAAATTCTTATTGAACTTATTAAGGAGTTCATAGATGTTTTCACATGGTGTTATTATGATATGCCTAGCCTTGACCCCTCTTTAGTAGTACATCATTTGGTGGTGCACCCTAATGCTAAACCTATCAAACATAAATTATGCAAAATGATCCCCAAAGTAGCCCTATTGGTTAAGGAGGATTTACAAAAATTCTTGAAATCCAGCTTCATCTGACCCATAGACTTTCCTGACTAGATTTTTAATATCATTCATGTGACTAAAACCCAAGGAGGGATTTGGATTTTCACTAATTTTTGAGACATAAATAAGGCATGTCCCAAAGATGACTTCCCTTTTTAAAATATTGACATGATCATGGACTCAATAACATGATATGAAATGTTATCTCTCATGGATGGTTTCTCAAGTTATAATCAAATTAAAATTGTGGCTAAATATTAACACAAAATAATGTTCATCACTCCATGGGGGACCTTTTGCTATCAAGTCATGCCCTTCAACCTAAAAATGTTGGTGTAGATTATCAATGGCCATGACAATTATTTTCTATGACATGATCATGATATATTTGAATATTAATGGATGATATCTTAGGTAAGTCACAACTCATGTCAGAACATCATGTTATCTTAAGGAGAATCTTTGAGTGATTGTGAGAATAACAAGTTAGATTAAATCCCAAGAATGTGTATTTGGTGTTACTTCAATAAATTTATTGGGATTCATAGTTTCCAAGAGGCATATAAGTGGACCCAACCAAAGTAATAACAACTATGGAAATTCCTCCTCTTAATAATCTGAAGTAGCTTAGAAGTCTTTCAGGAAAATTACAAGCCATTCAATGATTTATCTCTCATCTTATGAATAAATGTAACCCATTTACACATCTCATAAATAAGGGGACTATTTTTAATTAGAAATCTAAGTGTCAATAATATTTTAATAATCTAAAATATTATTTAGAAAACCTACCTATGTTATCACCTCCTATCTTGGGAAGGCCCTTACTCTTATATATTTTAAAAAATCTATGCATAATAGGTGCCCTCTTGACAGAACATAATGATCAGGGCAAGGAACAAGCTATTTATCACCTCAATTACACTATGATATCTTATGAGTTAAACTATACTCCAATTGAGAAGGCAAACTTAGCCATTGTCTTCACCTCATAAAAAATCTGACATTATATGCTTAATAATCAAGTTCAACTAATTGCCAAAGTTGATCCTCTTAATTATTTATTATTAAAATTATCCCTTACTATAAGAATGGCTAAATGGATAATATTAATTAGTGAATCTGATATTGAATATTTTAATTAAAATTCCATTATGGGGAAAGTGATTGTAGATAAACTAGAAAAAACACCTATTGAAGCAACTAAAACTCTTACAACAACCTTCTTGAATGAGTCTAATGAATACTTCAAAATATAATGGTTTGAAGTTATACTTTTATGGCTCATTTACTACACATGGATCTAGAGTAGGCATCCTTCTTATCACCCCACAAGGTGACCTCATTCCCAAATCTTTCCACCTCGCCTTCCCATGCACCTTTCAATGTTTCAAAATATGAAGCCTTGATAACTACCATTCACCTAGCCATTCAATATAATATCCATCATTTACAAGTGTTTGGTGACTCTTAGCTTATAATCAAATAGGTCAATAATGAGTTCTAGACCAAGGATAAGAAGTTGCTCCTTTACAAATAATTGGTAGCTCAATTGAAGCAAAAATTTTAATCCATTACATTTGAGTAAGTAACAAGAGGGAGTAACAAAGCATCTAACTTTATGGACACTATTGGCTATCTTATTGATCTCTTTGAAGATATTTTAGAAGGGAATTTTATAATTAAACATCTGATTCTTCTATAAAATCAATCCATGGCTCCTTTATAAATCTATGCAATTCCTGATTTGATTCTTCCTTGGTACCATTACATCTATAGGTACCTCCATGATAAAATCTTACCACCTAATCTTAATCACCACCAATAAAAGGCCTTCAACCAATGAACTTCCCATTACATAATCCTTGATAACATGCTCTATCATAGAGGCTATTATGGGAATTTTTTAAGATGCCTGACCTTATAAGAGGCTTCTCTCATAATCAAGGAGGTACATGATGGTATTTGTGATGGTCACATCAATGGGATGACCCTGGCTAATAAATTGCTTTGGACCATATATTATTGGCCTACCATGGGCCAATACTCCTATTAGTACATGAGAAAGTATGTAGCTTACCAAAAGCATGGTAATCTTATTCATGCCCCACATAAGAATTATAACCCATAATGAGTCCATGGCCATTCTTCATATGAGGACTTGATTTAATTAGCAAGATAAATTCCACATCATTAGATGGTCACAAATTTATCATTATAGTAATAAAGTATTTTACTAAATGGGTAGAGGTAATGCCTCTTACCTATACTACATGACTCAAAATTTATAAATTTATCCTCAATCATATTATTTATTACTTTAGCATCCCTGCCAACATTATCTCTAATAATGGTAAGTCATCTAAAAATCATTAAGTTGAGGCCTTGTGTTAGAGGTATCACATCAAACAACATTTATCTTTTCCTTACTACCCCCAAGCAAATAGACAAACTAAAAAAACAAATAAGACCCTTATCAAAATCCTCAAGAAGATAGTCAATCAGGTGTGTAAGAATTGGCACCTGTAATTATATCTAGCTATTTGGTCTTATCACACAAGCATCCACACACCTACTG
The DNA here is from genome assembly GCA_037957365.1 of Torreya grandis. NCBI lineage: Eukaryota > Viridiplantae > Streptophyta > Pinopsida > Cupressales > Taxaceae > Torreya > Torreya grandis. The sequence goes on from JARHVA010001958.1 coordinate 1,082,372, forward strand.
GGGACACTCCATGTACCTTGGTATATGGATAAGTAATCTTTCCATTGGAAGTAAAGATCCCCTCCCTTTAAATCTCATTAAGGGGCATTATCACTAACCATAATTATAGATAAGAATGACTATATGAATTGGAGATTCTCAATGAGAAATGTCAAAAGGCCATTGATCACTCATGAGCATATTAGAATAAATTAAAGGACTAATATCATAAGAAGATCTAGTCTAGATAATTCTAGGTTGGTGACCTAATCTTGAAAGAAAATAAAAAAATACTAATGTTGATAGAGACAAGAAGGGAAAATTTGAAGCTAATTGGCTTGGGTTATACATCATAATTTATAGGTTTGGATCAATAGCCTATAAATTATCCACATTATATGGTGAGAAACTTGATGATCTAATGAATATAATGCATTTGAAGTGATTCTACACTTGATAGGCTTCATTGTGCTCCATATATGAGTCCCCACTCTTGGGGGCATACCCATTTCTACTCCATCACACCATCACATCTCCCCAACAGTCCAAAAAAAACAAAAAAATAGTTCAATGATGAAAACCAATCTTCTGGTGCCTTGGGAAAGTATCATGATGATAATTAGTTTTTGGCATCATGGAAAACCTAACCCTGGTCTTGATATTAGGCATCTAACATAGGTTCTTATGTAGAAATAGGATATGAATGTTTTAACACATGAAAGAAGTCATTTCTTGATGAGTAATGGGGTTGTTTACCGAGGGAAGTCATCTAAAATATCTTATCCATCACTATCATACATATGTCTCCAAGTACTATCACATCCTTATGTCCAAAATCCAATCCTATCACCCCATCATATCCTCTTTGGCAAGTGTGTCTCTTTGTAGCCTCAAGAAAATTCCCATTCTCATTTGTCCCTTTCTATCTCTAAGGACATGGTTCATACCTTCCTACTAATATTTCCATTATGGAAGGGTCAAACATTAATTTTGTATTTTGGGGTGTTGTATACATTATGATATCAAATCTTGAAGGATAATCCTAACCCATACATAGTTAAATTTTGGAATTGGTTGGAATCTTGTTCTGAACATAATAATTTTGGGCACCATGTACCCCATGTACATAGCCCCTAATCATCACTAGACCCATTATCTATAATCACTTTCTAAACCCATCATTCTCTATTTTTATCCTTGTTAGTGTCTTTAATTTTAGTCTATATTATCTTATGATTGTCTTGTGTGATTGTGTGTTTATTTTGAATTTGTGTGGTTGTTTAGTTCATCATGTACATATTAATTACATTATCTTATTTAGTTAACAATTTTGTATATATTTCATTTTTTTAACTCTTTGGGAACAAGGATGGTATAAGTAGCCCCCAAACTCATTTTGGGTAAGACCAATTTTCAACTAAGTTCCATTATGCATTGAATACTTCAAGTGCCTATGACTATTCTCATGTCATATGGCACACATTCACCAATGCAAAATTAAAAAGGATTGAAAAACATTTTAATGTCTTCCAAAAAAAACCCTATCCCATGCACTCCCTAATCCCACCACTTATCCTATCACAACTACCCCCATATCATCTAACCTATCAATATCCCATCTAAAACCTAATTACCTCCCAACCCAATCATCAGCCTACCTCCATGGTGCAGGAGGGTTCCTACCCAAACCCATACTATGAGACATAATTAATTAAATGGGATAAATATTTTATTAAACACATTAGTTTATATCTTCCATTGTTATATACATCCATACCATATTATTACACCATCCATGCTATATCACATTCCAATATATCATTTTTTCATCATCCTATATGTAATCACATCACATCATTATAAAAATATAAATATAATCCATATTACAACCCACAACACAATAAATATAAGATAAATAATAACACCATAATAATTTCCCATCCATATAAATCATATGCATACTTAATGTATCATCACATAATCCTACTCATAAGTATGTATATTCATCACATTTTTCATCTATCATCATATACCATAAAATTATAACATAATGCATTTGACATATAAACATCATAAATTTAATAACATCATCAATAAACTCATCATATAAAGGCTAAAACATTAAAATTCATCACATTGCATCATATACAATTCATCACATCATAAATAAATAGGCCGTGCAAAAGGTAAATCATGTATCTATCACATCCATGTACTAAGATCCATAAAAAACAATGATAATATAACACATCTCATCATATAATCCAAAATAACATAATCCATAACATCACTCACATGATAATCATCATCAATGCATACATAAAACATAACCCATCATCTAAACATCTCATCATATATATAAATAATATCCACAGTCCACATGGAGTCCATGTCAAAAAATAGATACAAAGTGTGGGCTCATGGGGAAAGAATGAGCTAATAGACAAAAATCCCCTATATATACCTCACATCTCATGGTTGTGGTCCTGGTGGCTTTGGTAGTCATGGTGGTCCTCTAGTAGGCTGATGTATGGAGTGTGAAGAATTGGCTCAAAATGAAAGAGCCCTCCATTCAAGTGGCAATGCAGCCTCATATAGTGTCTTATAATACTATGCCTCATGGGTCAATCTCATAATGATCTTCATCACTTCTTCCAACCCATGATCCATCATTTTTAAATTAGCCTCATCCTTGGCCCTCTCAACCACCTCCACCTCTCTTGTCAGGGTATGAATATGTGCTTGTTTCTATGTAATCTGACCTTGGTATCTTATAATCTATGCATCTTTGCTTTGAATCCATATCTATAAGGTAGCTATATATTCCTATGATACATTGAGTTTTTCCTATAGCCCTATCACCTATGTTTGGGCCTATGTTAACTAACCATCTCTCTTTGATATTTGGGCATGTGACATCATAACCTATCCCAATAGCCTAGCCACATGTGCTTGTGTATGGGCCAGTTACCCATCTCTCTATGCTATCATATCCTATAACTATACCTATAGCTAATCCCTCTCCCATATGATCCCAATAATCTCTAACACCTGAGCCTAAATCTTAGTCTTTAATCAGGCTAGCAAAGACTAGTCACTCTCTAATAAAGGTTGTTATGAGGTCCTTGCATCATCTCCACCACCACTACCTCCAACCTATGTGTCATTCTAAACCTATGGCTATACCTGAGGTCCAACCTACACTTGTACCTATACTTGGGGCCCACTATCTCTAACTTATCTTGCTACTACCATCTAGTCTCTATCTCCTCCATCTACATCCATAATAGCCCCATCATGCCCATCCTATCCATCTTAAGTGGGTTTTTTTCTCATCCTCCTCTACATCTTGGCATGTGCCTAAAGCAATATCCTCACAACCTCTCACCGAACCACGACCCTGAGATGGGCCAATCTCACTATAACCCACATTCTCCACCATACTATGTATGTTATAGTAATACATGGATCAAGTATATGAGTCTAAAATTCCCAAGGCACTAGGGAAATACCCTCATAATATTTTCAAGCCTTGACCCTATATACTTTCCTACCCCACATTGGCTTTCCATAATTACTTTAAGAAAACAAGTGCTCCTCTTCAAGCACATCCTATATGAAATTAAAATACCTCTACATGTGATCTAGTTTATATCACTCAATCAACATATACTAAGTAACTACAACCTCATCATCCCATTTGAACTATAAGCCCCTATAGGGAGTTCATGTGATGTGCTCAGGTTGAAGGCTATCAAAGGCATCTCAAGAGAACCAAATCTCTCTATCATGGCCCCTCTAAACTCCTAATAAAATATACCAACCAAAAACCATCAGCTAATGCAGCTACCATGCTACTTATGTCCTTAATGGACATTGGATCATGATGTGATCTAGGGTCTAGACCTATAAAATCATAGATAGCCCCAAGATTACCACTCCTTTATAAGTACCTAAGTGAAAATCTCTATACAAGAGTGCCAATACCACTAATCCCCAAGCAAAAAATATAAAATCTTGGACCATATTAACTATAACATCTCCCAAGCCTACATGAAACCACTAACCACTCTTGTCTGGTAGGAGAATGCCAATGACAATATACATAACCACCAATGTTAGTCTATTAATAGTACCTTCAACAAGACACTAATCAATGTCAACATGCTTGTCTCAAACTCACAGCTGCATCCCCTTATTAATCTATGGAGTGTCATGGCTAGTGTATGAGATCTACAATACATCTTGTCACCTCACATCAAAAGGTGAAAGATATGATAAACATCCTCTAATGTCACTATCATCTCACTAGTGATAAAGTGGAATGTGCTAGTCTTAGAATACCAATACTCCACCAAAGCTATGATAAGGGCCTAATCAATCTGTATAACTATCATCATCACCATGTCATGAATCCCAATCAACTCCAATACTCTATACTCTACCTCCATCATCAAATACATCTCATGTAGCATTATGGGGCATTGGGATCATGAAACCATCACTCCTAAGTCCTCATGCATCAGTCATAGTTGACCTATCACTTCATCTCCCATAAATTACATCTCCCATCTATCACAAATAACCTAAACTATCCTCATCCCCCTCACAACCCCATCTATCCTACTTAGGATCACAAAACCTCACCATAAACTATCCTAACAACTCCCTAATCATATTTTCACCTATACCAACCTCTTATTTCCTACCCCAATTACCCCTACCCAATAATCTTAACCAACCCTAATTATTTCCCCATCCCACTATCCCTAATTGATTAAACCACCTTCCTAGTCATAACTAATCCCATCACCCCTACATCTAACTTCAACATCTACTAACTATAATATCCCAATCCCTTCCTTGCCCTTATTATGCCCTAAACCATCTCTAAATCTATCTAACCACCCACTTAACTAACATTATTAATAACCATATAACTAACCTACAACTTTACCCCTCTAATCCAACTATCCATCTCATTAATTGATCTCTTTATCCCTTGACTTATCCACTTTTTCTAACCTTGACAAAACCCCTACTCACGACCATGCCTTAAATGGTGATCTTGACAAAAATGCAAGTCATGACCTATAATTTTGATTTACCATATAGTTAAACAAAACTACAACTCCTTCTCTTATAATTTTACAACATCATGATTCTTTAATTTATGGTATTACAAAACCGTGACTCTATAGTTATAGTATTGCAATACTGCATCTCTAGACTCGTGATATTGTAATATCATTTGTTACCCTATAGTACTATAAGTCACAAAGATAATATCATGACTAAGATTATTATCATCAGTTGAAACATTATCTTATCAAATTGAATGGCATCTATTCTTACCAAAAATCCTAAAAATCTAACTAAAATTGACAAAAATCACAAAGCTAAGGGGAAAGTACTCACCGGTGGTCTAGCCTATGGTGTCCTCTAAAACTCTTGCACTCGTTCACCATGATGGGAAGCTCAGGTAAAATGGTCCATATTTTAATCCTAGAGTCAAAATCATAAAAAGATAAAAAGTAAAAATAACCCAACTTTGACTCTTTAATCCCATTTGACCCCCCCCATCCTTTACCCCCCTTGAAAACTTTAACATCCCTTTGCTAACACAAATCATGCATGAAATCCCATAAAATTATCCAATTACCCCCATAAAGTCATCTCTAACTATCTATTTCATCATTAGGGGCATGGATTTTGCATATCCATGTAGTCCACTCTTAATCCCAATTTAGAAGTACATCAACTTGGTCCCCAATTTTATGTCATGGATAGCTCAACCACCATTCATCCCTCATCATTATCCCATCCTTAGACTAGTCACTTGAAAATCACATGATGTTTTATGATATGAAACCTATTTAAAATAGCTCTCTATCATTAATCAACTTATTTTTATTAATTTTCAAGCCTTTCTTAGCATGTGTCCTTGTTATGGAACTTATTACCAGTTGAAACCCATATAATTAATCTTATCCAACTAATCAAATCATTTTTTAAAACATTGGTCATTTGTCTAGAACCCATAACCATTGATCTATTTTATCTCCCTAACATTTGGGGCATATTCAATTTTAGTTATATCTTGGGGCATCCCAAACCCATTTTATTATCTTGATCTTATCCCACCCTAGGATTTCTATTTGAATGACCATCCAAGTCAATTATCCTTTTATGCTCCCACAAGGGGACATCATACTTACTAACTCATCTCTAACACTGTCTAACATGATTTTACATGATTATGGTTCTTTTTAAAATATCATTAATCCTTCTACCCCATTCCACTTGTAATTCCCTTTCAAAGAGGGGGAAAATGTATGCACTAAAATATTCTCACCTCACTAATTACACTAATTTCCACTAATTTAGCTTATAACTACATTTCTTAGCTAATTTAACTAATACCCCATTGTCCCACATCCAATTTACTACATCCTAAGAACATTACCCCATCCCATAAATAATTAATTCCCTCATTAACCTACTAATAAAACCTATTTACCCACTAACCTACCCCCTTCCATTTGTCAATTTAAAAATACAAAATAATTTACCTACCCAACTACCACTTTATTCTCACCACTCCTAAACCCCTAAACCCTAATAGGATATTTATAGAATTGGAGTATTCTATAAATCTCCTCCATTTTAGCCCTTTTCCTTTAGAATTTTCTATTCTAGAGATCTCCATGGAATTAAAGATTCCATGGAAAATCCCTAACCATTGATCTCAATGGCTCAAAACTAAATTTGATCCATTGATTTCTCCATCCATTCCTATATAACCAAGCTCACTCCCTCCATGAGATCATCATGAAAAACCTAGAAAATAATCAACTTTTTGCCATTATCTTGCATCCACATAGCCTTCTTGTATCTATCCATAACCATTATCAACCTCAATTATTCCATTGGAAGCCATTATCAACATCAAGAAAGCAATCCAATAATATTTAATTTGGAATCAAATATCCATTTGGAAATCTTGGAGAGGAGATATAAAGAGGTAAAGTGATGGTAAGAGACTTCATATTGAGCTGATTATCTCTTTTATCCCCTCCTATTGGTGTGTTTACATTTTTATTTTTTATTACGAAAATTATTAATAGGGGTTGAATCTAAAATTTAGGCTACAGTAGGGTTAATTAAGACAAATATGCCCATCCATGGGTTTTGAAATGTTTTCAAATTGGATGAATTTTGACAACTAGACACTAGATAAGTATATTGATAGTACCATCGATGATATAATTCCTCCATGTTTGCTAGTGTCCAAAAGGATAGAAAACATGTATGGATCTAAAACTAATAGTTAAGGATGTTTATCAGGTTTTAAAAATTTAATGTATTGCAAGAGACTTAGGTCACCATAATGATATGGATTGGGCTAAGAGATAAGCATTTAGGCACAATGAGCTAGTGAATGTGATCCATTTATTAGTAGAGGTTCCTAGAAACATTTTAAAACATGTTAATTCAGGGATAGATTGCACATTAAGTAACAAAAGTAAACATTTTATGTAAATTTTGAATGAATATATTCATTAATAGTCAAAAAAATAGATGCACAAGTAACACATGTTTATTAGAATCTGAATAGTAGGTATAACTCATATGTTTAATAGATTAAAGTAAATAAGGTACTTACTACACATAAAATAATGATAAAAGATACATAGTAAAACCATTTCAAAATAATATGTATTAATCTCTATCACATAAAAACCATATCTAATTACAATTGAGAATACCATATAGAGTTTTATCTAATTTTGTCTCTTCATATTCCAACCTTTTGATATGCCCAAAAGGAGTGATTATTCACACTCTAATGTCTATCATTATGCTTACATAGGTTGAATACATAAAAAAAGATTATACAAAAGATAAAATTAGTGTAAATCACACATATGTCCATCATATATAACTTTTAATTTTGATATCCATGTTCTACACTCAACACTTTTTGAGACTTAAAAATTAGTCTCGTCTTAAGACAAAGTCATAGCATATGATCCTAATATGAAGCTTGAGATGAGGAATTGAACTAGAAACAAGAGTCATGGTTATCACTCCAGGTATTATTTACCATTTTTTCCCCTTTACACACTACTTAGTCTCCCTTTTAGGTTTTTAAATAAGTATCATACTATCATATCACCCTTTCAAGTTTTCAATAGACTAGCTTTACCAAGTGGTCACCCTTTATGAATTTTAGACCAACCTAGTTTCACTCCTAATGATTAAAGTCATCTTATAAATTTTTTCCAAAAGTTATGAAAACTATAAAATTGGAAGTACACATTACCTACTATGTACATGGTATCATACTCTATATTAGATGTGTAGTAGGTTGTTGTGATGTTAAATATATTAGATAAGTTGATGAAGCAATTAGTCCTATATAAATTATTGGTGAAGGTTGTTGTGGTTATTGGATAGTTGGCTATGTGCTTGTGGAACTCTTCTTCTATTGAAGTATCTATTGTAATTATTGCAAGGGAATGAATTATAATTCATCAAAAATTTATGAAATGGAGGTGTTAAGCTAGGACAAATATTACTTGAGCATTTTCTAGTCAATTAGCACTTCTCACACCATAATGAGAAATATACATAGCTATACTTGAATCACCATCAAGTTGTGAATATATTCATCATCAATGATGGTGATGAGTGATTTAGCATTTTACAATTTGATGTAGATAACCTATGTCCGCTCCTCCATCTAGTTTGTATGCCTCAGAGCCTAAATGCTAGTAAATGAGCTACACAGAGTCTCATTTGGCCATGTATGTATTTTTTGCATGGCCTTATCTCTAGAATCTATCAACTGATTGAGTGCACTACTCATTGTTTTAGAATTAGCCATGTGATCTTCCATGACATATTTAGCTTTCTATATTATGTTAAACTTCGGATTAGTTGTGGCTAATGACTTGTTAAGTTGTTAATTCCAATTCATCATAACTTATGTTATCTTCTTGGATTGAAGCGCAAATGTGTCCAAAACTTATTTTTACTCCTCTAATAGCTCATATATCACCTTTATTTATGCCTTGATATTTTCCCCTTATGCTTGTAGTGTTTGCATATTTTGTGTATCCAGCCATTATTTTATGAGTTACACCAATAAATGTAATAATTTACTATATTTAGACATGACCTAATTGCCTAAGACTTGGGTCACTAGTGTAAGGCAATTGGTATCAATGATCTAGCATGCATTGGTGAATCAAAGGCTCAAATTTGTGTTGTCCTCTCATAGTTTTAAGACTTTCTAATATAAGGTCAAAGCCTTCTATGTAATTGACTCCTAGAAAACAACTACACCTTCAATTTTATTGTTTAGTGGTAGATGAAAAACATCCAAAGATGTTTATTTTGTAGTCTTAGTCAAATCTATAGGCATTACTACATTTGTTGCAGGGGGAACCATAACTACACTATGGGAACAAAAATTTGGTGCACTAGGTGGATGATATAATAATATCCCATAACTATTAGCTAGTTATTTGTGATGTAGGTGGAGAATCCTCATATTATGCACCTCTTTATGTCAAAAGTGTCATTGTACTGCACTTTATGCTTGTTACTTGGGTTGTGTTGCTAACTCTTTCTTATCTTTAGCTTCAGCTTTAGCCTAGCCTTGGTTTTGATTCAACTTTATCTTTAGTAACCACTTCATCTTTATCCTTACCTTCTACTTTAGCCTTGGATTTGGATTTATCTTCCCTCTCCTCAGCTTCTTGCTTATCCTTTTTCTCCTCATAAGCCTTTGTAATTTTCATTATTTCCTTACATATTCTTCTTTTGATTTATTTTTTGCATATATTTTTTTAGTTATTATTTCTCTACATTTTTGACAATTGCATTTAGAAGAAGAAGAAACTAAAGGTTAAGAGTTAGGGGTTTGTACGTTACCTGGATTAAGTTGTGCACCGTATCCGAGTGATGTAGGAGCTCCTCTTTGGCTGTGGAGGAAGACACCTGTAGATGAGAATAAGACTTAAACCAAGAAAATGTTAAAATAAGATAAGGTGGACTACCAAGCTACGCTCAGTCTCAGAAGCGTAAAGCTCCGTGAGGGATGACAGTCCACTATTTAAGACAAAGAGATATGTATAAAATGAAATGGTGAAAGACTAAGAAAGAGAAATAAAGATAGCACGTACATGTTCTTTGTAGTCAGTCTATCACAGTGGCTGACGTCGGTAGTCCTACTAAGGTCAGTCTGTGTATGGTGCCGATGTCTGTCATATTGCTGATGTTAGTCAGGGTTGTGGTCGATGTCAGTCAGGGCAATGGGCCTTGTACAGGTTTCAGGATTATGTCTATGGTTGAAAGAAGGGTCTGAGAGTTTGAATGTTTGTGCAGGGTTGCAGGGAAGTGAATAGGGTCTAAGGAAGGACAAAGATAGAGGATGGGTATGAAAAGAGAGTAAGGATAAGGGGAAGGATTTTTAGCCTCTCAAGGAAGAAAGTTAGGTCAGGTTGATAATATTTAAAAATAGTAAATAAAAACTAATTACTAATGAATTCTAAATTACTGAAATGAGAGGCAAAAGAATACTTAGCTCTACTTGATGAAGAACCAATGGTGTAGAATGTGTATTCTTATTATGGCTGATATCAAAGCCCTCGTGTAATGTTCTAATCCAATCTAGAGTCACTTGTGTAGAGTTTTTGTAGCCAAGGGAGTGTTAGTTGAAGTCTGATGTTTGGTCTCAGAGTGTGTGTGTCGATGTCTCAGAGTCTGGGAGGAATAATTCGGGATCAGCGATTCGACCCTAGCTTAAGGTTAGAACCTGATTTAAGTAACCAATGTCAGTGATCCCACCAGTGTCGGCCAACATTTGATCAATTTTAGTGGCCAGAGAATGGGTAAAAGGGCTATTTTTAGCCCTTTGCCTGTTCTCCATCTGCCAAGTGCATTTGTCATTGGAGAATGGTCAAAGGATGGGTTTGTTATGCACGAGAGTTAGTTAGGAGGTTAGAATGGAGTGAGAATAGGTCTTAGGTGGTTAGGATTAGATGACCTAGTCTTAGGGTGACTCATAGGGTAAGAAATGGTCTTAGGGTGAGGTATCTAAGATGAGGTGTCCAAGGTGAGGTGTCTAGGGTGATGTCATTAATTTAAAATAAGTAGTTTATTTTAAATTAATATGGTGTGTAGGGTGATGTCATTAATTTAAAATAAGTAGTTTATTTTAAATTAATAAGATATGTAAGGGTTAGAAGGGGACCAAGGGGGAGTTGAGACAATATTGGTGTCTACATTTGCCCCTTTTGTCTTGTTGGTTGTTCTGACGAACTATAAGATGAAAAAAAGAAGTAAGTTGCCCCAGCTATGGGATAAAGTGTAGCTTGCCCCAAGAATGGGATAAGGTATTCCCCCTTAAAGTGGGAATTGAGAGAAGGTAAGCCAAAATTAGTTGCCAATTTGATAGGTAGTGGATGGGTATAGTGAAGTTAGAGTGTAAACGCTGCAATAGTTGAGATTGTGCGGATACCACTTCACGTGATAGGTAAGTCAAATTATCATAGGGAAGGTCAAGGATCACTAAAATCAAAGTAACTAGTCCCCAATTTTTTGGTTGTAGCTGATTGGATTAAATGATCAAAGTTGTAGCTACAATGGTCAAGGAGGACTAAAATCAAACTAACCAGTCCCCAACTTTTTGGTTGTAGCTAATTGGGTTAGATCGATCAAAGCTATAGCTCCAATGGTCATTGTGTTCCAAGTATTCAGGCTAGGAAGTGCTCTTGGAAAACATGAAAATGTCACAAATATTGGGGATCAACTTGGTCACGATCTGATAATACATATGAGGGGCATAATGTGGGGTGCGTATAATTTGCTAACTATCAAAACAACCAAGGCAAAGTTGTCTCAAAAGTGGTCAAGGTTTGAGGAGATAGTCGCGATCTCTAAGGTCATTGGTCGAGTCGGGCTGAGATATAAGTGATCTCAAGTGGTGTGTGTTGTGGTTAGGGAGATGTATGTGATCTCCAATGTGCCCCATGAGAATTCTAAGGTGACTTCTACAGTGTTAGGGCTAGTTGTTTGGTCATGATTTTGGGCTATTTTAAGTTGTTGGTCCATTAGGTAAATGAACCAATGAATGGCCGAGCTAACCTTAGAAGATGCCATGTCAACTGAGTGTTACCTACATAGCCCACATTTTAAGGGCCTCAGGCCAATGTAGTTCTCCCCAGAAGGGAAGAAGAGTCAAAGAGGTTGTTAGTTGGTTTGGTTATGTTAGTAATGATAAGTGTATGATGATGTTACAGCGTTTTCCATATTGTGTGATGGTGTATGCTATAACATAGGTTATGTGGTTTTTCATCCCTAGAAATTTTCCATATTAGTGATGGTGTATGCCAAAAATGAAATGAGTTTATTTATGCTTTAGCAAGTTTCCATATTGGTGATGGTATACGCTTGACATAAATTGTATGTGTGGTTAATAGTTTCTAGGTGTATTGTTTTCCATACAAACTAGTGTGAATGGGCCATGATAATTTATATAACACAAATTGATATTTGCATTAAATAAATCATGAGGTTATGTTAGCAGTTTGAAAATGTTTTGGTTTGGTTTGGTTGGGTTTGGTAAATGATTTGGTTGTATGTGACAAAGGTGTGTAAGAAGTGAAAGGCACATTGCTCTTTCATTGACAAGGACTATAATGATAGCATAGATAGGGTTGTTGCAAACAAAATCCCCATTCATGCATTACATCTTTGACCATTGGTTTGTGTTAGAGAAGTACTCTAATCACTTGACGTAAGTGAGCTCAAATTCCCTTGAGAATGTTGGGGAAATAGGTGTGATTATGTGATATGTCAGGAGAGCGTAACCCTTTTTAGCAGGGATAACTTTGCCCCTTTTATAGGTGACCCTGAGAACGACTATAGGCAAGTCCATGACTTAATAGTTTTTCAGTATTTTTTTTTTTAATGGTAGACTAATCAATGTGGGAAGTCCACTTTGGGATGTTGTTTTGTGTTGTGGTCATGTGAAGCTGATCGATGTGGGCAGCTTCTGAGAGAGTGCTATGTATGTAGCAAAATTTGGGCATAACCATCCTTCGAGGGAATGGTCTATAGTTTAATTTGTATGCTTTGAAGTTTTGAATAGCTATCCTTCAAGGGAGTAGTCTAATAATTACAGAAATGATGTAGTTGTCCTTCGAGGGAGTAGTCTACATTTATAGTTTATGACCTTTGTTAGGCATCCCAATTTTATATTGTTTATTTTTTTTACTGAATTTTTAGTCATGGACTAGGCTATAGAGGTTTATGGGTTTCCTTTTTATTAGGACAAAGCATTTACCACTTTGAAAAAGGGTTAGCTAATTGTTATAAGGGGATAGGGTTGAAAGGAATAGGAATGAGGATGATGGGGGTTGCTTAAGGGATGAGCTCAAGTTAAACATCAAGTGAATGATTACTTGATTAATAGTAGAATGGTCATAGATGTAAGGCATTAAGGGGCTCATGTTCTAGCCAACCTTTAAGAGAAGATAGATGATAAGTCCCTGATCCATACTTGTGTATTATGATATAAGGTCTGAGCCAATTAGGAGCAAACTTGCCTCGTTTGCTTCTTTCCATATTGGTCACGTGTTGGTTTTCTTTAAGGATGAGATCTCTAATTTTGAAATCTTGCTCTTTTAGATTTTTGTTGTAGGCATGTTTTGGTTGATGCTTGGCAAAGGAAAGTCATCCTTTGGGCCAGCTAGGTTGAGGTTGCGATAGTTAGTATAAGTTCAAATTCCCCCAGTTGCTTTGGTGATAGGGACAATGTTTGACACCCATTACGGATAATCAATGAGTTTGATAAATGAGATGGAGAGAAGATGATGAAGGTCCTCTTAGACAAGGAGTGCGATGCAAGGATGCATCCTGTGAAGCTTTTGCTTGATTGGCTTAGTTTAAGAGGGCGAGATCTTGATCTTCCAGGTTGTAGTTTGGAATTTCAGAATCACTAAAGGTGATGGAGGTGACAGTAGGTAATGATTTGACTAGAGCAGCCAATGGTTGGGGGTCTTTAGGTTGTACCTCCACTCCCTGTAAAGCTTTGACTAAGGCTTGGCAATGTTGTGGAGAGCTTTGAATGAGGTCATACAAAGACGTCTTCATAGGGGTTTGGTGAAGTTGTTTCACCATGGAGTCATGAATTTCCTTTGAAGATGTTGGTTGAGATGTGCCCAAGATAGGAATTTTGGGTTTTGGTGGTTGAGAAGGCTTGGTGAATGGATATGTCCAAGGAATAGAAACTCGCTCTTTTCCTTTACCCTTTAAGGTTTATGACCTGGTGGCCACATTAATGGTGTTGATTTTGAATAAAGGGGGAAAAGGTGGTAGAGGGATCATAGTCTGATGATGGGATCCTGATGAAGGTGAGGAGGTTTGGGAGGCATGGGATGGTGTCAGTAGTTTGTCAAAAGGGTCCTTAATGAGAAGGGTGCCCTTTTTTAGGTGTTGGCAGATGACAACTTTAAGAGCACAACAATGCTCAGTGTCATGCCTAGGTGTGCGATGATACGCACAAATTTTAGTGTCATCGAAACAAGATGGTTTTGATCTGAGAGGTTGGAATGGTTTAAGAGGTGGGAGACTGATGCTAGAAGACTGCAATAATTGGTGTAACAGCAAAGCATAAGAACTTGCTAATGAGTCTACACATTTTGTTGTAGTAGGGGTTGACAACTTCTATTTAGGAGTTGTAGGAGGAGTTTGCTATATCACCTTTTTAGTTGGTGGTGTGGCCACTCACGTAGATGACACTTTCTTGGTGTGAGGTGTTGAATGTCTTGGAGGAAGTATGTTTTTGATGGGTAAAGGGAGTAATGGAGGTAATTTGTTTTTTTTAAGTTTTGGAGTAGGGAGCACTCATATTAAGGTAAAAGGTTATGGGCCCAAAATAGAGGGTAATGGTGAAGGTGGGGGAGGAGTTCTTCGACATGGTTTAGCAGCCTTCTTTAGTTTAGTGTGAGGACCACTATTATGGGGGGTGAGGTTCAAGTCTACCTTCACTTGTGGGTGAGTGAGGTTTGGTACGGGGTGAACACCGAGAGATTTAATCTACTTCGACATGGTGAATGCCTATGAGGGTTTGGGTTCAGGTGTAGAAGGTTGAGCTTCTAAAGATTTGGAAGTGGAAGCCCAATCCTCGTCAGAGACTTTGGGGTGATTTTTCATGAAAGGGTTGATAGTCAAAGGTGAAGCAGAATATGTAAGATAAGGAGCCTTAAGTTTCTCCTATAATGCCTCATGTTTTAGGTTCCTCGAATGGAGAAATCCTAAGTTTTTTGCCAATCACAAGAAGGGTTTAGGCGACATCATGTGAGGTCTTGCAGTCAGTGATTTGGAGGATTTAGGTGATCACGAGAGTGGAAAAGTGTTGGATGCAGTGATCTCAGGCCAAAGGCGAGAGAAAATCGTCACCGAATCTTCCTTGGCCGAAGTGGGTGAGGCGGTGAGTTCTTCTCTCGATGGTGAAGGAATTGGAGAATGTGGCTCTTCAAGAGGATAGAGCGCAGGGATGATCATGCCTTCCACATGTGGTCTAGGAGCATGAAAAGTATGATCCTCCATTGGTGATAAGAAGGATGAGGGCGAGGCCACCAGTGTTGGTATCGTCAAGGCATCCTCCAATATGGGAGAGGTCAAATTAGACTCTCCTACATGTGAAAGAGGGGTGGATGGAGGACTATCCTCCATCGATGGAGGACAAATAAGAGAGGAAGGCTCTTCTAAAGGGTGAAGTAAAGGGATTATGGCCCCTTCTTCATGAGGGCATGGGTTATGAATGGTCACTTCTTCCAATGGTAGAAGAAGAGGGAAGGTAGGGGCAAGAGGTATGGGTAATATGGGTTCCTCATGAGGTATAAGTATGTGTAGAGGAGGTGTTTGATGTCGGAGGGGTGATATGGGTAGAATAGGATCTTCTACCCGTGGTGGAGAAATGGGTTGATGAACCTCTTCATATTATGGGAGAGGTTGGTTAGGAATGATAGGAAAGACTGTATTGACCGTGTGTATTTTACATTCTTGAAGGTCATCAGCCATGGTCTGAACATTGTTTTGACTTGGGGGATGGTTAGGAAATGGCTGTCTAAAGACATCCATGTTTTGGTTACCTGGCACATTAGGGTTATCCAAAACAAGGTCCCCTTTGTCTAACATGTCTTGAACAATGTTTTTGAAGGTTTTGCAATTGTCTGTGTCATGACCGTTGACATGGTGATAGTTACAAAAATCATTTTCCCTATACCATGCAGGGATGGCTTGTGAGGGGTTAAATTGGACAGGTCAGATTTGAGGGAGATTGAGGACCCTCTGCTTGACTATTTTATCCAATATGGAAGCATATGATTCTCCTATGGGAGTGTATTGATGTTGTATATACCATTGTTGGAATTGTCTTGTGATGCTTTGTGATGTGGAGGGCTCAGATTGGTTAGTTGTGGTAGAAGATGATGATTTAAGTACCACAGCATTTGTTGATCCTTTGGATTTGGAATGGGAAGAAGAAGATTTAGAAGAAGAATGGTCATTGGATTTTGCATTAGTATTTGTGCTACATAGTTTGACTTTATCCTCTTTAACTGCACAAAGTTCAAGCTTTCAGGCCATGGTAAAAGCTTCATCAAATGTGTGGAATGTTTGGACCCACAAAGTAGATGAGATGTGCTTGGCACATGCTCTTGAAAAGAGCTCAATGAGCTCAGGTTGAGGTAATGAAAAGGAGAGTTGGTTGATTAAACCTCTCTAATGGGCAATAAAATCAACTATTGACTCATCGTCGAATTGTCTAATATAATATAGGTCTGTGATGGAGACCTTTTTAGTGATGTTGATTGAGAAGTGGTCAAGGAATAGCTAGGCAAGTTGAGTGAAGGAAAAGAGAGAGTGACTGGTAATAGAACTATACCAATCAAGGGCGGCACCAGCAAGTGACATGGGAAATGTACGAAGTAATAACGCATCATCGTGTGCTATAAGGTAGCAAGCATGTCTAAACACTCGTAAATGTTGTTGTGGGTCCTCTTTACTCTGAAAATGAGTAAATTTTGAGAGTTCCCATTGGCTAGGATATGGTCGAATAGGGACCACAGGGTGAATGGGTTCATTATATATTTATTCATATGAAAGAACATTCTTTGAACTTGAAATGGATGTCTCAAGGTTGGACATCTTATCCATCAGCATCTTGATTAGATCGGTAGATGGATTGGCATGAGGGGCACCCCCTAAGTTATAGGGTACCTGGAAGACATTGGGAGGGGCGTATGACATACTTGGTTGCATTTGTGTAGATGCAACATATTGGTAGTTCATCATAGGGACTGATGTTGAGGTCAAGGGGGCTTGTGCCATGAAGTTAGAGGGCACAAATTGACTAGATGCTACCAAAGGTGGTTGAGTGGTGGCAACACTAGTTAGAGGATAGGTAGTCACTCTTGTATTTATGGGTGTAAGAGTGGGTGGGCTGGAAACAATCAAGTTTTGAAAAGGTGTGGAACTTGTTTGGATTGTTTGTGGTTGAGGGGGTACGGAAACCCCAATGGAAGTAGGTCTAAAAATAGAAGGGGAGGCCAAATCTTGAACATTGGCCATGGTTGGGTTATTAGTCAAGCCAATGGCCTGAGTGACCATAGGTTGGGTAATGGAGGCTGTCAATATTATTGCCATTTCAACTAAGGAAGTTGGCATCCCAAAAATAGGATTACCTGAAGGGTCTCACATTTGGCTTCTTGCGAGATAGTGTTGGAGAGCCTTGACATTGAGGTCAAGGAATCTCTCAAAGTCTTGATCCCCTGTGGGAATAATAGGTGGTTGATTTGGGGTAGGTTGGATAGGAGTACACTTAGTGTCTGAAGTATACTCCATTAGAGGACTTGTTATGAAGGGCAAAGGTGGAAGTGGTTGTTGCCTTGCATGGTCAACAAGAGTTTTGGCTTGACTTTGTGTCAAAACCATTCAAGACAAAATGGGTTCAGGTTCTAAAAACTGTGTATTTTAGTTTTAGAAAACCAGAATGTGTGTTTAACACCAAAAAAGTCAGGTTTTAAGCTTGTTATTTGGGAAGAAAATTTGTTGATAGTGACCAATGTCAGTTTACTAACCAATATTGGTTATGAGATGTTGCCGAGGTTAGTGAAATAACTAATGTCAGTGAAATTAGTTACCAACACTAGTGGAAAAACTGATGTCAGTTTTTGTGTATTTCCAAAAACATAAAAATCTGATAATGTTTTGAAAGAAAGAGAAATTTTGAGTTGTTTTTGGACCTCAAAATAATGTGACCTTACCAACTCAAAAAATTAGATAAAAAGAGCAAAATAGATGATGGCAAGCAACCTCTAAATGTTAAATTCCTAAGAATAAATTTTAGAGTTGTGGTGGCTTATGCCTTAGAAGAATATGTTTGGGAATTGGGCTTTTAGAATGGGTCCTAAAGAGGAAGTCTATGGTTTGTTTTGGGTTATGTTTTGGTGCTTCAAAATCTATGTTAGGTTCCATACATGGCCTGATGTTGGGGGCTTGCTCCCTTCACTTCACGAACCTAGAGCCGAGCTGGGCCACTTAGCCAATATATACTTTTCCTATAGTTTATACTCTGCTAGAGAACAGAGTGGGTTCTCCTCTTGGTGGTGAAGTCCAAGTAGGATCACCAGGAAGGGTAAGGTATCTGCTAGGTGATGAAATCCTAGACGGACCTTGTCTCAAGTATGTTATATGTTTGATTTGATTGTACTTGTGGTCTGGTTGTGTAACATTTATGCACTATGATTTATTCATAATGCATTTTTAATTACTAAGTGAGAGGGCTAAGTATGCATTCAAGCAAGAATGAAATGCAACTATTTTTAACCCAAATTGAAATGTTTTATTCAGATGCAAACAAGTAGAGAAAAGGTTAAGAGTATGAATTTTCACTACTCTAAGATGTAGGGAAAAAGTGACAAGAAGAAAAAGAAAGATGTTCTTTTTAACTTGTGCTTATGGTTTCTTTTCAAAATAAAGAGATAGAAGAAAAGGATGCAAGAAGATAATTTTTCCCTAATGCACCTATATGAAAATTTGCTTTTTAGAAGAAATGAACCCAAGGAAAACTCCAAGGTCCCACCGGGCATGCCAGAATGTTTCTCTATGTTTTTGACAATTACATTCAGAAGAAGAAACTAAAAGTTAAGAATCAGGGGTTTGTATGTTACCCAAATTAAGTTGTGCACCATATCCAAGCGATGTATGAGCTCCTCTTTGGCTATGGAGGAAGACACCTATAGATGAGAATAAGACTTAAACCAAAAAATGTTAGAATAAGATAAGGTGGACTGCCAAGTTACGCTCAGTCCCAGAAGTGTAAAGCTCTGTGAGGGATGACAATCCACTATTTAAGATAAAGAGATATGCATAAAATGAAATGGTGAAAGACTAAGAAAGAGAAATAAAGATAATGCGTACCTATTCTCTACAGTCAGTCTATCATAGTGGCTGACGTCAGTAGTCCTGTTGAGGTCGGTTTGTGTATGGTGCCGACGTTGGTCATATTGCCGATGTCGGTCGGGGCAATGGGCCTTGGACGGGTTTCAAGATTATGTCTATGGTTGACAGAAGGGTCTGAGAGTTTGAATTTTTGTGCAGGGTTGCAGGGAAGTGAATAGGGTCTAAGGAAGGACAAAGATAGAGGATAGGTATGAAAAGAGAGTAAGGATAAGGGGAAGGCTTTTTAGCCTTTCCAGGAAGAAAGTCAGATTGGGTTGATAGTATTTAGAAATAGTAAATAGAAACTAATTACTAATGAATTCTAAATTACTGAAATGAGAGGCAGAAGAATACTTAGCTCTACTTGATGAAGAACTAGTGGTGTAGAATGCGTATTCCTATTATGGCTGATGTTAAAGACCTTGTGCAATGTTCTAATCCAATCTAGAGTCACTTGTGCAGAGTTTCTATAGCTAGGAGAGTGTTAGTCAAAGTCTAATGTTTGGTCTTAGAGTGTGCACATTGATGTCTCAGAGTCTGGGAGGAAGAATTTAGGATCAACAATTTGACCCTAGCACAAGGTTAGAACCCAGTTTAAGTAACTGATGTCAGTGATCCCGCCAGCATCAGCTGTCATTTGACCAATGTCAACAGCCAGAGAATGGGTAAAAGGGCTATTTTTAGCCCTTTGCCCATTCTCCATCTGCCAAGTGCATTTGTTGTTGGAGAATGGTTAAAGGATGGGTTTATTAGGCACGAGAGTTAGTTAGGAGGTTGGAATGGAGTGAGAATAGGTCTTAGGTGGTTAGGATTAGATGACCTAGTCTCAGGGTGACTCATAGGGTAAGAAATGGTCTTAGGGTGAGGTGTCCAAGGTGAGGTGTCTAGGGTGATGTCATTAATTTAAAATAAGTAGTTTATTTTAAATTAATAAGGTGTGTAGGGTGATGTCATTAATTTAAAATAATTAGTTTATTTTAAATTAATAAGATATGTAAGGGTTAGAAGGGGACCAAGGGGGAGTTGACACAATATTGGTGTCTACAGTTATCTTATTTTGATCATCTTACTCTATAAATTTATATTTTTAGCCTCTACTTCTTCATCTCTTTATTTTTGAGTCTCTACTTCTTCAAATTTATTAATGTGATCCTCCTTCATAGCCTATTATTTATAGTGCTCTTCTTCCTCTATAGCCTTGTGATTTGCATCTTACTTCCTCTTATTCTTCTCTTCCTTATCCTTCCTCCCAACCTCTTTTTACACTTTTGATGGATCATGTTTGTTCCTATACAGCTTTGTGTCATGGCTCTAGTTATGGTAAGCTAGTTTATTTAGGCACATACATGGGGGTAGATGAATCTATAACTATAATTGACTCAAAATATTATAAATAAGATGATTATAGGATATTCCCTTACTATGCAAACATATTATTTTTATAAGTTGGAGGTGGAGTGAGGCTCTCCTTTTGCCTCTTAACAACATGGCCCTATGATTGTGGTTGTGTTTCATATGCTTATTATGCACCACTCTCTTTAGTTGGTTATACAAAAAACACCATTATATCCTTTTTATTAGAGAGGGTCTAGATGTAATATGTGTCCAAGTTCTATGCATTAAAGCTGGTGTTGGGATTTTTTTTGTTGTTAATTATGATTCCTACATAGTAGATGATAATGCAACTAGATCTTCTTAGAATAGTTGAGCCTAAAACCATTGTATGGATAATTTTTCACCTATACCATAAACAAATAGATAAGGATGATGTTGTGTGATTTCCACCCATAGGTCTTGCCTTAATTGATTATGCACCTAATAGGTGCACACTACTTTCCAAAATAATAATTCTTTCTCCTCTTTGTAATTTTAAACATCATTTTGATGTCTATGAGGATGGAATATACAACTTCATGCTCTCCAATTCTTAACTGTACCAAGTTGTATTTAGATGATATCTTTAGTACATGTTTGTTTTTAAGATAAGATGTTGTGTGGCATTTCCTCTTTTTTGATGGTGGTGGTGAGGCTCATTGTGTTGGTCCCTTCCTCTTTCCCTTATCCACCTATGATGGAGTTGTTTTTGGTTGTAGTGTTGCCTACATTTGCACTTTTGGTTGTGGTTACAGTTGTGTTTGAGGTTATGTCTATAGTTTTACTATTTTTTCTACACTTAGGGGCATGGAATGCAAATGTTACACAAATCTAGATGCAATGGATTTATGTCTCAATTATGCTTGTGCATCCAACATGGTGATGAAAAAAAGTAGTGGAGTTATTGTTTTATTTCTTTAGATAACTCATACACTTTAATTTGTAAGCTATTGTGTAATTTGGTCACTAACACATTTTGTCCAAGATACTACATCATGTCTTAGGGTACCAGGGGGTGTGAATCAATTAAGGATTGGATCTCTAGCCACCATGTGTTTAACCTCCCCAATTTCTCATAATATTTCCTTATTTTCATCCATGCAATGTTGGTAAATGCATTAGTAGGCCAAAAATCTACAGTATTATTAATTGGGTCTTTTGACGATTTATATTATGTGAAGTAGAGTTGTAGTACCAAAAAATGGTATTAGAATGCTTATGTAGTGTAGGAGAGGATCTTGTCTATATTTTTTTTAATCTCATAATCCAAAAAATTGAGCCAATGAAAAGCTTCATGGAGGCTTATCATGTGATACACAATATCTACCACTCCTTTTATCACCATTTTTGCTTGTTTCATTATCTTCTAAAATATTTTGATGATGCATTTAATAATAATGTGAACTAAAACTTTATCCATGGAATTTATGGGGATTTCCTTACCTATCTTTGTAGGATATTCCTATCTGGTGTCATAGTGGATTAGTGGAGTTGTGGATTTGTAAGGTGGGAGATATTTATCATGAGATGGAATCCCTATTGCTTTTTCCATAGTCTCAAGGGTGATGAATATGGTAACATATTATGAAAATTGAATGGCACCTTCATTATACCTACCTAGTAGAGTAAACATTACCTCATGTATTTGACCAAAATTAGGTAGTTTGATTAGTCGTTTGGCATTTGAACCTCATAACGAATGTTGAAGTGATAGTACCCCAACCTATGTTACTTCTTGTGGGTCCTAATAAAATAGAGTATATTCAACCACATAAATGAAATCAAATTGGTCTATATCATGATATTTGATTTATCTTAGTCCTATAAAAATCCCCATTTCTTGTTTCTATGCATCTGTATGTGGGATGAATATTTTTTACCTATCCATGGTTACTTTTGTGGATTTCATTAAATAATTTATTCACATGATCTGGTGTTGGTATGAAATTTATGCATAATAATATGTTTTGGATGAAGATCATAAATTTTACTTAGTTTCAAGAGTATGTAGTGTTTTTTAATTATCTGTACCCCATTTATATATCATTTATCACCCAAATCCATCAAGTTATTGAGTTTAAATTCTATGAGTTAGTTGTGCATGAGAGTATCTCCAATATTTATGTTAACCTATTATTATTTATCATGATGGTTACTATTATTCATCTAGGTTATTTGGTATAGCCGTTGGTGAGTAGCTGATGTGATGCACCATCCTTTCATTTTATTTTATTAGCCATCTTGTCTTTCTAAAATTTTATCTACTTTGGTAAAGATGAAATATCTCAAGTGAATTATCATTAATGCTTTCAATTGACCACTCTCCATCATTTCATTGTACTTATTTTATCATCACCCCATTATAAATTTAATTTATGGCCATCATGTTCTAGTTGCTAGCTATCTTCCTTTTAGGCTAACTCCACATATCAATGGCACTATGTGATGTTGAATATTCCAAAATTCACTTTTATGTGTTGCAATCCAAATATTTCACTATATAAGCACACTAACCCTAAAAACCAAAAATATCATTAAATAAAATTCCTAACTACATGGGGCTACTTAACACCCTCTTTCTTTAAAGTGAATCATGATAGAGAAAAAGGATGGTAAGGCTTAAGCTTATAGCCATTGCTACATCCTAGTAAAATGGTTCCATGTAAAAAATTTAAAACAATTTTACCTTATTGTGAAAAATCATGAATAATATAGGGTCCTTTCCATCTAATGTGTAACTTTCCAAAAAATGCTTTGAATCTATTATCATAGAGTAATACCTAGTTATTTGGGATAAAATTCCTTAGATCACAAGTTGAAATTATGTCATGTTTTTTAATTAACTTTTTGATCTCCTGTGTCCACTTTTCCCTTTGTATATTTTCTTTCATCTTGACCAAATCCATCAATATTTGTTTCAGAGAGTCTTGATTATCCAGCCTCATAATCTGTACAATATATAAACTAGGAACAATGTATTCCATAGGCATATCTACCTCAAAACCATTAATGAGCTGAAAGAGAGTGAATCCTATGGTAAATTTATAATTTTTCTTGTATTCCTAAATAATTAAAGGAATGTAATCCACAAAATCATCCCTTTGAACATTGCATATTTTTATTGGTATTTTAACCCATACTTTGTTCAAAGCTTCAACTTGCCCATTTGCTTGTGGATGATAAGGCGTGATCTTGTGGTGAAATATCATAAACTCCTTAGTGAGAGTATTGATTTTTATATTGAATAAGTGAGTACTATATCACTAACCAATTTAATTGGGCATCCAAACCTTGTTATGATATTCTCATATAAAAATTTAGTAGCATCCTTCACACTATAGCTTGGTGTCATAAAAACTTCCACCCATTTCATAAAATAGTCAATTGAAATAATGGTATACCATGCATGAATACATTTTTTTTGGGGAGTTATACACCTTAAAAATTCAATTCCCCATTATTCAAATGGTTACTCTACTAGTATTGGGACCAATGGCATCTCATCCTAATGATTGGGTTTTCCCATTATTTGTAAAACATCACAACATTTGGCCACCTTGTGCATATATTAAAATAAATTAGCCAACAAAAGAACACTTTATAGTATCTTCTTCATAGTATCTTGTCCTAAAAAATGATCTCCTATGAATCTCCAATGTGATTTTTGAAGAAGTTGTGGTTTCTCATGTTTTAGAGTTACTTTGCGTAGCATGTCATCCTTTCCAATTTTATATATAAATCCATTAATGAGACTATAATAAATGGCTCATGTGACAATTTTATTTTTATCTATTTTAACATAGTGCACAAGAAATATTCTTTGTTCTTTGGAAGTTTGTGATATCCTCCATGTTGTCAGGGATCACAATGACCTTAAATAAGTACATATTTAGAGATTTATCCTATATTTCCTCTAGTTATTCCTCATTCCAAATCCTAATTAGATGATTTGGTCCCACATTATCTTAACCTAGATTTAGATTAATTCAAAATTAAAATTATTGAAACAACATTAGCCATCTAGATATCTATCCACCCAACATTAGCTTGTTAACCAGGTATCACAATGCCCATTAATCTGTGAAAGTCTCAAATGGTGTGGTGAATAGATAATGTATAAATTTTTTAAGGTAAACACCATATCTATGGCCTCTCTTTATGCAGTCATATATTTTTTCTCTAATTTTGATAATTTATTATTGGCAAAGTGGATAGAATTATCTAACCTACCACCCCCTATTTGCATTAAGATAACTCCTTCTTCAATACCAAAAGCATCCACATTTATATGTATGGCTTCTTCTAGTAAGGAAAAACTAATATAGGTGATGTTACTAACCTTTGTTTGAGGTCAATAAAAAAAATTTGGCATTTTGATGTCCACTCAAACTTTGTATCTTTGTGTAATATTTTTTCTAGTACCACAAATATGGTCGTGTATCCATTGATGAATTTTATATATTATCCTATATGACCCAAAAATTTATGCACTTATGTAGATCTAGTAGGGGGTGGCATCCCCACTATTATTGAAATTTTAAAATGGTACATCTAGATTCCATCACTACATACATTGTGACCCATAAGAACACTAAAAGGTGTGAAAAATAAGAACTTACTTAGATTCAAAATAATGTGTAAGGATCAATTTCATTATATAATTAAACATAAGTGTAAAAAATGCTCTTTAAAAAAAAAATGAAATTTAGTCATCCAAATAGACTTAAATCAAATCATGAATGAAATTTTTAAATGTAGTTACCATAACCCTAGAGAAAACTACTGATGCATTACTATGATCAAAGGGAATTACCTTATATGTGAATGATTTTCATTCTCTTGAAAAGGTTGTTATAGCTTAGTCTTTTTCTACAATAGGAATATGATGGTGTCCACTAAATCCATATGTGAATGAGTACACCTCATGACCTACTACTGATTCAATAACTTCATCTATAAATGGTATTGGAAATGGATAATTGATGCATGCATCATTTCATGCATGGTAGTCCCTATAAAACTTAATCTCACAAGAATTATTTCGTTGCACAACTATAGGACTAACCCAATATACCTTTTTAACTATATAAATGATCACTACTTACATGTGATCCAGTTTAGCCTTTACTTTCATAATAATGTTGGGATTTAGTCTATATGGGAAATTTTTAATGTGTATATCACACTCTTTAAATTCTATGTACATCTTCCTCAATGATGGATATACACCTTTCACTTTTACAAACTTGGTTTGAAAGACACTAATAATCTCTTAGCAGATATAATGACTCCAAGATCTTATTTTGTGCCCAATAGTCTCCCATTATTACAAGTTTTGGTAAAAACACTATTATAATATTTTATTAAATATTCTTTAGTATTTATTGATATAATTTATTCTATCCACTAGGTAGAGCCTCTAATAGAGTCCATTCCCCTTCCTATTCTAGAATGTTTACGTTGTGCAGTCTTTCCTCTTCAACTAGTTATCTAATTTAGACATTTGTTGGTTCAGTTTCTCATTCTATTTTGAATAATATTTATAAATCCATGTCTCCATAAATATCACTAAATTCTATTAGCTTGTCTGTAATTATATTACAAGGCTTAATAAGATCTTATTCTTGTTTACTATCCTTGTAATTATGAATCATAAGATTCAAATATTTATCTGATTCTTGATGTGATGATGAATCTATTTCAGCTCCTAAATCTTCTACTTGAATATACCATAGAAAAATTTTCATTTTATAAAATGAATTATACACCACTAGATTGTGATCTTCAAAAACAAAAGTTTGAATAAAGTATTGCTTCACTTATGCCCAATATTTGGTTTCCCTCCTACATTCTTGATTCATATATCAATAATTTGGGAGTGGTGCTAGCATGTGATCAAAAATGTGCACCCATTACCTTGGTTCAACTCCTTGTGTAGACCATATATCTACACATTTATGAATGTTTAGCTCAAGACATTGGAATTTTTGAAATAATGGCCAATTTTGTTCACAATGAGTAGTAAATGAAACTATGTGTGGAAAAATTCACACACTTCATCCCATTGTAACTCTTGTTCTCTATGAATTGCCCACTAAGTCATAGCATTTTTTTTCAATGCATAGCTGAGTACATTAAATATTTGATCCACATATAAAATATGGTGCTCTAACCTCAAGATAAATGGATTAACATCCTTTGTCACAAAATATTTAGGTAAATGACATTATTTGGTGAACACCATGTACAGAGGTCATATCTCATGATCTCTCCTAGGTTAGTTCAATATATGGATGTCTAAGTTGCCACTTATTGAATATGTTTTTTTCCAAGGCAAGACTTTATTTGGATTAGATTATGTATAATACTTTTTTTTTCACCTATGTTATACAATAAATATACCTATAACATAGTAAGATGTCACATCGAAGGAGAGGTATAACCATTAAGTTGAAACTAGGGAGTTGAAGATTTTTTTATTACTAAATTAAAAATAACTACTTTATTATGTACATTTGTATGATTTGATCCAATTTTGGTTCAAAAAATAACATTATTTATCTCACAGATCATTTCTATTTGTATCTATGCTAACTTTGAATCAACTAATATCACCATAAGCATATAATGACTTTGGTTCCTTTGGAAATATACAAGGCTTCTACTCTTATTTATTCAAAGGTATGTAAACTATATTATCTCCTTGATGAGACTCTACTTGATTGTACACTGTATTAATAGGAATTTATTTAATCCCATTTCTTACCAATCAAGGCAAGATAATGGGTCTCATTTCTTTTCATGTCAGTGAATTTAAAATCACCTCACAAACTTAGCTCAATAACTCTAACCTCTACATCTTCAACATGACCAATTGGTTCTAACCTCCCATAGTCTATAATAATGAGATTGATATGATTATAGCTCAAGTGTGGAATACTAATGTCATCCCATGTAGATATATGAATCATATTAATAGTACTTCCAAAGTCAAATACTACATTAATAATTTCATATCCTACGAGCTCAATGTTTATTCGTGAGTCAACATCCCATAGTTTCATAGTTTTGACATACTAGACCACCTTATCATTATGTTGTTATCCCCATTATGCACATTTTATAAGATTACGTAATATATTTTTAATATTATAAGAGCCATCTTCATTGTGTAGAGTGTTAAACAATTGTAACAAATCATTTAGTGTAGTCACAACACCTTCCTACTTTATAATCCACATAATTTTCCCATACATATTTGTGTTAATTGATGTGGTGTCTCTTTTTAATGCACTATGTTGTTTTATTTCCTATATGACTTACGCATCTTGATAAAATAATCCATTATCTATCATAGGAATAGGATATTTATCCCATTGCACCTTCCCAATTCCCTAATCCTATGGCATTTATAATGCAAGTAGTCCTTATTTTACACATTGTTATTCATTAATTACTTACATAAATGGATTTTTATTATTCTATAATTTAATAATGTTCACATACACATTGCATTTTATTTCCTTTACTTCTCCAATACTGGTCAATATTCAATTTGATGTTTTCCTTCCACTCTACACTGCATGATATATATATATACATATATATATATATATATATATATATATATATATATATATATATATATATATATATATATATATCTTTGAGGATTAGTGGGATAGTTTTACATAAAATGATTATACTCACCACATAAATAACTTTATATGGGATAGAGATCTTGTCTATTATCATTGTTATGACCATCTTGATAACTCATTTGTATCCTCTTCTATATCCTCCTCCATTACACTGAAAGCCCCAATCATATGAATACTATCCATTGAATCCGTATTATTGTTGTTATTTTTTTTTATGTATTGTATCCACCATATAGATGATTAGATGATGTTGGATCCCAATTTTATTATTGTTTTTAAGGTCTCACATTATTTCATGAAGATTATTACTGATATGGTGGTGATGATGGTGTCCAACTAGCTATACCCTAGGGTTGATGTTGATATTGAGACAATAAAGGAATCCATTAGAACTAATTTGTGTCACACTATTTATTTCTACCTTTGGGCCTAGAAGTTCTTACTTCACAATGAGTAACTAACCCACTACAACTATGATACATTCTTGGTGATATCTTTAATTCTTAGAAGGATAAATAACTCTTTTCATCATGGTTGGTAAATTTAAAAAAACTATAGTACAAACTCTAATATTTTAAAATGTACTATTGTAATAGATGACATTTTTTGGTTGTGTGCCCTACTACTCGACAGATTTCATATAATTCTAGCTTGAGTTTGGGACAATCATTCTTATGATGCCATTTTTGACCAAAATCTATGCACCATAAACCCAATTTAGATTGATCACTTTCATTAATCTCATCTATTATCTTCATTAAAACATTTATTTTCACCTCTAATTTGGAGCCAATGACTAAAATATATCCATAATCTTCAATTTATTCCACTTGTAGGGTAGCTGATTGAACATCATTCTTCATCAAGAATTACGACCATAGAATATAAAATTTGATTCTTGATCACAATCCTTATAAAACCCAAGTAGATTTATCCTTATCCTCCATGTTAAAATCAACTTTATTCATCACATCTGAGAATATATTGTTGAGGTGCTCACATTATTGCTATGTAATAATGTAACTATTGTTATGTAAACAATAATACATTAATAGTTGTTTGGTTTATTATTATTATTATTATTATTATTATTATTATTATTATTATTATTATTATGCATAAAAATAATATAAGGGGTTGATTATTTTAGTTAGTTGGTAGTTACTCAAATGTATTATTGATAACAATATATTTATATATAGTGTTTGAGTTATTATAGGTAGATTCAGGTGAGATATTGGTAGAGATTTGATCTCCCCAATTATATGAAATAATACTCCTATATAATATGTATTCCCATATGGATTTGAGATATAGCATAAATAATACATGGTGAAATAATATTATGAAATACTATGTTTGAATTTTCTTATTTATTATATGTAAACAATATTGATCTTCTGTAAATCTAAACCAGATCTATAATCTGGTATCAGAGCATATTTGATCAATCATGTTTGAGTAATGGAATTCTGAGGTTGTGTGGGGTAGATATATTACTATTTATGATCACCTCATTCATAATAAATATGAATTCTAAGTAATAATAGAGGAACATAGTGGAAGAATAGTAGTTAAAAAATATTAAGGTTAGAAAGATCTAGTTCTGTCATTCCATCATGCATATAAAATATATTGTGTATGAGCCTATCCTTGAAATTTGGTATTCAATATTTATATTTGTCATGTATTATTCTAAAGTGGCTTAATGATTCTTGACAACATGATTTACTTATGCACTCCTGATGGATCTACCTATGTTGTTTATTCATATAAGTTTACAAATATTCTATACAAATCTACTATTATGATAACAAATTTTTGTCTCACCTATCAATATATCCCCACACAAGGATCAAAAAAATATACCATCTTCAATATTTTTTATATATTGTATTCATGGTCTTACCATCACTAGTTTGAACAAAAATAAAGAATTCAATTGTGCAAAATAGTAGATAGTCTCCAATCTTCTTGACCAATGTATTAAACACCTATGTAGTTGTTAATACATCCAATTACTTACACTTCAATAGAGTGCATTAATGGATTTATTCATATTATTTATTATTTAAAATCATCTTAGTGTGCATGATAATTTTTGGATGTAAATCTATTACACTGGTTGTCTTAGTTTGGTGCACTTCTCATTAATGTTATGTGACCAAATTTATATCAATGGTATTCATTCATCATATTAATACATAAAAATAATAAAATGGTAAATTATTTCATTCCATCAAGTTTCCTCCACTCACCTATCTATGACATGCACCCAATATGGGTTTGTGATTTTTGTGGATCCTTTGCCAGGTGAGCTACCAAATTTCTTTCAACTTTATAAAGTGTGTAGTATAGTTCAATTTTTTATAATATTTTGTGTGTGTGTGTGTGTGTGTGTGTGTGTGTGTGTGTGTGTGTGTGTGTGTGTGTGTGTGTGTTTAGGTTGGTCAATAGTGGTGAAATTCATTTATTAATGAATAGAATTGATAATTAAACATTAATGTACTTGTTTCATGAGTACTAGATAGGTTTTTTTTAATGTTAAAGTCAATTTATTTTGTAATTATTAGTTTCTCTAATAAGATTCAAGTTATTTATATTCAAATAAAATCATATAAAGTGTTGTTATACGTAGTGAATTAGCATTAAGTCATGTCATAGTTGAGAGTCATTTCAAAGTATTTTTTTCTTATGTTGTGTCATCAAAGTAATTATATGTCAAAAGAGTCAAATTCATTAATTATGTCTTTAGTCATTAAAGAGTCAAGATTTAAAATTGATGCTTCTTATATTGTAAAGGATACACTGTCGCTAATACGTGATGTCCTGAGTCAAAAGTCAAATGTGTCAATCTTGTGGGGAGGGACCCTATTCCCTTAAAAATGACATACATTTGAGTTTCAAATATTCATTGGCTAAGTAAGTAGTTGTCATATTGGAGGAAAGAGGAAATAGAGGCTAGAATTTTTATAGCCTCTCATTAGCCACTAGTGATGAGGTCATTTTATACTTTTGTGGTATTTTTATTTTCAACTATGTGTTATGTGTTATTTTTAACATGGTGTGGTTTGAAACAAGAATAGATGATGTATTCTTGTTCATTTTTGTCATAGTTGAACCAAATTATCCTATGTAACTTCTCTAAAATTTGATAGTGATGAAAGCTAGAAATTATACTACACATCATGATGTGGTTTATGGTAAACCACTTATAAAACCATTATTTTATGGTTTGTGGTAATCCACTGGTTAAACCATTGTTTTTGGTTATTGGTCAGCCATTTGTAAAACTATCATGTAAAATTTTTGATTGTCCTATGAAAATCATTGAATCATGAGTACAGGTGCATATATGGGAGAGTTATTTTCCCCATGTTCACATTAAGGGGTATAGATAGGATTAATAATGTTCACAAGGGGGCGAATGTTGAGGTATGTTCACATTATTAATATGTAATAACATAATTATTTTTATATAAAAAATAATGCATTAATATTTTTTGGTATATTATTGTTATTGTGCATAATAATAATATAGGAAGTTGATTTATTTTAGTTAGTTGGTAGTTACTAGAATATAGTGTTGATAATAATATATTCATATATAGTTTTTGAGTTATTATAGGGAGATTTAGGTGAGATATTGATGGATATTTTATCTCCCCAATTATAGGAAAGACTATTCCTACATAATATGTATTCCTTTATGGATTTGAGATATAGTAGAAATAATACAGAGTGAAATAATATTATGAAATACTATGTTTGAATTTGATTATTTGTTATATGTAAACAATATTCATCTTCTAAAAATATAAACCAAATCTACTATATATGATCATAGTCTTATACAAATTCTCCACTCCACTATTAGATCTCCTTTAGACCCTAAATAGTCTAGCTTTCACACTTTTTAATTTTAAATTCTACATTTAGTTATGCTTTAACTTGTTAGAGATCTAAGATATTAACATCTCTATTGAAAATTAAATCCAAATTGAAAGCTTCTATAGCTCATATGAGCTCACACTTTTTTACATCATCATAAGTTATTCCCCTAACCCACCATTTCATGTTGTAGGTTAACAGATACTATTCAGGGTCTGTACACCCATCATATTACATCAACACAACAAACATGCCTAGATTGAAATGTATATTTAGTGTACTTACAATGGATAATATTGGTTGTTGTGTCTTAGTGACTGTGACTATAGGTTATTGTGTACTATTCACTATGACTATAGGCTTATACATGAATTTTTATTAACATCTTAAAACTAGCCTTGGAATCAAATCCAACCTCTTCTACCCTCTTCTTATCTATTGCTAGTAGTGGTTCCTAGGTTTCATAAGAACATGATAATTATAGGGATATCCCTATGATCTAAGGAATAAATTATTAGAATTTATAGATAGATACAATTTTTCAACATCTATATTGAGAGCACATATATTTTACTAAGGAAAATGCACTTGCACAACAATCACATCTTGTAAGTACTAAAAAAACTCTTAACAAAAGGAATACACATGAAATACACTTTTGTACACATAATTCCATAAAATTTAGGATAAAAACTAGGAAATTATATTAGATATTCTATTTAATCTCCATCATAATTATTCATAACAATTAAAACATCAATTATATGTACATACATACATATGTGTGTGTGTACATACACACACACACACACACACACACACACACACACACACACACACACACACACACACACACACACACACACACACACACACACACACACACACACACACACACACATGTGTGTGTGTGTGTGTGTGTGTGTGTGTGTGTGTGTGTGTGTGTGGTGTATGTGTATATGTATGTGTGTGTGTGTGTATGTGTGTGTGTGTGTGTATATATATGTATGTATGTATGTATGTATGTATGTATGTATGTGTGTGTGTATATATATATAATATATATGTGTATATATATGTAGGCGTGTGTATGTGTGTATATATATATACACACACACACACATATATATGTGCATAGATATGTGTGTGTATATATATATATATGCTCACATATATATATATATATATATATATATATATATATATATATATATATATATACATACATACATACATATGTGTGTATATGTACATATATAGATACATATATATATACATCTACATATATATATATATATATATATAGACACACACACACACACACACACACACACACACACACACACACACACACACACACACACACACACACACACACACACACACACACACACACACACATTCATATAGTTTGAGCATAAAGCTCTATTACAATCCTTTTAACATGATCTAGGGACTAGTCAACACACTGAAACAATTATGCAAAAGTTGAACCCATTTTATTACATTCTAAAGAAATATATAGCCTAAAAGTTGTTATTATTCTAACCTCTAAATCCATATTTAGCACACACATGTGCCAACTCATATTCTATTTCTTTGTAATGCCACCGATACCAAAATAGACTAACCATGAAACAATGTAGAATAACTTATGTAATATAAAGAAACCATGATTCTATCTATGTGGAAAATACATTCAATGAAGTTCTTTGGTTCTCACATTCACTTGCTGACAATTTCTTAGACTTAAATTATTGTCTAATCCCAAGATAACATCTCATGTGATATAGAGGAAAAAAATAGGTTGAATTCATAATAATCATAGATCACTCAAGGTGTCATTTACCAATTTTTACCTTATAGTGCACTAATTATCTACCCTTATAGATTTTTAACTAAGTATTAAGTCAACCTACCACCTTTAAAGGTTTTTAATAGGCTAAAAAAACTAAGGGGGAGGCCCCTTTAGATTTTTAACCAACCTAGATTTTAGATTTAATGTGATCTATTCTTTAGTAAAACTGATTAGGAAAATTTCAAACATTTCCCACCTATGGTGAAACTAGCTGGATGGTGGAGGCATCTATTATGCTAGAGAGATGGAAAGCTAGTACGATGTCGGTAGTGTGATCTATGATGAAAATTTTACATAAGTCTTCTATCATTTAAGCTTTTGTTTTAGTTAACTAGGTGGAATAAAATGAGGTATGTCAACCAAGGGTTCAAGAAAACTATCTTGATTAGTTAAATCAATCTTATGAGACTACCAAAAAAGCAATAATTCATGAATTCTATGTAAAAATTCATGTAAAGGAACATGAGAATATAGAAGTCATAGAATGTTTTTATCCTTTATAGTTGGAAAAGTAGCAGAATCAATAGCCATGTTGGTAGTGATATGTACATGGAGATTTGAAAAACTATAATATCTAGCTGATACATGGGAAGAAGTTCACAAATAACTCTAGTTTTGACATTAATGGTTTGAGCCTATAACATGATATTGGATAAATTTTATAGGGCCTACTAGTCCTTGGTGAGATACTAAACTAGAAATGGAAGTTTCTAAAGATCATAGAGAATGTTTGTCCCAACAAATTTATTATAGAGTGACAGGAAAAAATACTAATTGAGAGCATTGACATTACTTATCTAGCATCGAAGGTTAACATTATCTTACGCTAGTTATATGAACCTCTTATTTAAAGAGACCATTATTTTTGTAATAGCCTCATGAAACATATATGCTCCTGAAACCTATTTGGATAAAATGAGTTTCAAAACATCCAAATATGCTTTAGATGTAGGTGTAGCCATAGCCAATGTAGTCATCGAGGTGCTTTTTGAGATGCATTGTATTAGAGTCAACGGGAGAATAAAATGGTCATCCTAGTGGAAATTATTGGGACATAAATAGTTGTGAGACTCAAAATTCCCATTGGCACATCTTCTACTTGAGTGCCCATAATCTCCCCTTGGTTTTGTGGGGTCTCCAAAACTTTCATGTCTAACAATGTTATTGTGATAGCTTTTTCTTGTCTACCTATCACATTATCTATGGTGGCCTACAAATCATGCAATAATTTATTGGTGACCTCTACTTATGACGCATTCCCTATTTACTTAGCCTCAACTTCTATTATGTCCTGAGAAGCCTTATCCTATTGAGAAACTATAACTTTTGCTTCCTTAGTGTTTTTTATTCTTGGCTGCCTTGTGAGATTATTATTATATTTTTAGCTTCTCTTGAGTTTATTTCTCTTTATATTCTTATTTTTATACAACCTCCTCCTTATAGTGAGCCTTGGCTATAGCTTCTTCTTTTTCTTGTTTCTACTTGTGAATAGTTTCTGCTTTCACTACTTGGGATTGTTTTACTAGACATCTTCTTCTTACACTTGCACTTATTGTAAGTATTGAGCTTCTTGGGCCTCAATACTTCCTATTTTAACTGAGCCTCTACCTTTACACATATTTTAAATTCCTATAAAACAAATATTTTATCTACCCTTGATGCCTTTTTATGTGCAACCTATTATTACTCCTATGTCTACACATCCAAACCATCTCTTTAGTGTTAATGATGTGATGATCAAAATGTGATGAGGAAAAAGAAATCATTGATGCCTACATGGTGGTATTTTTAACATAGAATTTATATTGAATAAGGGGAAGGAGTATCCATTTTGACCTTTACAACATTTTTGAGTGTGTGGTTGGAGTGGCTTATGAAGCTAACACCTATAATTTTTCTTCTTACGTAGATGTTGTAAGAGGTGTCACTTCCTCTTATTATTTGATGGATGTTATATAACATTGTAACATCTAATTTTTGTGTGTAAGGGATCTTGAATGACTTTTGGGGAGAGGATCAAGGGGGTGTGGTTGTGATCAACTTCCAAATCCTCCTTATATAAAAAACACCTCTTGAATTTTATGGAGTTTGGCCTCTTCACCAACTGTGTCCACCATCACCAAAGGAGGATAATGGGTAATTCCACCATAGTTTCTATGATATCCTATTCTCTATATAGGTTTTGCAGACAACTTTATAGAATAAAAAATCTTTTTTTCTTTTTTCTCATATAAGTATCTATCCATGTCATCCATAATCATGTAGTACACCTCTTGTTCATCCATCTAAATGTCATACTAGTGGCAATGAGCTACAATATAGGGAACATTAGGATCATATAGCTAGGTCTTATAACTCCTTGTCTTATGCCTAGGTGGAGAAGGAAATATATAGTCTACAAGAGCCTTACATTTCTAATGATATTATGGTGTTACATTTTTTATTTTTGTGGTAGTGGTAAGTGGAACATTGATGGTAGGTCTTATAACTCCTTGTCTTATGCCTAGGTGGAGAAGGAAATATATAGTCTACAAGAGCCTTACATTTCTAATGATATTATGGTGTTACATTTTTTATTTTTGTGGTAGTGGTAAGTGGAACATTGATGGTAGGTCTTATAACTCCTTGTCTTATGCCTAGGTGGATAAGGAAATATATAGTCTACAAGAGCCTTACATTTCTAATGATATTATGGTGTTACATTTTTTATTTTTGTGGTAGTGGTAAGTGGAACATTGATGGTACTATTTATAAAGGATCCACTCTTTATGCATCTAACTTCTTATGGTGGTCAACCTATATCTATGCGATGGCCATGTTAATGAATAATGATAAAGGTTTACCTAGTTATTTAGGTAGTTCATGAATTTTTATGATAGTTCCTTTAGGGATTTGGGTTACCACTAGATTATATCCCAAATAATTAATCACATTAGGAAGGATGCATGGGTTACTGACAACAAGTTCTACTAATTCATCTCACTAGTCTTTAAATAGTCACTAATGTGTGAAGTATGTGTTCTCCCATGTCTATATGAGGTTATTAAATGCTAAATTAGGATAATAGTCAATATTAGGATGTATTACACCCTTTGGAGACTTCAACTATGTAAAGACCAACAATAAAACTAGGAATTGGTAATAAAATGTCTACTTCATAGATGTCATGACTTTTCAATGTTATTGATGAGTTTAGACACTAGTAACTCCATATAAATGAATTATTCATGTATATTGATCATGTGATGGGTGATATCTATAGAGATGGAATCCAAAGTGATTTAGATCATGCATTATTAAAAAAAAACTCAAATAAGAATAAATAACATAACTAACTAAGCCAACTCTTTCATGTGGTTTTACAAATGAAAACTAAGAGATTTTGAAAGAATGAATACAAAATCAAACCTTCCCAAGATCATCTCTCCTCCAATATGGCTCAAAAATGTGATTGCCCCCTGATTTGGTATTCCAAGTATTTAGTAATGATGAATAGTTTGCTCCTTCATTATCTCTCAATGTACCAATGAAACTAGGCTCATGAAATTTATCAAATGTATGCCAATAGTTGAAGATACCCTATTAAAAAATAAGAATAATAAAACTACACAAAAAGATCATGTGAAGATAATTCTACATAATAAGTATACACCAAAGAAGCTTGAAAAGATGAATGAGAAACCTTGTATTTATAGATTTTTGAAAATTATTAGAATCAACCATGACCATCCATATTGAGATAAAGATGTGTGGACATGAATCAATTCAATTTTAGAGGCTCAATACATAAATATCCTCCTTCATATTTGGATGAATAGGGCATTAATGAGGCATGAGAGGGCTTAAACAGCTTATGGATACCACCCCACTAATGATATCACAAGATGATGCAGATATTAGAAATGAATTTATAATTAATAGATCTTAAATATCTTCCATAGATTTTCCACTTAAGCCCTTGATTTGGTTTAATTTTCTTAAGTGAGGTTAATTAATTTTTATGCAATTCTTTTGAAATTGGTTGCTCAACTTAATCAAACTGGTTAAAATGTCAAGTTACTGGGTCATAATTTGACTGGAGTATAATTAGAAGGTGTTAGTTGTGTATGGACCAATACTCCATTTAGGACATTTTTGAGGTGAAATAACACATGCATGTGTCATGTGCTTTCAAATTAAAATAATTTAGTGGTTCAAAGCATCAAATTTTAATGACTATCATTTTGATTTAAAATGATTTGAGAAAAGCTAATAATCACATAAAATGCATTCCCCCATTTAGGGATACATTAGCTTAAATTGACACTTGTATATGACAAGATCAAACCATTTAGCATGTTTTATTGAATTTGGCCCAAATTGTGCATTGTCAAAAAAAATTGAGTAAGATTGACAATTTAAACATGATGGTGATAGGAATTGGATGTCTACATTTTTCCCTTGTTTAAGAAGGCATGGTGAGACATTGAGGAAAAATAACATCTTTTAAAATAAAAAAGTTGTAAAGAATATGTTGGAAGGAAATTATCCATGATACCCCCTTGAGAGGACAAATGAGGATGAAAGAGAGGGATGGACTCTCAAAAAGAGAGAGAGATAGAGAAAGTGAAATTAACCCATGGATGAGATTAAATCCATATGAGTTAAAGTTTGCATGCTTTGAGACTCAATGATTAAAATATAATGTAGAATATAATGTTCCCTAAGTCAGGGTGAAGTTAGAAGAATGTAATCCCAAAACATAAGTGACACACTTTGATACACCCAAAAAGATGGTGAAAGTTGTGCGTTTAGGGAATGATCGATCCTGAGACAAATTGCCAACTTAAAAAATTTCTAAAATGAGGGAAAAATATGTAGAGCTTGGAATTAGAAGAAAAATGATAGAATTTCTCTAGAGAAAGGAAATAATAATGTTCCCCAGTAGAGCATATTTTATCAGTTGATAAATTAATTTTCCCCAATAGCGCTGATTTTGATCATTGATAATTGATTTTACTTAAGTAAGTGGATTTGATCGATGATTGATTTAAATATTATGCCCCAATAGGTAAAATTAAAAATCATATCTCAAGGATATAACCTAATACATAGATAAAAAATGAGTGGGCAAAAACATATATGTGATAGTCTAATGACTGAAACAAGTCATAAAAAAATAGGTATATGAGGATGCACAATAGTGATGAAAGAGATGAAAATAAGAATGAGGGTGGCTGAGCTAACATGAGATATGTCATATATCCAAGCATTACCTACATAGTCAAATTGGACCTCAATACCATGTATTTCACCCTGAAGTAGGAGAAAATGGAATGAGGAATGAAGAATAAAATAAAACAAACCACTATTCAATTAGACTCATAATGTATGCCAAGAGATGCACATCTTTCATAGAGTCTGGTGTGAGGTATGGTGCATTGAGATCTGATCTTTAGAGCATCATTTAATTTTGGATTTGGAATCCAAATCACTTGATTCTTACTATATAAAAAGGAAATTATACATCATAAGTATGAGTAACCCATAATGACACTATATTTTAATTATGATGAGTTGGTTCAAATGTGAATATTTGTAACTAAGGATAATGATCAAAGTTACCAATACCAAAGTTACAATTATTTACATTTAAACAAAGACAAAGATAAAAATAATACATAAATGTAACCTAACTTAAAATCAAGATATGGACAATCAGGATTTAAGTAGGAACAAGAATGTACAAAAGCAAAGCAAAAACAATTGAATAAACAACATGAAAGCATGATATTAATAATCAAGGTTCATGTGGATGAATAAGATATAATCAAAAAATAAAACAAACAAGATAAGACAAGACAAAATAGTAACACAAAATACCAAAATAAAAAAACACCAAGAACAAACATCAAGAGAATAAAAAGGAATAAATAAAAAAACAAAATAAATAGAGAGGCAATAAATCATAATAAAACAATAATAAAAATCAAATAAATAAACACAAACAAGATTTAGTCACAATGTTAGTGCAAACAGAAAATAATTGTTCATGTAAGTGTAGTAAAGGCATTACTCTTTGTGACAGAGTGACCCTAATCTAAGAAAATAACGAGATGAGAAAAATAGAATAATAATAAAGAGACAAATTTTCCCCCAAATGATAATGAAATAATAAGATAAAAAAAAATGGGGGGAAAAAAGAAGAAAAAGAAGGGGTGGCCAAGTTAACTCTAGATGTATGAGACAAGTGGATGTTGCCTACATAGTTCCATGGACTCGAGGTCCAACATGAACTCCATAATAGATATAGTTCTGACAAGAAATGAGATAGAAGAAAAATTATGATAATAAAACATGAATAATATTGTAGAGGAAATATGGAAATGAGCTCGCAAAATGTCGAGTGTTTAAATGATTACTTGTAAAATGACAAGAGCATGGGATTAGAATAAACAATAGTGCAAGACAATGTTTTTATTTGTTTTGGTCAATCATTTTATAATGTTTTTGTGTTTTTGGGATAAGAAATATAAATTAAGTATTAAAAAAAGGCCTAGGGAACCACCTAATTGAGGATATATAGTTCCATAGGTAAGAGCTCAAATAATAGCTAAATTGACTGCAACAAGGATCATGGATATAAACAATGGCATGGGGAACTAACTAATCAAGGAGATTCACGTCCAAGAGTAGAATGTCTAATAATAGATAAATTTGGTTGTAATGGCCCATGCTCAAAAAATGGTGAAAGCATGATCTTGTTAAGGTGATAATTCCTACCAAACAATAACAAAATAATAATAGAATAATATGCAATGTGAGATAATTTTGAAGTGCCATTTGGTTAGCAAAAACCATATGTTATTGTATCCATGTTCACTTATCTATAAGAGGAAGATACAAAATATTTTTCAAGTTAAACTAGTTTGTAATTAGTGTTGAGTGTGTTTAGAGTGCCTAAGAGTCATAATTATGATCATAATTGGTCAAGGGATAGAACTGTCTAGGTTATAATCCTTTGAGATATGAAAAGAATATTTTTCTAAGTAGAATGGTATATGATAAAATGATATAAAATGCATATGGTCCAATATAGAATGATCTAAGGTGGGATAAAAAGAGTCAAGATGGAATATAAATGATCTAGAGTACCAATAGTCCAAATTTTCAATGGTTCAGAGCCATAAATGACTATTATTCTCACGAGAATGGTCCAAGGTAGGTTTAAATGAATATGGTCTAAGATAAGATAGTCCAGTATATAATATTGGGATAAAATGACTTTAGCACAAGTTTCCCCCTATTAAGGGGTCTTATAGACAATGTTTCAAAAGTTGTCAAGCGTAGAACTACTTGAGATGTACAATTTTATTGGGCTCTATGAGTTATTCACCACCTAGATTCGTCAGTTGGTATGTCCACGATCCATTATTTGTTGTGATAACATATGGACCCAACCAATTGGGTTGAAACTTACCCATCTTCTTACATTTAGCATTAGTGTTCTTCTGATTCTATTTTGAGACCAAATCACCAATTTAAAACTCCTAAGGGAGAATAAACTTATTCTAGCTTTTACATAATCTATTTTTATTGGATTTCAAGTTGTCTAGTGCATCCAAATACTTACCATCAAGGATTTCTATCTCTTACAATATGAAAACTCTATACTCTTCATGATCTTCAATATTCTCCAAATTTACTCATAATAAAGGTAGATTGATCTAAATCAAGATAATAGCTTCTATGCGATAAACAAGGGACTATGGATTGACTCCTTTTAGGGTTAGATGACTAGTGTGATAAGCCTAAAGGGTATGAAAAATTTACAAGTTGTAATTATGGATAGTGTTATTAACAATCTTATTTATTATGGTAATAATGGTTTTATTTGATGCCTCAACTTGAACATTATTTTATAGGTTATATGGTGTGGATTTCTTGTGATTGATTTTGAATTTTGCACAAAGAGCATTAACATCTCATTTTATAAATGATCCACCATTATCAAATATGATATAGGCAATAATAACATATTGACAGATGATATGGTGATGTATAAACTTAGCTATCTACTTCCTAGTGATGTAAGTGAGAGGAATGGCCTCAATCCACTTAGTAAAATACTCAACAATAGTGAGAATATGTTTATGGCCATCAAAAGATGTTGGATTTATTTTCCCAATGAGATCGAGACCCCATGTAGAAAATGGCCATGGTGTAGTAATCAAATGTAGTGGCAAGGAAGGTGTGTGTATCAAATTTCCAAGTTATTGACAAGCAACACACTTCTTAACATAATTACAAATATATATCTTCATTTTAGGCCAATAGTAACATGTTATGAGGATATTTTTGGCTAGTCCTACACTATTGGTGTTGTCCCCACACATTTCTTCATGAACCTTATTAAGCTCTAACTTGAATTATATTGAAGATAAATAATGAAGTAGTGTTCCATCATACCCTTTTATGATAAAGCATGTTTCCAAAGAGGGTATAATAGTCTATGCGGTGAAGGAAAAGTTTTTAATGATTATTACAAAGGTCAGGAGGAAAAAATTGGTCATGAAAATAATTATAAATGTCTTGAAATCAAGGTAGTTCAAGTGGAAGATTGGGGCTATCAATGGTGCATACCCTTTATGAATCTAGTAATACATGAGCAGGTTGTAGAAGATTTTCAATAAGAAACTAACATTCGTTAGTGTTAGAGTTGAAATCACTAAAATGGGGGGGGGGGGGGGGGGTTGAATTAGTGAAGCTAGATAATCTAATTCAATTCCAAACTCTTAAACATTTAGCATACATCAAC
Organism: Torreya grandis; assembly: GCA_037957365.1. Taxonomy (NCBI): domain Eukaryota; kingdom Viridiplantae; phylum Streptophyta; class Pinopsida; order Cupressales; family Taxaceae; genus Torreya; species Torreya grandis. Next base: position 1,125,453 of record JARHVA010001958.1, read on the forward strand.
TTCACCAATTAGCATAAACATGAAAGCACATACATTCAAAGCATACATAAGAGCATACATCACATGAACACGTCATATATGTAGGAAACCCTCTTGGGGGATAAAACCCACAAAACCCTACAAGATGGACTATAGTACTATAAATAAGATCTAATATTTAGACCAATACCCACTGATCAAGTAACACCCATCCTTTAATTTAGTGAGACACAAATCCCATAAGGAGCTACTACCCTTGTTTAGTTTAACAAACACTACAACTAGACCTATAGCAAGCTTTCCCTTAAAAGGAGGAACCAAACCCCTATGAAACCAAGAACCCATTTAGATACTTGAATAGATCACCTTTAATACCTATTTTTAATCTTTAACTGATGATGATCACCTTTTTTTTTACTCTTCTCTCTCAATCTCTCTCAAGCTACCTTTAGGGCTAACTTGCTCAAATTGCCTCTTCTAGGCTCATTATGTCCAATTACTTATGTGTGATCCTATATCAACTTGATCAAATAAACATGTTTGATATTTTTCACACTCTGATGGTCCTAACTGACCTGTACCTTGTCTTTCAAAGTTTCTCTTCTTTGCTTGAATCCACACATGCACAACTAGCACAATTAGTCTAATAAGACAGTGTACTTATACCACTCTATTTCTTTAACCAATCTTAGTCAGCCAAGAAAATTTACATATTTGTTTTAAATTTTAAATAGGTCCTAATATATGTTACATGTAATAACCACACTCTTCATAGGTCAGTCATTAGCTCATTAGCCCCAAACCATCATTAGGTTTTGGTGAGACCTAAAATAATTAGGCCTTCATACTCACATGTTACATGTGAGATTAATTAGACCAAATTCATCATTTACCAATGATTCAAACACATCAAAACTATTTCCAATAACCCCTTGATTATTTTCATATGTGTCCATGCCACCTAGAACACCAACTCACACCTTAAACCTACCAATTAGGTTTCCTTCCTCTTTAGGCTTTAATACACATAAAACACAATCTCAAACGTATGAAGCTATATCTCAAATATTTCACATATAAATATGATTATATCATATTAATTAACCCTTAAATACCTATTATACACCTTCATTTGCTTTAAGCACTTCAACATAGGCTTTAAAAACATAATTCAACTCTCTCAGAATGACCATTTAGACTGGTCACATATAGTCAAAATATAGTTCTACTATTTTTGACTCTCTATAACTAATTAGGGGTATAACATGACATCCAATGCCTTCTCATAATCCTTATATAATTATATAAAATCTCCATAGTCATTTTATTCTTAAACTCTACTTAGGAACACCTTCAACAAACCTTTGCAATATGGTCACTCAATCTACTAGTGTATTTAACAAAAATAAACAACTTATAAGCCTTTGTTCATACTAAATATGGATTTTTCAAACCTAAAAAATACATATATATAGTAATAATGGAGTATAAAACAATCTCCAATAGTTATTTCATCTTGAAACATCAAAATAATATCAATAACAACTCAATTTTACTTCTCGGGTCACTTGTAGAACATGGTCAAACACATAGTCAACTTTGGAGCTTAATATCTTTGGTTGTATAGACATTCAAACCTTATAAATCACATATATGGATGAATTTTGAATTATTATTAAAATTTTATTTTTACATCATCTTCAAATTCATCCTAGATCAAAATATATAATCAAAACACTGAGTACTAATTTTTCTTTTGTTAAATTCAAATGTCAGTGGTCATTGTGTAAATGTTAAACATCATACACTTTGACCTCATCTCGTGCTACCTAAAAACTTTGAAAAAATATGAGCCATTTATATAATTATGAGTATCTTTGTCTTTATCTTAAAATTCTCACATTTTATCTTCAATTTGAGCTCCTGTGATTGTGCCACTTGGTAGCTTTGCATACCTTCTACACACCTTGTACCATTCAGTCAATGTGTTTGTGCCACTTGGTAGTTCTTCATATAATTTAAGCATCCTTTGAATTATTGAATTAATTAATTCCATTTATCTCTAATTTCATGATCACATGCTTACTATTATATCTTTGTCTATCATATTAGATTCTCATCATTAGATCTTTGTATAATCATACACTCATTGTTGGATCCTTATCTGGTCAGATTAAATGCTCACCATCACAAAGAAGGTCCTACACAAATACTAATTTTTAGAGGTATAATAAATGAGAGGGGGAGGGTTGAATCAATGATTCTATATAATCTAATTCAATTCCCAACTCTTAAACATTCAACATACATTAACTTGATCAATTGACATAAACATGAAATCACATACATCCAAAGCATACATAAGAGCATACATCACATGTACACATAATATATGTGGGAGACCCTCTTGGGGGATAAAACCAAATGAAACCTAAAATATGAACTATAATCATATAAAAAAAGATCCAACATTTATACCAACACCCACTAATCAAGGAACATCCATCCCTTAGTTTAGTGAGACACCAATCCCATAAGGAGTTGATGGCCCTGTCTAGTTGAGTACCCACTACAACTAGACCTTTAGAAATATTTACCTTGTAATTAGGAAATAACCCCCTAGGAAACTACTTACCCACTTAGATACCTTAAAAAATCAACTTGAACACTTGTTTCTACTCTTCAATTGATGATGATCACCTTTGTTTTCTTTCATTCTCTCTCAACACACCTTTAGATTTAATGATCTATGTGTGTTCCTACATAAACTTGAATAGATAAACATGTCTAATATTTTTCACACTATAATGGTCTTAACTAACATGTACCTTCTCTTTCAAAGGTTCTCTTCTTCACTTAAATATACACATGCACAACTAGCACAATTAGTCCAATAAAACCTTGTACTTATACCACTTTATTCCTTTAACCCATATTGGTTAGCTAAGATAATTTACATATTTGTTATAAATTTTAAATAGGTCCTCATACATGTTACATGTAAGAACCACACTCTTCATAGGTCAATCATTACCTCATTAGCCCCAAACTCACATGTTACATGTGAGATTACTTGGACCACCTTTAGCATTTACCAATGCTTAGAACCCATCAAACCTATTTCCAATAACCATTTTATTAATCCCATATGGTTCAATATCACCTAGAACAACAAATCATACTTTAACCTACCAATTAGGTCTCTCCACTCTTTAGGATTTAATACACATAAAATATAGTCTCAAACTTCTATAGCTATAGCTCAAATATTTCACATAGCCATATGATTAGATCACATGGGTGAACCCTTCAAGACATTTGATACACCTCCATGTGATTTATACACTTGAACATATGCTTTAATCACACAATTAAATTCTCTCAAAATGACTATTTATAGTAGTCACATATAGTCAAATTACATATATACTATTTTAACTCTCCATAACTGATCAAGGGCATTATTGACCAAATTTGACTTTTAGATCAAATTGGGACACCCCTAGGTAAAAGAATAACTTATTAATCTTTTATGGGGGTCTAATTTATTGTCATTGGGTGTATTACATATTATTTTATGTTATCTAATGCACTTCTAGCCTTAGTCATAATTTCATTAGCTTATTTATCAATTTGGGTCATTGTATGTGCTTTTAAGGGTAATTAATGCAAGTGGCACAATTACCAAGGTATTTAAGTGTCTTATTTTAATTTAAATTTTCCAATAGTTTATTATATATTTTGTTGATGTTAGTTACATCATAATATTTCAGGTTGTCTAACTAAAATTATAGAAACCAACTGAAAAAGGGAGAAAATGGCACTTATACAGCTCATGGGGAAGTGTGACACATGGGAGAAGATCATGGAGGGAATATTAAAATTCATAAATAATAATCCAATTGTTTAGTTTTATTTTTAAATTCCATTTTTATTCCAAAACCATTATGTACCTTTCTTGGTTTCCTAGACACATAGAAGTGACTTTCAGGTTTTTGCTCAGTACAGATAGCTGAAGATGTTTCAAGTAAAAAAAATTGAGAGGTTATTTTAAAATTATATACCTTAATTTAAATATAAATATTTTTAATAATGGTGTCTTGTAATTTATGAACCATCCTCATGAATTTTATTATACTTTTATGGTATTTATTTCATGCACCCTATAGGTTTTGCTCTATTTTGGTCAAATATATATAAAAGAGTTGGTGATGTTGGATCCAAAGGATGTTAGATTCCTTTTCATATGGTATCCATTATTATTTTCATGTTTAATAATGTTTGGATGAGAAAATTATTCCATGTTGTAGGAGGGTGTCACCATATGTAGTCTCAGTTGAAGCTGTTCCTATTTGTTAAGTGGTTTTCTCTTATAGGGGTCATATATAGCTAGGAAATGGTATTCCATAAGTCTATGAGTAATGTGACCAAATCCTTCCATGTTTTAGTTTCACCATGCTACCTTTTGAGTAGCTTTCAACCTTATCTTTCACCATTGTCAACTCTTTGCCCAAATTCACTTTTAGTCACCTATATAAGCTTGTTCAACTTGTTCATTGAGTTGTAATCAGAATGTATTAGTTGTTTAAACCATCAGGAGTTATAAGGGTTCCACTTGAGATGTTTGAGAAAGTTCAAGTTTGATCATATGCTCATTCACCATGCCAAGAAGTCATTTTATGCACTTATTTGCTCTATTCCATGTATATATAGGTGATTTTCATGTTGAAGAAGATATTTTAAAACTGGTTTCAAGGTGTCTAAGAATGGAGATCATGTATTTGATGGTTGGAAATGCATTTGAGTTATTTTGAAGTTATTTACCACCATGTTTTCTCCTAATTTCATTCCTTACCTATGTAAAATAGCCTAGTACACACCTACAGAGCCCTTGATGATGTTATGTTGATGTGTAGAAGAGTGGATGTGTGTTCCAACCTCTTAATCTTGCTAGAGGTGCATTAGGATGTTTGATAAAAGCATGTAAAATTCATATGCATGGGTAGTTTAATATTGTTCATATCTATCTCACTATTGGTGTACCAAAGCATCTACCTATAGGTGGCTAAATAGGGTACTAAAATGATTTCATGGAGAGGATGAAACAATTGGACACCTACTTAAGGTTGTGGTATGATAATCAAGCCTTGACAGATCTATACAAAGTGGAAAATGAGAAAAAGAGGTGTGCAATCATGTTGAGGAGACAAAGGACTATGTTCTGGGAATTTGTCCCTAAAATTTCCAAATAGAGGTCATAGGGCTTCTTATAAGTATCTTGAAACATGATTTCAAAGTGTTCCAAAGCATCTATCCTAGCCCATCTTGTAGCCCCTAGCATAAGAGTCTACATGCCAAGAATGAAGGTCAGAAAATAAGGGAAGATAGGTTATTTGAGGCCTCAAACATGCCCTAAAACACATTGAAATGCTCTAGTAACATCTACAGGCCTCAATATGTAAATGGCCTTTTGTCACACTAAGGAGCAACCTTGAACAAACCCCCATGGCTAAGAAGGTTTCAACTGATGAAAGCTTGCACTAATGACTTGAAGGTAAGTAATAAAAGAAGGGAACACTCCTATAAAACCCTTTATGACTACTTATAGGTGTCCTTAAGGGTAGGGAATTTACACCTATAGTAGTTAAAAGTAAGATACCTCAGTCATGGTGAAATGAACTTAGCTAAGGAGTCAAAAAGGTATTTTTAGTGAGTACAATGTAGAAGAAGCTATCAGAGGGTTCTTATAGCCCTAGAAAAGTTACACCAACATCATAATCACCTTATTTAAGGTTATAAACACCTATAACACACCTTACAAGTAGAGGTTTCTTATTCTAATCAGGAGAGTGTAGTGTTGTGTTTGATAGAAGCATTAAGTAAACCCAAAATGATTATGATTGTTGTGTAACTATTGTCACTTAAACTTTCACCCAATGAATAGGATAAGGATATTAGTCCTTAACATAGGAAAGAATGTTAACCCTAGGAGTTGCCAAATTGTTGACCAAATTTGACTTCTATTCAAATGAGGTCAACCCCTATCATTTTTAGCTTTTTTAATAAGGTTCCCATATGTCTCTTTGGGTGTCATGTTCTTCTATTATCTCACTTAGCCATGTCCTAGTCTTTGTTGAAGCTTATCTTCCTTGAAATGGCCTAGTTAAACCTAGTCAAACTTGGTTAAAGGTTTATTTATGTCTAATTTGTCCTAATATGGAATTTATCATGTTTCAATGTGATCACAAGTCATAAACTAGTCATGTATTGGGTCTCATGTGGAAAAAGGGGTCTTTTGGCCACCTTTTAGACTATTAAATGACTTGTACTTACTTTTATGCCATAAAATTTGACACCAAGGTAAGTTTCAACATGGACCACGTTATTATCATGTCATTGGATAGTTATAAGTCAGGTTCATTAGGAAAGAAGCATTTTTCCCTAAAAAATAGGCCTTTTTCAACACTTTTACAGACTTCTCAAGTTCCCTTGGAACAAAAAAAGTGGTGGAGTGACTCTTCACCTCCCCACAGGTCATATACATGTTTTTTTTCATTTATTTCACAAAAAATTGCATATGTAACTCATTTCTCTTCTTTCTTCATTACTAAGCCAAGGAAGGGCAAGTTCAAGCACTCACTATGGAAGCTACAAGTGGATTTGAAGGAAATTATTCTAAAAGTGGATAAAAATCTAAGTTAACTTCACATACATAACAATAACTTTCAATTTTGTGGATCCTCCTTTATGAACGATCGTTTACACTCTAGGCAGCTTTTTATGGAATTGCATTCAAGAGGGGTGTATGCTTGTATCTGTTTCTTATTTTTAGAGTTCCAAGGAGATGTTTGAGATTTATGAGGTTTTTTTAGGTGTTAATTAGGTATTATCCATGGCATTTCAACCATCCAACACTTGTTTTTCAATACCACTTAAAGGAGTGTACAAATGGTGCTTGTTTTCCAAATTGACAACCATATTGCAAAACCTAAGTTTTCTCAACATGGAGGAGGATCTGAAGGTGATTTATATTCTTGGAATAATGTTTTAAAAGTTTATTTAAACAAATTTTTTTGATAATAATCAAGTTTAATACTCCTTCCAAGCTAATTGTCCAATGTTTCCTTACTCACTGCCTTGTTTCCAAAAATGCACTTATAGTTAGCTTCTATAGGAATTCAAAGAGGTTTATACAGAGGTGTTTATGGTAAATACATCATGAGTTTAATATTTTAGGTCCTAACACACTAAAAATTACATTATATTCATGTTATCTAACTTAATATGTTATACCAAGGCAAGGATTCCCCTTCAAAAAAGTGACTGCATTTTGGGTTCACAGCCGCTAAAAAGGCCAAATAGAGATCCTAGGGCCTTTTTTAGATAATATAATTCCATGATAAAATGATATTCCAACATCCTTGTTTTATTCATATTGCATCCCTATCTACATAATAAACTCATGCCAAGTTTCAAGGTCAAAGGAGAAGTGGAAGATATGGTTTCAAGGCCTCAAAGGTTGTAAAAAAATCACTAAATTATGATAGTGATATCTACAGGAATGTGTCAAAAAGTTGATTTGCACCTCATAAGGAAGTTGTAGACTATGAAAGAAAATTTTAACTATCCTAAATAGTCCAAGGAGTAATCCTAAGATAGTATTATTAAATGAAGATTAATTTTCAATGTTTGAACCCCTCAATAACCTCCCTTGTCTGTACATAGGCTTGGGAGAGGCCAAAGATAGTCAGCAAGGTATGGACAGTGAATTGAAAGTATGGAATATGATCTTGTTTAGATATTTCAAAGTGAATAAAAGTAAAACTAATGAAATATTAATTCAATTTTTTATTTGTAAAACAAAAATCCATCATGCACTAGCCTCCATCTTGCCAAAATACCACCAAATAGGGGTAGATGGGTTTTATCTCAGTCAAGGTAGAAGAGTGTTAATACTAGGTGATCTAAGCATGATTTGATGGTTTAAAGGTTTTCTAGGAAAATTTAATCATGAATATAATCCTATGATCTAAGTTAAATTATAAGGATACCATTAAAACATCAAAAAGGTCTCAAACAACAAACTATAGGCCCCTAAATGCGCACACACAATCAGGTGAAGGGCATCTTGGCAGTAAGATAGAAATGTGGGGTTTGAATCTCATTTAGAATTTTCAAAGATGAATTTGACCTATGTTAGTGATAATTTAATTAAATTATATCCTTATAAACCTAAATAAACATAAAAAATCCTAAAAAATGGCCAAAATACCTCAAAATAGGGCAGACTGGGAATAACATAGTCAAGGTAGAAAATGTCCCAATACAGGGTTTTGAGCATGGATGACGTGATTTTGGAAGGTTTATAGGTATGGAAAATGAATATAGGTGGTATATATTCTAAAAAACATGAAAATTTACCAACACCATTAGACAAAGCTCAAATCATAGCCTATAGTCAACGTTGAAGGGGTTGTCTTAGTCCTAAATGAACAAGGTCCTAGTTTTGAGAATAAGAGACAAGTTGGTACAAGAGTTGACCATAGATTTGTAAAATTGTGAATTATTACTAAAATATGATTTTTTACATCATAAATTAGTTTTTTATGTTGTTTCAAATCCCAAAATAGCTCAAGAATACCTACAACCAAGCATAAAACAGGGTTTCCCCTTTCCTAGGCATTATAGTCCTAATTCATGTTTCCCAAGAGAAAGAAGGTGTTTGAAGGAGAGAGAAGGATTTAATATGGTTTTAACACATCAGAGGAATTATATATAATACATAAAATTCCACAAAAAATCTCTAATAAATCCATTTCTCTCCTAATATAGTGTATACCCTACCTACCCTCAAATTATGCTTTTCCCAAAAGTCTGCCTTGTAAATTTGTTGAGTTGGAGGACCACATGGAGGATTTGAGAGATAAATTTTGGTAAATATTACCATTATTACATATATAAAATTATAAAATAATAATATTTTATGATATATTAGTGTAAACACTCACCATTTTGTCTCAGAGTTGGGGTAGTTTTGGTGTGCATGAAGGTGCCAATTTTGGGGAGAATGATGAAATGTTGAACCATAAGGATATAAAGGACAAATTTATGATTTTATAATATTTATCAGACATAAATAAACTTAGGAAACCTTAATATAATGTCTGTAATCATACAAGTTATTCCAACCTAGGAGGTTTGCATGCATACCTAGTGGGAATCCTTAGGCCTAAAAGCCCAACTAAGGGTCATTTGCATTTTTGGCCTTTTACATGCCTTAAAATGATGTGAAAATGTTTTTATGGTTAATATAAAGTTTTATGGTCCATTTTTTTTCAAATAAATTCATTATAAGGCCAATTCTTGGTTATGATGCTCCTAAACCCTCACAAAATGCACTAAATGGCACAAATGGTCATCTTGGAATGCTCATATATTTCATGAGCCTTTAAATGGGACATATATATGTTAAATAAATTTTTATGGGTTTATTAAGAATTAAAAATTGAAATTTTTAGAGAATTTCAATGTGCCATCTTTATGAACAAAGGTTAAGAAGGCTGGTCACTCTAAAACCCTCCAAAACCATGTTTGAGACCTAGTTGTGAAAATCAAGCTAGAAGTGCATCTAGATGGAGTATTTTAAACCTAAGTTCTGAGGATAATTTTTTTTAAACTCCAATAGGATCACATCCATGGCTTGTATTGTATGGAACTATATGGATAAGAGGAAAACAAGGCTTGTTTTGACCATTTTGAGTGGTGTGTAGGCTACAAGAGGATTTAAGAGATGAAACAAAATTTGGGAGGAATATTTACAATTTATATAACTCTAAAAATTATCATAATATCATTAATAAAAATATAAGTTCCCCAACCAGGACCTCACTTTCAGCCAGTCCAATGAGCCAACTAGTGAGGACTTAGAGAAACCAGCAAATTTTTATTTAGAGAGATTTTTAAGGATAATTTATTGTAAATAATGGTATGATAACTCCTTAAACATGTAATTTATCATATTTTATGGATAATATTTTATATATGAATATTTTTTATATGCCAAGTGTGAAGGGTAAAGGGAAAAGAGCTATTTTGAGACTACCAAGTGTGATCATGCATGGCCAAGATGATATGAAGGGTCAAGAGTCTCCCCAATGAATGTGAGGGATTATTAGTAACCCCCCATACTAATATTAATCATCAATACTGATCATTTTTAGAGTTTGGGTAGTTTTGTAAGACCAATCATAAGGGGTAGTGTTCTATGCATAAAAAAAAGGATTTTCTTAAATATTTGCAAGTCCTAAATGATTCAAGATGATATTTGTAATCTTGACATATATTATCTCACCAAATCCATATCTCTTATGAAATTTTAAATTATTTGATCAAGTGACACATGTCCATGTGTCTCTTTGACTTCCCTTCTCTCTACCTTCTCATTTCTTCTATAAATGTTGGCCTTTTGGCTATTGTATGAGATCTCTCTGCTTGGGTATGGTGAATCCCTAAAAAAAATTTACCTTGAATTAATAAATAACTTTTTTTACCTTATTCAAATATTTCATTAAGTTTACATGCTTGGTATTAGTCTTATGCAAGTGTAATTTCCATTTACTTTCACATGTTGATTCCATTAGTACCTAGTGTATTATGACCTACTTCTTGTAGGTCAACAAGAAGTGTCTAAAGATAATGTAGGTGTAAATGAGTAGGATACTCAATATAGTGTCTTATAATTCCTATTTTTAGTTCTTCCTATCCTATGTCATCTCCAAGACCCCATGTTGAAGCATCGATGTGAGAGGAGAGATTGATGTTGAATTGAAGTGTATGTGTTACTTATCCTTAGTTTTTAAGTGTATGTCAAAGGTATGAGTAGAGAAATTATTTTGGTGTATCACCTCTAGTACAATAATTTAATTTCAGTTATTCTAACCCTTTTCATCCCCCAAGTTATTATTAGTAGGAATATGAGCTTAAATGATGCATCAAGGGGAGCTAGCTCCTAATCTAGAGATCCACCCCTTAATAGGGATACCCACAGCCTTGGGGGTGGTTCCATTATTTCAATTTAATAAGGATAATATTGTCCCATCTCCTCATTTGGTGCAATTTGAAGTGAAAATAGTTTTTGGCATACTCGGTGGGACTATTGAGTCCATTCCTTGAGGAGATTTGGTGTCCTCCTCAAGACATCAGCCTTTGGAGGCAATTTTAATAAACATCAATGGTGACTCCACATACATATCTAATGGTTGAGCAGCCCAAGTATACCAATTTATGTATTTTTCTTATTCCATACTCGTTTGTGAAGTGATTCATGGAGATTTGTGAGTTTTAGCTTGTTTTAACATAAGTTAAGGAGTTATGTCTAGCTTTGTCTCTTCCTCTTGATTATGAGTAAGTTCTTATACAACCTTGTCATGATCCTCATCAATCATATGCTACCAATGACCAAACCTATCAATTTTGTGCTCCATATATCCCACCTAGCTCTCCTCCAAGCCATTCCATTTCTAATTTCAAAATAATTCTCCTTGGTTACCAAGAATACAAGCTAGACCTTAACACTAGACATGGTTGTGGTGAAATCATACCTAGTGCTTGTATTGAAAGAGTAAAGAATGCCTTGGAACAAATAAAGAAGGAGTGGATACCTATAGAGGGGGATAATTGGCCAAATCTTGCCTATGAAATTCTTGATGTTTGTGTCTTGATCTTTAATCTAGATGATAGATTGATATTTCATGAACAAATTACATCTTTTAAACCTCAAAATTCCTCACATTTACCTTCAAGTGTGTCATCCTTGCCTCTTCAAAATGCTAGTCCAACCATGTTTCCTAATACCCCAAACCCATCATGTACTTCCCCAAGTTTCCCTTCTTATAAATCCATCTAAGAAAGTAGCCCAAGGGAGGAGAACATCATGGTTGAGCAGGTTCATTTTTTGGGAGAGGATTTTGAGAGGGAGAGATTGAAATTTGAAGATCATCTTGAAAGGGAGTTTGAATTGGCCAATCAGGCTTTGAGGTAGTCCATCATGACAAGGGAAGGTAAAATATTTAAACCCACTTCTCTAAATTGAAATCAATGTGCCAATCCCATAGAAATTATAGGTTTCCTAGACATATATTTCACCCCTTCATTAGCCTCTCAATCCCATGAATCTATCCTTGAACCCACCTTCCCTAGATGGAAAGATGTGATGGTAGCCCATGAGGAAAAGAACAAGTCATGTTTAAATGGAGAAGTTTTTAGGGAAGAGAAATTTGGAGCCAGTTAACACCCTCCTAGTCCTCCTAAAGATACCATTGAATCCATACTTCCACCTCCTCCAATTGATCAAGGTTGCCTTCCTAATTTAGATAATTGTCTTGCTACTTGGAAATCTCCTTTGTCCAAGCTCCCTATTTTTGAAGCACCTAAGGTTGATGTCACTAGGAGGGAGGATGAGATTGAAATATCAGATTGGATTGAAGATGAAGAAGGGATGAATGATGGAGAGGAGAGTTCAAGTTGTGAGGATATAAAATAATATTCTCCTTGTGTTAGAAAAGATGCATTGGAATAAGTTATCTTAGACTCTAAAGAAGAAGAAGAAATTGCCTTTTTTATCTCTCTTTTTCATGATCTAGGACAACCAAAAGATGATGACCTATGGTAAATATTTGAGAGCATATGTAATGAATTTGAAGCTCTTAAATAAGCTATAAATTCTTTGGAGTTGACTAGTCATGATAAGCAAGAATATGTGTCTCAAATGGAGGATATGTGTCAGATTTACATGCAAATGTTCTAATAGTATGAGGAGGAGGAAAAGGCTAAGGACCTAGACAAACAAGCTTAAGATGAGAGAGAGAAAATACATGTTGAATATAAACATCATTAAGAGAGCCTAGATCATAATGAATAAATTTATGATGATCTTAGGCCTTTTGAAAGTGACTTGGAGCTTGTCTCTACATCCACTTATGTAGCCACCTCCAACAACTTCTATGAAGAATGTCAACAATAAACAGTTTTAAATGGTTCTGATACAATGCTCCTTGAGTATTTTTAAGAGATTATGAGAATGGAAAAGTATGATCAAATCCTTAAAGGAGAGATAAAATTTCAACAAACTATCCCATATATGGATTTTTAGATTTGTCATGACAAGATAAAGGGACAGTAGTTTGAGGCATGCTTTTAGGTTCAAGAGGACCTCACCTACTTTGAAAATACATGTGAGATGGCTCCATTGAATGATGTAAAAACCAAAGAGCAAAGAGAAGGTAAGAATTATCTAACACCTCATCTAAGAAGAAGAATTATTGGCACCTTCACTCATATAGTGAGGAAGTATACTTAAGATACTTACCTTTTGATCCAAGAAGGGAGGTATGAGCAAGAGCAATATAAATATTTGATTCTTTTCTATTGTGTTTTTTTTTTCCCTAAGTGCTTAGTATCACAAGTGTGTCCTTGTCTTGTTTGTTGTTAGGTATTTTTTATGTGTTGTTATTTCCCTTTGTGTGTTTGAGGTAGAATTATTGTCTTGTTGGTTTCCTCAAGGTCTACTCTTGATGTTTTCTAAGCATATTTTGACTCCCTTGCCCACTGGATAGGATAAGGCTACTATTCCTTAACATAGGCAAGCATGTTACCCCTAGGAGTTTCCAAATTATTGATAGAATTTGACTTTTATTCAAATGAGGTCATCCCCTATCATTTTGAACTTTTTAAATAAGGCTCCCATATGTCCCTTTGGGTGTCATGTTAGTCTATTATCTCACTTAAGCATGCCTTAGTCTTTGTTGAAGCTCATCTTCCTTGAAATGGCCTAGTCAAACCTAGATAAAACCTTGGTCAAACTTGGTCAAAGGTCCGTTTATGTCTAATTTGTCCTACTATGGAATTTATCATGTTTCAATGTGTCACAAGTCATAAACTAGCCATTTATTAGGTCTCATGTGGAAAAAGGGGTCTTTTGGCCACCTTTTAGCCTATTAAATGACTTTTACTTACTTACATGCCATAAAATTTGACACCAAGGTCACTTTAAATGTGGGTCATGTCAGTGGATAGTTATAAGTTAGGTTCATTAGGTAAGAAGTAATTTTCCATAAAAATAGGCCTTTTTCAACACTTGTATGGACTTCTCAAGTTCCCTTGCAAAAAAACATGGTGGAGTGATTCTTTACCTCTAAAAAGGTCATATACACATTTTTTTCATTTTTTTCACAAAAAATTACATCTATAACTCATTTCTCTTCTTTTTCCATTGGCAAGCCAAGGAAGGGCAAGTTCAAACACTCACTATGGAAGCTACAAGTGGAGTTGAAGGAAATACTTATATAGGTGGATATAAGTCTAAGTGGACTTCACATCAATAACAAGAAATTACAATTTTTTAGATCCTCCTTTATGAATAATCATTTACAATCTAGGTAGTTTTTTCATGGAATTGCATTCAAGAGGGGTGTATGTTTGTATATGTTTATTATTTTTAGAATTATAAGGAGATGTGTGAGTTTTATGAGGTGTTTTTATGTGTTAATTATGTATTATACATGTAATTTAAACCATACAACACTTCTCTTTCAATGCCACTTAAAGGAGAGTAAAAATGGTGCTTATTTTCCAAGTTGACAGCCATATATGTAAAACCTAAGTTTTCTCAATGTGGAGGAGGATCTGAAGGTGCTTGATATGATTGGAATCATGTTTTAAAAGGTTATTTCACCAAATTTTATTGATAATAATCAAGTTTCATAGTTATTCTAAGTTGATTGTCCAATGTTTCCTTGCTCACTACCTTGTTTCTAAAATGCACTTACAGTTAGCTACTACAAGAATTCAAAAATATTTGTATGGAGGTATTTATGGTAAAGACATGATGAGTTTGATATTTTAGGTCCTAACACACTCAAAATTTCATTATATTCATGTTATGGAACTTAAGATGATATGTCAAGGCAAGAATTCCCCTTCAAAAAAGTGACTCTACATTTTGGGTTCACAGTCCCTAAAATGGCCAAACAGAGATCCTAGGCCCTTTTTGAGATAACATAATGCCATGATAGAATGATATCCCAACATCCTTGTTTGGTTCATCTTTCATCCATATCTACATACTACACTCATTCCAAGTTTTAAGGTCAAAGGAGAAGTGGAAGATATGGTTTGAAGGCCTCAAAGGTTGTCAAAAAATCATTGAATTATGACAGTGATATCTATAAGAATGTGTCAAAAAGTTGATTTTCACCTCATAAGGAAGTTTTAGACTATGAAAGAAAGTTTGAACTATCCTAACTAGTCCAAGGAGTAATCTTGAACTAATATGATTAAAGTAAGAATTATTTTTATTTTTTTAACCCCTCAATAACCTCCCCTATCCATACACATGCCTAGGAGAGGGCAAACATAGTCAGCAAGGTAGGGAAAGTGAGTTGAAAGTATGGAATATAATCTTGTTTAGATAATTCAAGGTGAATACAAGTGAAAATAATGAAATATAACTTAAATTAGTTCTTTTTAAAACCAAAATCCATCATGAACTAGCCTCCTTCTTTCCAAAACACCACCAAATAGGGGCATATAGGGTTTGTCTCAGTCAAGGCAGAAGAGTGCTAATACTAGGTGATCTAAGCATGATTTGATGGTTTTAAAGGTTTTATAGGAAAATTTAATCATGAAGATAAGCCTATGACCTAAGTTTCATGATAATTATTTCCTTAAAATATCAAAAATGGCTCAAACAACAACCTAAAAGCCCTTAAATGCACACACACAGTCAGGTGAAGGGCATCTTGGCAATGAGATAGAAATGTGGGGTTTTAATATCGTTTGGAATTTTTAAAGATGGATTTGACCTAGGTGAGTTATAATTGATTTAAATTATATCCTTGTAAACCTAAATCAACATTAACAAATCCTAAAAAATATCCAAAATAGCTTAAATTAGGGCAAACTGGGAACAACACAATCAAGGCAGAAAATTACCCAATGGAGGGTTTTGCGCATGGATGAGGTGAGTTTAGAAGGTTTATACGTATAAAAAATGAATAAATGTGGTATATAATCTAATAAACATGAATACTTACCAGAACCATCAGCCAAATCTCAAATCATAGCCTACAATCAGGGCTTAAGGGGCTATCTCAATGTTAAATGAGCAAGGTCTTAGTTTTGAGAATAAGAGACAAGTTGGTACAAGAGTTGAGCCTATATTTTTAAAATGGTGAATTATAACTAAAATATTATTTTTAACATAATAAATTATGTATTTATGGTTTTTAAAATCCAAAATTAGCTCAAGAACACCTACAGCCAAGCATAAAACAAGTTTTCCCCTTTTCTAGGCATTATAGGCCTAATTCATGTTTCCCAAGAGCAAGAAGGTGTTTTAAGGAGAAAAAAGGATTGAATATTGTTTTAAAACATCAGTTTAATTACATATAATCCTTAACATTCCACATAAAAAATCTAACCAATCCGTTTCTCTCCTAATACAGTCCATACCCTGCCTACCCTCAAACTATGTTTTTCTCAAAAGTCTACCTTGCAAATTTGTTGAGTTAGAGGACCAAATGGATGAGTTGAGAGATAAATTTTTATAAAGAGTAACATTATTAACTATAAAAAAATTATAAAATAATAATATTTTATTATATAATAGGGAAAACACTCACTATTTTGTCTCAGAGCAGGGGTAGTTTTGGTGTGCATGGAGGTGACAATTTTGAAAAAAATGATGAAATGTTGAACCAAAAGGATATCAAGGACAAATTTATAATTGGATAAGTTATAGGGGACATAAATAAACCTATTAAACCTTACTATAAGGTCTGTAATCATACAATTTATTCCAACCTAGGAGGTTTGCATGCATACCTAGTGGGAATCCTTGGCTTAAAAGCCCAACTAAGGGTCATTTACATTTTTGGCCTTTTCCATGCCTTAAAATGATTTTAACATGTTTTTTGGGTTAATATACAGGTATTTAAGAAAAATTTTGGAAATTAAATTCATCATAATGTCAATTATTGGTTTTGAGGCTCCCAAACCCTCACAAAATGCACTAAATGGCACGAATGGTCATATTGGAATGCTCATATATTTCATGAGCCTTTGAATTGGAATGGATATATCCAAGTAAGTTTTAGGGGGTAATTAATAATCCTTTATTTTTATTTTTAAATAATTTTATTTATGAACAAAGGTTAAGAAGGTTGGTCACTCTAAAACCCTCCAAAACCCTGTTTGAGACTTCGTTGTGAAAATAAAGCTAGAAGTGAATTTATATGGAGGATTTTAAACCTAAGTGATGAATATAAATTTTTTAAAACTCCAATAGGATCACATACATGGATTTTATTGTATGGAATTATACGGATCAGAGGAAAACAAGGCTTGTTTTGACCATTTTGAGTAGTATGAAGGCTACATGAGGAGTTAGGAGATAAAAAAACTTTGGGAGGAATATCTAAACTTGATATAACTCCAAAAATTCACCTCATCTCATTAATAAATGTATAAGTTCCCAAACCATGCCCTCACTTTTAGCTAGTCCAGTGACCCAGCTAGTGAGGACTTAGATAAACTGGTAAATCTTTATTTGGAGAGCCTTTTAAGGCCAATTTATTTTAATTTATGGTATGATAACTACTTAAAAATTTAATTTATCCTATTTTATGGATAATATTTCAGATATGAAGAGCTTTTAGATGCTAAAAATGAAGGGTGAAGGGAAAAGAGCTATTTTGAGACTACCAATTGTGATCATGCATGGCCAAGATGATAAGAAGGGTCAAGATCCTCCCCAATTAATGTGAAGGATTATTAGTAACCCCTCCTACTCATATTAATAATAAATATTTATCTGTTGTAGATTTTTGGTAGTTTTGTAAGACCAATCATAAGGGTTAGTTTTCTATGCATAGAAAATGAGTTTCTTGACTATTTGCAGGTCCTGAATGATTCCAGATGATATTTGTAACTCCTAAAATTTATTATCTCACCCCATACATCTATATCATGATTTTTTAAATTTTTTTATCAAGTGACACATTTCCAAGTGACTCTTGGACTTCCCTTCTCTCTACCTTCCCATTTCTTCTATAAATTTTGGCCTTTTGGCTATTGTATGAGATCTCTCTGCCTGGGTATGGTTAAGCCATGTCAAAATTTTACCTTGAGTAAATAAATAAATAAAATTTACCTCATTAAAGTATTTAATTAATTTTAAATTCTTGGTATTATTCTTGTGCAAGTGTAATTTCCATTTACCTTCACATGTTGATTCCATTAGTACCTAGTGTATTGTGATTTCCTTCTTACAGGTCAACAAGAAGTGTCTAAAGAGAATTAAGGTTTAAGTATGATACTAAATATAGTGTCCTATAATTCATATTTTTTATTTCCTCCTATCTTATGTCATCTCTAAGACCCCATGTTGAATTATTGATGTGAGAGGAGAGATTGATATTGAATGAAGTGTATGTGCTACTTATCCTTAGTTTCAAGTGTATGTCAAAGGTATGAGTAGAGAAAATATTTTGGTGAATCACATACAATATAATAGGTTTAATTTAATTTATTATAACCCTTTTCATCCCCTAATTTTTTAGTAGTAGGAGTATGAGCTTAAAGGATGCATCAAGGGGAGCTAACCCCTAATCTAGAGATACACCCCCCAATAGGGATACCCACAACCCTAGGGTGGTTCAATTATTTCACTTGAATGAGGAGAATATTGTAACATATAATAATTGGGTTTAATTTAAATTTACATCATTAAAATCATATGGGTCTCAAAGAGACCTATAAGCACCATGACCAGATGAATAAGGCTATATGCACCTACATGCAGAATTTAGGGGTAGTACATCTTAACCTAGATAGTGACCTAAATGTTGATGTAAAGATGGTGTAATAAAGTTATCCAAGAATTATTATAATTCCATAATTAATATTGATAACCATATTGTTTCATTAAGATAATCCATAAATCTAACACAAAGCCTAAGTATAATCATAGATACCTACAGGCAGGAGTAAATAGGGTGTCTTAGTCATAATGAGAAAGCTCAATTATGAGTCCAAGGAGTATATGAGGTGATTATAGGGTATGGGAAGATATAAATTTTTAATATTTCTCAAAATTAAGTGATTATTTATTTCAAATATAACCAATTCTCAGTGAATTAAATGTAGTCTACATCAGCGCTTAAAGACATGTGTCTCAGTCCAGCAGGGTATAGTCTTGGAGGTAGTGTAAGGAATGGGCTTGTCTATTGAAAAGAGGTAGGATAAAATCAATATAAAGTTATTTATTATATTAAATATTTTTTATTACAATCCCAAAACCTTTATAAAGTGACCATATGCCTCCCCTACTTAGCCAAAAGATAACAGTCTGTACAATGAGCTAGGAAACCTCTTTTCTCAATAGGCAAGTATGAGGAATTCAAGGAAAGGGAATGTTTTGGGGTGAGTAAAAAGATTAATTAGAACTAATATATGATTATAAACATGTTTAATAATCATATAATCATGTTTTTATCATGTAAAGGTTACTTTTGGGTGGATTTGAAGAAAATATAGGAAAATAGGTTTTTTAGAGGCCTTTTTGGGGCATTTAGAGTTGGTTAGACACCTAAAACATGGAATTAAGATAAAATATATGGTGAAAATAATCATAATTACTTATAATAACTCAAGAAACATTCAATTTTCCATTAGTAAGATGGATATACCTCACTATTTTATCTTAGAGGTTAGCCAGTCTAGGAAAATCAGGTTTTGACAAAGTGAGAGAGTGAGATAAAAATGGGTAAATGGATTGATATAAAGATTTTAGAAGTTATATAAAAATTTATATATGTTTTTCTAAATTTTAATATTTTCTCATAAAAACTATACCAAAATCAGACCCCTCAGGATCACAAAAATACCCCTGCACATAGTCCAACTAGGCAAGCTTTCACTAGGCCTAGTTAGTGAAAGAGGGAAAAGGAATAAGTGGATTGTTTAGGGGGTTATGTGATGGTTTAAATAGTTTTAATAATGTTTTATTTATCATTAGATACCATCCCAAGAATGAAATATCAGTTCAATTAGCTCAAACTTATAGGGTACATGTTAAACCCTTTAGGCCTTTAAAGGACCAAGAACCAATTTGGGGTCCATCTTCATTTTCAAATCTTGGTGGGATATATAGATGATTTTAAAATGTTATATGGATGATTTTAGACCTTTATAATATTTTTTAGTGCAAGGAAACCTATAAAAATCTATTTTTAGCTCAGAGAGGGTACGAGCATTCAAGAAAGGCAAGAACAATCTTGATGGGGTAACTTCAAATGCTCATATCTCCTCTAACTATTTTCATGGGAACCAAAGGAATTGGTAGAGGTTATCAAGTCCCATTATAATGAATTTTTTGGTATCTATTGGTAGATATAATGTTAAATATTTATGAACAAAGCTTAAGACTAAAAACTACTTAAACCCCTACTAAACCCTCAACCAAGACTCGATGGAGAAAACAAGCTTGGAGAGCTATCCATATGAAATATTTTGACCATGTAAGATATTGGAACTTTTTTATGACTCATTTATTCTTCATCCCATATAGATGAGCTATATGGAATTGTATAGATAGCATGCAAAACAAGGTATTCTTTACCATTTTTTTTTGGTTTGTAGGTTCTATGAGGTTTTAGAAGATGAAATAAATATTGGAGGAAATATTTAGACTTATTATAACTCCATATGGTTATTTATTACTAATTTAAAACTTTTATGTGTTCAAATAATAGTTCTCCTTTCAGCCATTCAAAACTGGCATAGTGGACACAAAGGTGAGAAGGGTGAAAAATGCAAGTGTGAGCCTTTTTAAAGCATGCCTAATGCCTCTAAGTAAATGGAGGGTCTTTATAGTTATAATTAACTCCATATAATGTATTTTAATGGAAAACTAAATGAAATTTCTAGGTTAAGTGTGAGGGGTGACTGAAAAAGAAGTTTTTTACACTACAGATAGTGATGGCTTCCTTTCAAAAGTTTCTAGATAAGTAGGAATGTAACTAATACATGGATATGAATTCCTAAAGTATTTAAATCTTATCCCAATCATAATAACTTTCCCTATTTAGTGGTGAGATGTTCGAATAGCTTCAAATTATGAAGGTAGTTTTTTGAGCCAAGACTGGGAGTTTTATGCAATTTTTCATAAGTTTCATGATTTGTATGGACACTTTGTCCTCCTAAAATTTCATGGTTCATCCCATATATATTTATCATGCAATTTTAACTTTTTTTCTCATATTTACAAGTGTTTAATTGACCTTTGGACTTCCCTTATCTTGTTCTTCTCTCAAAGGCTATAAATATTGACTCTTTTGGCTCTTTTGAATAGCCTCCATTGGTTGATGGTGAAACCTTGGCCAATTTTGTAATTGAATGACTATTGAAGAAATAAATAAATGATTTTTCCTACTTACATTCTATATAATTTATTTTTATTGAAATCTTGTTGGTCTTGTCTAGTAGAAGATGATCTTTTCTAACATGTTATCCTTGATTGTTCACCAAGTGTGCAAAAGAGAAATTATTATAGGTCTTTATTAGAGTTCTTTTCTAAGTGTATAAGTGTCTTAGAAGTGTTTCATGACTTTATTCCAAAAAATAATCATTCATTACCCTTTTAAGTATAAAAATACCTTCTTGAACCTAACTTATGAAATATTGATGTGACAATGCAACTTGAATTGTGAGTTTTGTGTGAAAGAAGCCTTGTTTAGCTCTAAGTAGTATAATTTTAGTCGATAGGAGGAAATATAATATTGGTGCATCACCTATATTTTTATTAGTTTATCTTATTAACCATTTTCATGCAAATTTGATGGATAAGAAATCATTTCAAAGAGTGAAACAAACGAACTAGACCTTCTAAAGATTCATCTCAACAAATTATTACCCATAGCAAGAAAGATGTTTCCATTGTGCCACTTGGATGAGGAGATCTAGGAATCTCCTCAAGGGGTGAAAATCCAAGTGATAATAATCATATCATGACATCCAATTCCTTATAATAATCCTTATATACATATATAAAATCTTTATACTCATTTTCTTCTTCAACTCTACTCATAACACCTTCAACAAACCTCTGTAAGATGGCCACTCAATCTACTAGTGTATTTAACAAACAGTGAGATTATAAGCCTTTGTTCACACTAAATATGGATTTTTCAAACCTATAAAATCCATATATATATATATATATATATATATATATATATATATATATATATATATATATATATATATATATATATATATATATATATATATATATATAGTATTCATGGAGACTAAAACACTCTTCAATAGTTATTTCATCTTGAAACATCAAAATACTATCAAGAACAACTCAATTTTCCTTCTCAGGTCACTTGTAGAACATGGTCAAACAAACAATCAAATTTGGAGATTAATATATTTGACTGTAAAGACATTCAAAACTTATAACTCAAATCTCTAGATGTTCCTCTAATTCTTATTCAAATTTTATTTTTACATCACCTTCAAATTTATCCTAGATCAAGAGATATAAGCAAAACACTGACCACTGGTTTTTCCTTTATTAAGTTCAAATGCCAATGGTCACTATGTAAATTTTAAACATCAGACACTTTAATCTCATATAATGCTCTCTAGAAACTTTGAACAAATACACATTATTGATCTCCTTAGGAGTACCCTGGTCTTTACCTTACAATGTTCACTATTGATCTTTAATTTGAGCTCCCATGATTATGCAACTCATTAGCTCTACATGCCTTCTACACACCATGTAAATCAATGTGCTTATTCCACTTATAAGTTATACATGCAATATGAGCATCCTTTGACTTATTGACTTAATTTACACCATTGATCTCTAACTTCATAATCACACATTCATCATTAGATCTTTGTTTGTCAGATTAGATGCTCATGGTTATATCTTTTTATGATCATACACTCACCATTGAATCCTTATATGGTCAGATTAAACACTCACCATTATATTTGTGATCCAATTAAACACTCATTGTAGATCTCTTCTTGCAAATTTGGCTAAGTATGGAAACTTAGTAAACTTCTACCTAGGAGGCCAACTTTTTACCTTAATAAATTTTGTTATGCTCAAGCTCATGACCTAAAATTTGAATCATATGATCTCACATAGGGGAATATATTCATATATAAAACTACTCCTAAAACATTCACATGTGTGAAATATGATGTCATAAATCTACTTACTAATTCTTATCTATCAAGATGACTACTTGAGCTTAGAAATTCATATGACTATTGTGATGAATTATGTTCACTTTCATAAGAATTTTAAGCATTCATAATACCCCATAGGGTCTTTGCAACATTTTCATACCATCAATTGATTAACTAAGCACTCTCCAAACCATCAATTTGATCACTTTTTCATTAATGTAATATGATCTTATGCTCTTTTTGACATCAATGACAACTTGACATCAATGACCATGATCAACATTTAGCACTGCTATCAATATGTATCATGGAACCAATTTTTTCCATTGCATCAATAGATATGTTATTGGCCTATGGTACTTATTTGAATTGTAGGGATTTAAAATGATCCTTGCGATTATCCATAATATACTCATAGGGTATAAGCTTGTCATGTCTAGTCTAATACTGATCTATGGTTTGATTGATAATCAATTGGGAATCCCCATAGACCATTAAGTGCTAGATATCCCATTGCATTACAAGACATAGTCCTATAATAAGTGTTGCATACTTAGCCATATTGTTGGTACAATGAAAATTGATATGAAATTTTTGGGAATTAGATCCCCTTATAGTCTAATTAACAAAATGTCAACCCTAGATACATGAGATGTGAAAGAACCATCAAAATATAGTTTCCATTATTTAGGTCCATGTTTTACTTCTTCTATTGTCATAATAGAATCATCTAAAAAATCACATCTAAGTGGTTGAGTGTCAATAATAGGGGCTTTTACAAGTTGATCATCAATAACCTACCTTTTGATATCTTTTTGATTCTGGTACTCAACATCAAACTTGCTTAAGAGCATGACCCATTTGGCCATGCAGCCTATGAGAGATATTTTGGATAACAAATACTTGAGGGGGTCCACTTTAGCAATAACAATGGTTTTATTATTCAACATATAGTGTCATAACTTTTAGGAAGCAAACACCATAGATAAAAATGCCTTCTCAATAGGTGTATAATTATGATCATAAGCCACCATTGTGTGGTTTAAATAATAAACTTATTTTTCCTTAACTTGATCATCATGTTGGCCCAAAAGTGCCCCCAATACATGTTTAGCTACTGATCTTTTTGAGCTATCTTGATCTGATTGTATCCAAAAAATCCATCCATGAGAGACAATATCTCATACCCAAAAATAGAGTCGATAATCATGTTGATGTTGGGTAGAGGAAAATTATCTTTAGGGCATGCCTTATTGATATCTCTAAAATTGGTAGAAAGACATATACCCTATGGTTTTTGACTAACTAAAACTATGTTTGATATCTATTTGGAATAGTCTATTAGTCTAATGAAGCTTGCTCCTAATAATTTATTCAGTTCTTTTATCAAAAGAACAATGTGTGGATGCATCTTTCTCAATTTTTATTTGACTATCTTGGCATCTAGATGGATAATAAGTTGATGTGCAACCAATTCAAGGTCTAATCCTAGCATGTCAAAATATACCCATGCAAGAATATCAATAAATTATCTCAAAATGGTGACAATATGATCTTGTTCCTCATCAATGAGGGAACATCCAAGATAAATAATTTTGGGATGATCTTATATTCCTAGGTTCACTTCAGTAGCATTTTTCACAAGGAGTATAGAACCATATTCTATAATATTAGAAAATATTTGATCCTAATCTTCTATCTCTTCTATAGTTTCTAGTTGTTCTTCCCAAAGCTCTAGGTAATGTGACAAATCTGAATCCACTGGCTCAGGTAATGGCCAACTAGTAATTATCTCAAGAATGTTAAGAGCAAGACACTTAAAGACTTATTATTCTAACATGATGCCTGTACTAGCTATGGAGTTAGAACTTGATAGATCTTGTTCATCCTTTAGGGATGAGCAAACTTTTCCATCTAAGATCACCTAAAACAAGTTTTCACTCAAGGGCTTGTCTTTTTATTTACTATTTCCTTGACCAAAGAGCCCCTTAAAGAGGTTTTCACTTGAAAATATTGATGTTTAATCTTTTTCATGACCAATAAATTTTGACTGCTCTCTAAATTAGGCATAAGTATCCAAAGAGAAATCAAAGACTTGTTTATGATTATCAATTGGTAATCCATCTCTAAGGCCCATGTACTCTGTAATAGATTCTTCATTATGAAATTCATCAAGGTGCATGAATGAATTTTATTGGTCCCAATTAATGAGTTAAATATTACAAAAGTAAAGGGAATAATGGGGTGTGATAGTTATAATGGAGTTTGAGTCAAATAAATCCATGTCAACAAGCTCATTGTAAATACTATAATGGGATACTACATCACTGCCAAGAGTTTCATCGATAGTCAATTCAGAAGAATCACTATCAAAAGTCATCAGGTCACCCATAGGTAGTATAAATATAATACCTTGACTCATGTTAGGTTTACTAGTTAATAAAGGTTATAGGATTCCTTACTCTCGGGGCCCGAAGCACTTTCCTATATAATTAAAATCATCCATTATCCGATTAGGGATAGGATATTTTGGATTCTAAAAATAATCAGCAATATCATTAGAATATAGCCAATCTCCTTCAATGAAAGCTTTTTGATATTAATTTGGTGAAGTAGTAGGTAAAAATATCATTGGTGGTTTCTATGTATATTTTTTATTTTACCAAATCATGTTGGGTTTGCAAAGGATCTTAGAAGGTTTAGGTTGGCCATATGATTTAGGATACTTGGGAAACTTAGTAATATGGAAGGCATCTTTAAGACATTATGTGGAAATGCCTACATATTCTATAATAACATATTTTGTAAGAGTTGTGGAAAATGGATCAACTAAAGTGGAAGCAAGGTCACTTAGGTTGATAAAATTGGATTTGGGTGGATGCAAAAATATTTCCTTATTCTTTTTTGCAATGAATTTAGAACCAAGACAATAGTTATAATTTTGAAACTTGGCCTCTAGGTGTTTGTAATATTGGTAATGTTGTAGATTGGTAGGAATGGTGAATTCAATCCCATCATGGGATAATTTGATGCATTGATGTAAATTGGATGGGATAGCCTAAACTTCATAGATCCAAAGATGATCAAGAATTATGTTATAAGGCAACTCAATATCCATAATATGTAACAAGGTATGATGGGACACACACCCAATAATGATTGGTAAATAAATAGTACTAGAGGATTCCATTTTAGTGTTGTTTTATGCCTTGATTGTAATTATCTTTGGTTTAATGTCCTTCATAGTATATCCCAATCATTGTACTAGTTTGAGAGACACTATATTCAGCCCTAAACCATTGTTTATAAGAACCCACTTGATTTTATGGTTTTCAATTATGAAATCAATATACAAGGGGTTTTTATGGCTAGGACTAAGAGTAGACATATCTCTTTGATAAAATGTAACCTATTGAAATGAAGAAAAATTCCCTACAAGAGTTTGGAATTATTTAGGGTTAATATTGGGGAACAGTAGATTTTTAAAGAAAGTCATTCAAAATAGTTTTATAGACTTCAGACATATGCAAAAGATCTAAAATATAAATTTGCATAGTATTTTACTTAGTTGGTCTAAGATACTATAAGGTTTTTTGTATAGAAGTATGAGGAGGTTTAGCCTTTGTTGGTATAGTGTTCAATTTTAGATCCAAAGGCACAAATTTCATGTTGGTTTTAGTATTGAAAGATGGAAAAGGGCCTTGAAGGGTGACTCATGAGTGTCTAGTTATAATTGTTGAATATAGAGGTGGTAAGGATCCATCATAATTAGAAGACAAAGGCAAAGAGCCTTGGAGGGTGAATCATGAGCATCTAGTTACATTAGTGAAATTTTGAGTCAACAAGGAGCCATTATAATTAGAAGAAGGGGGTCCAAAACTAATAATCCCTGGAAATTGAGGCACAATAGAATTTTTTGTAGTTGGTGTGATGTTTCTTAAATGTGATAGTGTTGACCCTATAATAATGGGTCCAGTATTTTGGGAAGCACAAGACATTTCATGAGATTTAATAGTGATAGTGGCAATGTGGTTTGTATAAATACACCTCATAGTATTATTGCAATCATAAGGCATGTTATTGTAACCCAAGTTATTACCATGGGTATTATGTTGCTGATTATGATTCTGGCCTTAAGCTTATTACTACTAATTCTATCCTTAGTTCTAATTATTTCTTGTCAGTTATTGATTATGTAAAGGAAATGGATCTTTATAGATGACCATATCATAATTAGAGTTTTTAAGGTAAGTTTGATTTCATTTTCACCACTTTCAATCAAATATTCAATGATATGTCATAATTGAACACATATATAAGCACCATAATCGATGACATGATATAAATTCCAAAATTCATTTGCCCCATACCAATTAGGCTTGGGTTGATCTTTAGGAAATGGATTTACTATAGGCTACATAATCAAATCAGCTACTACAAGATTTTGAAACACAACCTCAATAGGCTCTCCTAGTTTGTTAAACACTCTATATTTTTTATTGAATATCCTTTGTGGAGGGACTCTTTGAAAAGTATTTAGTGGATTAGGTGGAGCTAATTACACATTTGGAGCTGATGGAGCCTGCACCATTTGTACATGTTTTGATTCAATCAATCCATTTCCTACGATGTTCTTATTCTTATTAAATCCTTTAGTTTTCTCTATTATAATAGTTTGAATAGGTTATTTGTTCTAATTTGATGTTTGACCTTGTGAATAAATCTTGACAAGGCATTTAGTGATAACCACCTTCTCAATTTGTACACTCTTGTCTATAATTTCTTCAAATATGTTTGTGTAAGTGATTCATATATTATGCACCACCTCAGGGTGTAGGTTCTATGTAAAAATATCAACCAGTTGTTTATCTGATAAATTATGTTATAATTTTCTAGCTAATGCTCTCTACCAGTGTAGATATGCTACAAATATTTTTAAATCTCATTATTTAGATTTGCATAAGTTGACCATAGTCAAATCATGTTCAATATTGTAAGAGAAGTGGTTAACAAATTTTTTAGATAGATCATTCCCATCTATCACCAATACCTTGGGTAACTTAAGGAGCTAGTTTAAATCTTGTCCCACTAAACTTCATGGAAATAAGCAAAGTAAATAAATGTTGTTATAAGCTACCTCTAGGCACAATATAAAAAATGATTTAATATATTCATGAGGGTCACCCTTCCCTTTGTATTTTTTTAATTTAGGTGCCCTAAAATGAGGTAGAAAGGGGACTTGGAGAATACTCAAATCAAATGGATATGGACATATTTCATCAAATTTGTATTTCTTGACTCAATTTCCCATCTCCAATTTCAATATAATTTCCTTCATCAAATTCCACTTTTTCATGTTTGGTGCATTCATAGGTGGAATATAATTTTGTTGGGGTGGTATGTGCCCCTATTACAAGGATTTTTTAGGGATATACACCTTTTGATTTGAAAATTTATTTTGGTTTAATCCTTGAGTTGAGTAAATGAGTCATTGATTCTTAGGTTGATAAACATTCCCTAAAATTTTCTACCATGAATTTTAAGTTTTTTGTTTATTTTGGGGAGTTCGTGGTTGATTCATTAAAATATGTGTTAGTTGAGAATAACTTACCAAAGTGTTTTACACAATTTCCTTAATACATACTATGTTTTCCAAAGAACAAGAGACTCTTGTGATTGAAAAAAGTATGATCCATGTTTGGAAAAACATGTTGTGGCACCTTTTGAGGCTTGTTTTGTTCAATTGAGATACCATGATCCATCGTAGATGTGTTATCAAATAGAGTATGTTGTGTTTTTTCTACTACATTCTTGGATTCTATGAAAGAACAAGAGGCTCTTGGTGATTGAAAAAAGTATGATCCATGTTCGGAAAAACATGTTGTGGCACATTTTGAGGCTTGTTTTGTTCAATTGAGACGCCATGATCCATCGTAGATTTGTTATCAAATAGAGTATGTTGTGTTTGTTCTACTACATTCTTTGATTCTGTGAAAGAATAAGAGGCTCTTGGTGATTGAAAAAAGTATGATCCATGTATGGAAAAACATGTTGTGGCACCTTTTGAGGCTTGTTTTATTCAATTGAGATATCATGATCCATCATAGATGTGTTATCAAATAGAGTATGTTGTATTTTTTCTACTACATTCTCTTGTTCCTTGAAAGTTTTGTTATGTATTGAAGTGGTAGCTAAAGAGTCAGTCAAGTCTATGATAAACTAGTATGTGTATTATGACTTATCTTCTTGATCTTAGTGGCAAGATTATGATCATTAAGTTTTGACTCTACGAGTGATTCCTTTCCTTTGCTAGAAGAAGCAACGTTTGATTTTATAATATGTATGAGGGATTATTCTTGTTGTTCTTCTTCTACTCTAACCAAGGTATGTAATTATTCCAAAAGAAAGTTTGATGGCAATCTATCACTTGATTCAATCAACCTTAGGATTGCTTCATCTTTATCCTCTAGTGTTTGATATTCAAAATAGTCTTCTTCAGATTCTACCATCATTGGAATGTATTAAAATAGCACAAAATTATCTTGTCCATCATAAAAAATTTCTTCCTTGTAGCTAGGTTTGTAAGAGACCCCATTATGAGTATACCTTTGCATCATGTCTAGAGAATTGTTATCTACATTTGCTAAGATGTGAAATATGTTTTTCAAATGTTAAAAGGTGTGTTTTGATTTATTCAAACAAGTTACAAGGCAAAAAGAGGCTATAATAAAAGAAGTGGTGTAGTACCACATAATTAGAATAAATGGTTATGAAATTACTCAACTTTGGTGGGTTGAAATCATTAAATTTGGAAGAGAGTATGATAACTCTAAAACCTAAAGTGCAATATATCACAACAAACTTAGATAAAAGATACGTCAATACCATAAAATCTAGACACAAATTCTATGAGTTGTTACTAGAAAATTAGAATAAGGTCTTTCTAATTAGGAAGGTAATAATGCAAAATAAGAAGCTCAAGATGTGAACACACATAAGAACTCATAAGTATAAAATTGAAACAAAATGAGTAGCACAATGCCTCCACATGGTAATAGAAACTAGAATGGTTCTAAAACTTAGAGTGTGAGCGAATGCAAGATAACCTAAGTTCATAATGGTAAAAAAGGATGATGATTCTAGATAATGGCCTTCAACCCAAATGGGAAATTTTACCCAAGTTACTCAAACCAAGTGAAAATGGTAAACCGGTAAACCGATTAATACATTAGACTAGAACTTAAAAAGGTGAGATTTTCAATTTGAATTAAAAATGAAAGATTTGGAGATTTTTGGAAAATGGTTTAGACTCAAATGGATAAAATAACAATGTTTTTTAGGAAAGACAAACATAATGTTGCAAATGGTGATTTGAACAAGGCAAGAAGAGGTTTCAATTTGGTCAGTGTAATACCTCTTTATTCAAATAAAATGGTGGATAACAAAGGTGTTTCTTTGTGACATGGTTTTGGTTTTGAAAAAAAAAATTAGTCTCAATAATAACATACAAATAAAGAATAAAAATACAAAATACAACTAAGTATAATGTCCAAAGTCCTAAAACTGACAAGGTTACATTGTACTTTTAAATTCTATCTATATACATGATCTTAGGAAGATTTTAAGTGTTAATCCAAAAATAAAAGTGCATGAATAAGTAGGGTTTTTACACCCCCTTCTCCCAAGAGATTATATGGACACATGAAACTTTGGGTTACTCACCCTGCATCAACAATATGTCCATAGCAAGTGGGGTTGTTCTAAAACTAAATTTTCATGTGTATCTAGATGGTCCCAAGTATGGCTAACACTAGAGATGCCTCACATCAATTAGATACATGTCAATTGTCTTACTATTAAAAATTCTTATCCTTTTCACAACCACTACATCTATTATTTGCTTAGTGTAGTGTGACGTCTAAATTACCCCTATGGTTTGAGATAGAGTATCACTAAAAATTTTTGGTTAACCACTCAAGAAAATGTCCTAGTGGGTCACCTAAATTTGTATACCCTAATATGGAGTGGGTTTTAAATTATGTTGGGAGATGAATGCCCAATTCAATGCTTCCCTAGAGAACATATGAGGAGGTGATGAAATCTTGCTTACAAGCCAAGTTGTATAAAAATAAATAACCAAGTGAAAAGACTTACTTTTAGGTCACCCAAACCATATGGATTTGAAAAGAGCCTTAATGATGTTTTTTTCATGCCTTTAGACAAGGCACAAATGTAAATAAATATCACTATTTGTCACTCAAGCTACCTTAAGGGGATGGGGGGAGAGCATAAATGCATCCATCATTTTGTAGAAAACAAACAATTTTAAAAAGATATAGCATAAAAGAAACAATTGTTAATGTTTATTTTAATGCACCAAATTAAAGTGTTTTATGAAAACTTGGCCCCTTGGCCTTAGTTTAAAACTTATAAAACTTTCATAAAACCACTAAGCATAAACAATCTAAATTCCTTTTAAGCACCAAATGAAATATTCAAAACTTAACCATTTTCAAATTTGTGATTTTTTCAATCTTGTGTCCTACAATTTTTAGAGGTTTTATTTCTACCTTTAAGAATAAATGTAAATGATAAAACAAGATTTGAAAACTTCCTCTTGGGTCTCTCTATTTTCTTGACACAGATATCGACATTGGTCCATACAGGGACCGATATTGGTTAAAAAATACTGGTGTCAATCAATTCACAATAAATCAATGCCAATAAATAGAGAATCAATGTTTTTTTCCTATAAAAATTTAGTAAAAACATTATGATTTCATAAAAAATGTTGTTAGCATAAACAAGTATAAAAACTCAAAAACCCTCTAGTACCTGTAATAAAAAGATTAAATAGAGGGCACACAAGCTTCAAAATATATAATAACCACTGGAAGTTTCAAGAAAATCCTAAAAATATAATTTATATCATGTTATTCCCTTAAAATAAGGATCAATTCCAGTTAGAACAAGATCGATGTCAGTTAAAGTAAATCGATGTCAATCATTGTGTAAACTATGTGTCATTAGAAAGAATAAAAACACATGAAAAAATGAGATAAAACTTATTTTTTAGATATTTTTGAACATGTATTAGAAAATCTAAGAGATGTAAATTAGTCTCCTTTCTTGTATGGGATGTATGGTCCCATTGAGCATGCCAAGATGTAGAGATGGAATCCAAAGTGAGTTAGATTATGTATTAGTCAAGAAAACTCAAATAAGCATAAAGAACATAACTAAGTAATCTAACTATTTCATGGGGTTTTGTAAATGAAAACTAATAGTTTTTGAAAGAATGAATATAACATCCAACCTTCCCAAGCGCATCCCTCCTCCAAGTGTGGCTAAAAAATGTGATTATCCCCTAATTTGGTGCTCCAAGTCTTTAGTATTGGTGAGTAGATTGCTCCTTCATCATCTCTCAATGCACCAATGAAACTAGGCTCATGAAATTAATAAAATTTATGCCTATATTTGAATTTATCATATTTCAAATTAAGCATAATAAAAATACACAAAAATAACTTGTGAAGATAATTCTTCATAATATGTTTACACCAAAGAAGCTTGAAATGATGAGTGAGAACCCTTGTATTTATAGAATTTTGAAAATGATCAGAATCAACCATAATAATCCATTTTGAGATCAAGATGTGTGTACATGAATAAATTTAATTTTGGAGGCTCAATCCATAAATACCCTCATTAATATTTGGATAAATGGGGTATTAATGAGGCATGGGAGGGCTTAAATTAGATATTTGTTCCATTTATGGGTTATAGATTCCATCCCACTAATGATGTCACAATATGATGCAATATTATAAATTAAATTATAATTAATAGATCTTAAATATATTCCATGGATTTTCCACTTAAGCCCTTGATTTATTTTAATTTACTTAAGTGAGGTTAATTAATTTTTATGTAATTCTTTAGAAATTGGTTGCTCAACTTAATCAAACTAGTCAAAATGTCAAGTTACTAAGTCATAATTTGACTAGAGTATATTATAATAAGATGTTATTTTCATATGGACCAATATCCCATTTAGGACACTATGGATATGAAATAACACATGCACATGTCATGTGCTTTTGAATTAGAAAAATTCAATGGTTCAAAGCATCAAATTATGTTTTTGTCATTTTGATTTGAAATTATTTGAGAAAATATAATAATCACATAAAATTCATTTCCTAATTTATGGATACATTAGCCTCAATCAACATTTGTATATGACAAGCTCAAATCATTTAACGTGTTTTGAGTGATTTTGGCCCAAATTGTGTATTATCATAGAATTTTGAGTAAGATTGATAATTTCAAAATAATGGGGATAGGAATTGGATGCTACAATATCAATTAAACCCTTTTTCACTTATTTTTTGGCCTTGGTCATTTTATAGAACTTGGTAATGATGAATTATGTGAGAATGGGAATTGGTTGGTCTTGGATTCTTTTATTAGAAACCCTTAATGACCTTTGGTACAAGCATATCAGATTTTTGATAGAATATGTGGGACTTTGGACTTTTATGGACCCAAAGTCCTTCCTCATACTACAAGTCTAATTTTTCACACCATGTTAGCTTCAATCATGATGTTAAAATAAAGATAAATCTTTTATTGATTGAATCTCCCCAACAGTAACTTTGTTATCTCTTGGTTGACTGAATCTGGGTAATTAGATCAATCATCCAACACACATATTACAGATCTTATATACTTATGTGATCACTAAAAGGTGTGCTCCTTAAACTAATTTATGGTAAAATATGTGTTCTTATATGATATTAATGGAAGGACATGTATCTCAATCTGCAAATCTTGTTTGATCTAAATTATCTCTAATCCCTATGTCTTCTTGTTGTGCTACAGTGAGTCCTCTCCATAACTGAGAATGTTCATAAGAAATCATCATGTATGTACATCTATGAATATTTTAATATAAATCTATTTTTACTATAAATATTAATTCTTGAGGGATAAAAATCAAATATTTAATCCTCATAGGCTCAATATCAATGGCTTAATTCTTTGAAGGCTCTATGTTCAATGATAAAAAAATGGTGACTTGGTTAGCCAGATGATATACTTATAGTTATTCACTCGCCCTTTCATATCTTGATGTTTTAAATGTCCCACGATCTCATTATTAATAACATTTAATTATCAAGATCATATTTTGTTGAGTTGGCATGATTTTTGTTGAGTTATCACCCCTTTATGATCCTCTAAATAAGTGATGTTATTGGCCACTTTTTTGTTCACCTATCATATGTGATTATTCTTTCCTTGATGTTGACCCTCCCCTTTCCTTTGTATTTAATCAACCTTAAATAACCATTATCCATTATCTGATTAGTATCTCACCTCTTGTGTCTTTATTGGAGTTAAATTATACACACATAGCCGACTTTGTCATGATGTTTCACTTGGTCACTGCATTCCCCTATTAATGGTGCTCTATGCTATATGGTCTCTTGTTCCAACTTGAAAAATTAATATACATACTTATCATCTATGAACACAAAATAAATGGAATAAAATAAATCCACACAACATAACTAAAAAATAATCCTAATCTAAAATGGTGCAATTTTAGAACCTATTGATGTCTATGTGCATAGCTTATTGGAGAGAGGGTTTGAGCCTACTACCATTCAGCCTTATAAGTAAAATGTTTACCTATAAATCCTTTAATACCATAGTTATTTATTTCATTAAATCATGGATTATATATGGTCTTTTCCATTTTATGTGTAGTTTACTTGGGAAGGCTCTAAACTGACTACCATAAAGTAAAACTAGGCGATCCACATGAAACTCTTTTATCTATAGGTTCTTATCATTCTAAGATTTTTATTTAAATTTATGTATCTATTGTGTCAAAAATTCCCTAAGTCTCTCCTCATCCATGTGATTTATCTCTAGTGCCCTGTTTGTATAAGATTCTTGATCACCCATGCACATAACGATTGAGATTCATAGACTAGGTACTACTTATTATGTAGGCATGACTGCTCCTAAAGCATAGACCAACTATAATGGGGTGAACCCTATAACATGTTTCTAGTGTGTGATATATTCCCATATCACTATAGTAAGTTGATCTTCTAAATCATCTTGTTAAACATCATAGACATTAGTGAGCATCTTACCAAGTACATTGTTCATATCCTTAACTTGGCCATTTGCATGGGGATGATAGGCTATAAATTTTTGGTGAAATATTAGGAATTAATCTATGATGTTATTGATCAATTTATTCAAAAATTTCATAGCTCTATCACTTACCAATTTTATGTGGCAAATGAACCTAGTAATGATGTTACCATAAAAAGAACTTTGTAGTATCCTTTGTATCGTAGTTGATTGTCACAACAACTTCTACCCATTTGGTAAAATAGTTTATTGTAGTGATTATATACCTCACATGGATAATTTAATAAGTATATTGATAGGCCCAACAAAATTTATTCCCCATTGTTTGAAATTCTTTTGTGAAAGCATAGGTTATAGAGGCATTTTATCTCTCTAATTCAACTAACTCATTTGCTGACACACATCATACCATTTTACAATTTGATGAACATCCTAAAATAAATAGGGAAACCAAAAACCACTCTATAAAACTTTTTCCATAGTATCATCTCCTATTAAGTGACCTTTGACTATCTCATAATATGATTCTTCCAGTATTCGAGGGTGTTCATGCTCTAGTACGACTCTACATAGCACCTCATCCTTGCCTAAATAGTAAAAGAATCCATCAATAATGGTATATGTAAGGACCTTGGTAATGAGATTCTTCTTATCTTATTATATATAGTGATTTTGGAATGTATCTTATTCTAATAACTTTGTGATTTATTAAAATTGCTCTATAATCAAACACACAAAAAATGTGCATAGGGAGATTCATATAAGATATCCTTTGGATCCTCACCATTATTTAGCTTTCTTAAATGATACAGACCAAAATTATCTTAGCCTTATGTAACATTGATTTGGAATTATAATTCTTAGAATAACATCAACCATCATGAAATACATTCTCCCAATAGAGGTTTATTAATCAGGTATCGTAGTTCATGGTGCTCAGTGAATAGCTCAAATGACATGGATAATCAGTAGTGTTAGAATTTATAAAGTGTTAATACCATTACTAAGGCCTCTTTTTCAATTTTTGTGTAATTTTTATCTACAATAGATAACTTCATACTTGTAAAATGGATAGGGTGGTCCAACTTCCCCTCTTCTAGTTGTGTTAATACTACTCCAACTATGATTTTTGATGCATATACATGTACATTAAATGGTTTATTCCAATCTAGGAATACCAAAATTATTTTATTCACTAGTCTCTATTTTAAATCAATAAATACCTTTGACATTCCTCTATCTATATGAACTATGTTATTTTGTGCAACTTCTCTAAATGGGTAGATATAGTTGCATATTGCTTAATGAACCTCCAATAATATCTTATATGTCCCAAAAAAGATCACACCTCTATCAAAAAAAATTGTCGTTACATTCCCATAATTATTGTGATCTTGGATTGATCTACCAAAACATCCTTACTACAAACTACATGACCTAAAAAAACCCTAAAGGGTGTGAAAAATAAACATTTTTAAAAATTTAGAGTTATTCATAGCACTCTACATCTCTCTAACATCAATATAAGTTTATACAAATGATTTATAAACAAACAAAATACTACCCAATCATCTAGATATATCTATAAAAAGTCATGGATAAAATCTTTAATTGTAATAGCTACAGCTCTAGAGAAAATCATAGGTGCATTATTCAAACCAAATGGCATTATCTTACATGCAAAGGAACCCCATTTTATTGCAAAATTAGTTTTGGATCTATCTTCCTCTATGATTGGGATCTAATGATATCCACTAAAACCATCTATCAAAGAATACACTTTTTACCCTATGACCACCTCTAAAATGTCATATGTGAATGGAATAAGAAATAGATCATTGACACATGACTCATTCAAGATATGGTATTATCCATAGATTCAAATCTCACCAGTCTTCTTAGGTTACACAATCATGGGACTAACCCAATTAGATTTATCTACATGAAAGATGATACCAACTTCTAACATGTGACCTAGTTTAACTTTCCCTTTATTCCTTCATGTTTGGATTCAATTGGTAGGGTCTTTTATTAATTGGATACATGCACTCCTTTAGTTAAATGTGAATTTCACCTAAGGATGGATCCACACCCTTAACTTATATAAAATTTTTAAGGAATACATCTTGGTAATCCCTTAAGAGCTACATGACTTTTGTTATGTCTTCTTGAGACCAATAATCTCCACTATGTGCTAGCTTTAGAATAACCTCTATTCTAATATTCCCCACGTGTTACTTTAAAGGTTATTGATAGATGTTTCATTATTACTTTGGGATAGATTCACATAATTTCCTATGGGCTTGTCTCTCTAGAATATTGATATGTTATTTTATTTCTTATTTTGTCTTCTCTGCTACTAGATTTGAGAGTGGATCGAGCTCCTATTTTGGTTTAAATATATCAAATAAATCCATGTCATCCTTATACCTGAACTGGATGTTTTATCATCCTAAAATTGTATCCTATGGCAAGGTTGAATGAAGATTGGCTCCTTCCCCTATTCTGATTTATCAATTTGTAAGACCTCAATCAAGTCACAGGCTGTAGCACTTTGTTGTGAAGATGACTCAGCTACAAAATGTAAGTTCTTAGCTCATCTCTGGCATATAATATATTGAATTTTTGTAATGTCATGTGCTTCAAGAGGTTTTCATATTAAAAAATGAATGTTTTAATGAAGTCATTTTTCACCTATGTATAATGCTTCATCTCTCTCCTATGATCCTAATGTATATACCATGAGGTTAGAAGAACATCTAATATATATTTGAAAACATGTACCTAGTACTTTAGAGTGACATGTTATAACCTATAGGTTTCAATATACCAATAGACATGAAGTTCTAGATAGTATCCTTCTTTGAACATTGGCAAGTCTTTTCTTACAACCTCTGGTAACTAGAATCTTGCTAAAATTAATTCACACACTACATCCCAACTTAGCTACTCATCATGGTGGACTGACCACCAGTTCACAACAATCCCCTTTAGTTCAAAATTAAGAGTGTTTATTCTTTGGTTAATATCTAGTACATGCTATTAGAATCAAATAATAAACTAGTTAACATCCTTAGTGTTAAAATATTGAGGTATTTATCAATTGTTACAATTACCATCCATCAAGGACATATCTCACGATCTCCCTTAACTCAATTGAGAATGTGCATATTTTAATCCTCACTTATTAAAGAATCTATATCCCATGATATATGTAATCTTTATTTGTATGACTAGTTTAGTATACAAATTCTATGTCAAACTGAGTTGGTGACTAAATAAACATAGATCACACCTACTCTAGTTCTAATTACATTATTTATAGATGATTTTGGATAGGTTTACACATTAATTGGTCCTTGTATTGATATTGTATTTATGTAATTGTATTGTAATAGAAGAAACTATATGCAAGAACTCACAGAGCTAGCTATTTATTTTCATTATTCACTTCCATCTAGTTACTTTCCCCATAAACATACGGTGAATCCATCTCTTTAGGGATGAAATATGGTTTTTAGCCACATTGATTTTATGTAATTAATATGATTTTGTCTCCCTAATGAGATTATATTTTATTCATGACTATGTTTATAGTCATCTGACCATCATATGCCCACTTCTTCCAAATCAATCTAGGGTGACTGATATATTCAACTCATCCATAATCCATAATGCTACTATTAACACATCTCAATTTTCATATTGGGGATGCAATATGGTTTTTTCCCACATTTATTTAATGTAATTAATATGATTGTATCTCCCTAATGAGCCTCCAATTGATTCATGACTATGTTGATGGCCATCTAACCATCATATGCCCACTTCTTCCCAATCAATCTAGGGTAGTGAGTCTTTTTCATATTCATATCAATGACTTCAAATTCACTATGGAGACTCAAGCCTAAAAATTTGATTTCCATGTCCTCTAGGTGATGACCAAATTTTGTCCCTTCAAGCCAAAATTGGGCACCCCTATTTGAAAACTTAGCTACCTAAGTCTATACATTTGGCTAGGTCCAGTATGTAGGTTTCATTTGGAAGAAGTGTTTTATACAAATCCCACAACAAATGTGCAAGTCCAATTCTTTTATAAAGTTTAGTTTTGGTCTTTTTTTAAGCCTTTACATATTAATCTTTTTGAGTCTTTTATTTTTGACTAAAGTGTTATTTTTTTAGACTTTTCATTTGGCCAAAGTGCTGAATTCTTTCAAATAATTTGTCTGAGACAAATTTCCTAAAGACAAAGACTAATTCCTTTAGTAAAATTATCCAAACAATTTCCCCAAAGGACCTTTTCAAGCTAAGGGATCATTTTCAACTTTTCCAAAGGGTATTTTACAAGTTTTGAAGGGTGATATTACAGGAAATGGTCCACTTCATCAATTTTGAAGGATACTTTTTTTGAAAAAATGTCC
Source organism: Torreya grandis (assembly GCA_037957365.1). Taxonomy (NCBI): domain Eukaryota; kingdom Viridiplantae; phylum Streptophyta; class Pinopsida; order Cupressales; family Taxaceae; genus Torreya; species Torreya grandis. The sequence goes on from JARHVA010001958.1 coordinate 1,165,295, forward strand.
CAAGCAAATTTCTCAAAGGGCACTTTGGAAAAAATTCATCTTCAACTTTTTCGAAGGGTACTTTAGTTTTTTCTGAAGGGAATTAGCAAGAAGGCTAAAAGGTATTTTACAAAAAGTCTGGAAGGCACTTCAAATTTCCTTGAGGGGCATTTTCAAAAAGCTGAAAGGACACTTATAAAAAGTTCAAATGATTATTTTCATAGGAAGGTGGACCAAACAAAAGTTCTGAAAGGATACTTCTCAAGTCAAAGGGGACATTTACAGGATTCTAAAAAGAGTCAATTCCTCAAAGAGATAGCCTAGACACATTTTTTTGAAAAGGCACTTTTAGAAAAGGCCTAAAAGATTGTTCAAAACAAATTGTATGTGGAATTATATAAAGGAAAAGTCCAAGGAATGAATTATTTCAGGAGAAGTTCAAGGGAAGCAAGAAGTCTAAAGGAAATAAAAGTCTAAATAAAATACCCAAAGGATGATGGCCCACAAAAAATTCAATTTTAAACTATGAAAAATATCCATTGGTGTTAAAAGGCTTGGTGGGAACCTGAAGGTGAATATAGAGGTAACAAATGGAAAAAAGTCTCAAATACTTGGTTTAATCATAATTTATTCAATTATAACTAATTCATTTTGTGAAATTATAACTTATTCAATTGTAATTGATTCAATTGGTGACATGGCATAGCTCACCCACCTCTCTCCCACATGCAAATGTAACTATTTCTCTCATATAGACACATGTCCAAGTGATCCTTGGATTCCCTTTGCTTGACCTTCCTCCCAAATGCTATATATATGCATTCTTTTGGCTTGTTCAGCAACGTCTATTGGTTATTGAGAAAACTTTGACTAGATTTGTACTCAAAGAACTCTTGAAGAAATATACAATTGTTGTTGCCACTCATATGCTATAATATTGAGTAATGACTTGATCTTGTTGGTCTAGCCTAGTAAAATATTATCTTTTTTGGTTTGTATTCTTAATGGTCTACCAATTTACAGAAAGGAGATTATTACAGGTCTGTGCTAGTGTTCTTTGCTAAGTGTAGAGATATCCTAGAAGTGGTTCATTATTGTGTCCCTCTTTGGGATAGTTCATTCCCTTCATAATAATCATATACCTTATCTAATCTATCATATGAAACACTGATGTAACAATGAATCCTAAGTTATGAGTCTTGTGTGAGAATCACCTTGCTAGTCTTCAAGTAGTAGTTTTAGTCAATTGAGAGGACATTATATATTGGTGCATCACCATTTGGTTTCTTAGTTTTTTTCCTGAACCCTTTTCATACACAAATTGATAGGTTAGAGAGCACTTCAAATAATTTCATCAAGGGGAACTAAACCCTTATCTAGAGATTTATCTCAATAAAATTATCACCCACAACAAGGGAGTTGAGCATCTTCTCAAGGGTGTGAGTCCAAGTGTCAATAGGTGATCGATAGGTTCAACTCATCCATAATCTAGTTAATGTCACATCCTAATTATCACTAGGCTAAATTACCTAATTATCCATGGAATATTATGGTTGGTAATTTGATTTTGTTATTATACTATTATGGGATAGTTGTATGTTATTTTGATTACATGATTTTATTGATATGAGCTATTTATATTGTATATCATTTACATTATGATCATGTTAATTTTTTCTTATGGCATTATTTTATGATATATATCATGATGTTACAGACTACCTACCTTCTTATCATGAGTTGGATACATGAGATTTTCATCCCTTAGATCATGATGGAGGGAGAGAATTGTTAGAGAGGGTGTCATAATACACATGACTTTTTAAAATTGTGAAGTTTGAGTTAATAAATGAATGGGTTTATATAGGAATTTTGGGTACTATTTGTTGTGAAGTTTGTTTAGATTTATATCTCAAAATTTTGAGTATATGTTTACCCAATACATAAGACTATACATATTTTGAGTTATTAGGGGTATAAATAATGGAGTCTGATTAATTTGGGGAAACAAACAAATTGATATATTTATATTCATTATTCATATAGTATTAGAAATACATGTAATAGTGAACTATGTGTTTTTGTTAATTAAAAATGTGAGATTATGCATGTTTGAGTTGTGTGTAATATTTTGATCAAATAGTGAGAATGTGGATATATTAACTATATGTATGTTTGTCATCCAAAATAGTGAATAAATACATGTTTGAGCTATTTGTATATACTTATAAATTTAGTGTGAAAGTTAAGTCTGTGTTTATTGGCTATGTTTGGATCATGGGATAGGATAATACTATCTTATCATGATATAAGAAATGGTTGAAATCCTATGCTCATTTTATTTTCATAATATATATAAGCCAGTGTTAAGGGAGGTGACTATTATTAATTTTTGGCTATTCGATAGCGTATATCAGTAGTGGTTTTAGCATTAATTCATTATCTATTATATTGGGATCTTGTATTCATATCATTCTAATAATGATACTTGTGTTTGGATATTTGGTTTGAAGTCTATATGGGAACCATTAATGTATATATATAGATATGAGTTGTTATTATAATTAGTAATCCAATATGAAAAAGTTTGTAAAAATACATAATATGATATGTTTAAACCGAGCATAAACTATATAAGGCTAAATGTTTATAAAGACTATGCAATGGTTATACAGTTCAACATGAATTTAAATTAGACTTGAGAATCTCTGAATGGTGTATGAACCTAATGACTGAAATAGGGGAAAATAGGGGTTGGGAATATGGTGACCCTACATTAAATCCTTGATTGTTATTTCAAAAATAGTTAAATTAAAATGAGTTTTGCATTAAATTAAGTTCTTATTTGAAAATAAAAGTTATTGTTAGTATGATAAAACAATAATTATGTACTAAAAACATATATATTATGTGGTACTTATTATGCATGTATAAATATATGAAATATATTTATACAAGGACTTAGGTTTTTGTATACATATATGACATGTATTATATCATTGAGATATATGCTTACATTTATAGTTTTATTGACTATTTAAAATTAAGTCATAGATTCTTATGGGATAAGACACTATGAATATATGCATATTATCTTCTAGAAGTACAACAAGTTGTTAAAATGAAAGGTAATGTTTCATGTTCCATATGACTTGTTATGAGGTATTTGATCCCTAAAATTAAAATGATTAGTTGTTTTATATGGATTAACGTGTACATTAAGATAACGGACTATGACATGTTTATCATAGAATGTACTAAATTGATTTTACTTATGGAAGCTAGAAACATTCAGTCTAATTATATATTATACCCAGATGGTATAAATTACACTTATTATTTATGGGATAAATAATATAGTAGAGATTAATTCATACATTTAATGTATTAAATGTATGTATTTTGATTATTCCTTTAGCTAGCATGTTTTTGCCTATTATTAGGAAAGTAATCTATATAAATATATTGGTTATATGTATTAACTAAATCTTGCATTTTTGGTACTATTTAAGTAGTGAGATGGACTTCACTAGTTTACTTAGCATCACCAATGCTAGATGAAAATAATTCAATCAAGTGGTGTGTATGAATTTGACTAATACTAGATATCAATAATTATTGAAAACTTTAGACAAAGTAATGTTTAGTTAAACATTATCATTTCATATATATTATTTACATGTTTGTGTGATATAATTTTAGAATGTATTTATTTATGGTACACATCATATTCTTGTAAATATTATATCACACAGGTACTAACTTATCTCTATAGATTCTTGCACCATCACTATCTACTCATCTATGAAGGGAGGGTCATTCCCTGATGGGAGATTGTGTGGAGGATCGATGGTCCATGGTTGGTATGAAAAATCACTCAAATGATGCTCTCCCTCCCCACAATAGTACTTATTTAAAGACTACACTTGAGATTACCATAGATACTAAAGTTTGGGGAATGAGAATCTTGTATATTGTATTATATTTATTACTATTAAAACATTATTCCTAATGAATTATAATTATTTACTCATTTTTACACTGATAATAGTGGTTGTATTATTGTACCAACCATGGCTAAAAAATTTTAATTAATTTTTATATTTAGTTATGTATTGTTTCATATGATGATAGTGACCAATAACAAATAGAAGTTACATGTTTATTTTATAAGTTAACATACTTAGTGTGTTATACTTCTATCACTAATTATACTCTTGAGGTGAAATCTAATGAAAGAATACGTAGATTTAAATAAAAAAATTATCATGTTATTCTAAGTAAATCCCAGTGGGGATATTACTTGTGGTATCAAAGTTGTGGCTCAAACTCTAAGACTTAATGAGTTCACTAAAATTTTCATGTCCTTATGTTTATCAAAAAGGATAATGGTGTGAGCTAGAATTTTTGATGAGGGTCCATCAGATGGTAATAACAAAAATAATATGTTTGATTCTAACAAATTTTCCACTAAGCAAGTAGAAAAGTTGGATCAAATTCTTATAGCCATGAATGAGACTAGGGACCAAATTATAGCCCTAGAATAAGAAATTCATGGGCATGAAGAGGAAGCCCATCATGAGGTGTCTAAAAATCATCCTACTGAGTAGGAAGTAACTTAAGAGAAAAGACATAAAGAAGTGCCTCAGGACATAAGAACATGTGTAGCCACAAAATTGGCTATGGACATAAAAAGGTGAATCCACATAAGTTCGATGGAACTGTCATAGGAGATAGAGGTGAAGCATGGTTGAATGAGATGGATAATTATTTTAAGATTCAAAACTACTCTAAGGTCAAAAAATAGTTTAGGGAGCTTATCAATTTGTTAGAGAAGAAACTACGTGGTGGGCCAATAAGAAGTTAGAAATGAATCTTAATTCAACCACCACTACATGAGAATAATTTGTGATATTGTTCAAATCATGGTGGCTTCCATAGTTATATTTTGATCAAAATCCTATAGATTTTTAAAATCTAAAGAAAAGAGACCTATCGATGAATGAGTATTGGGAATATTTCACCAAACTTTTAAAATATGTCTTATTATCAGACTGATGAGAGGTTCAAAATTAGAAAGTTTATTATGGGATTGAAACCTCATATTGGTGAAGAGGTGGATGTTCATGGACTAACTACCATAGACTAAGTCTTTGAGAAGGTGGTCAAATAAGAATAGAAGTTGAAATATCTTGCTCAAGTTAGAGATAGGTTTAAGAAAGTTGGAAGCTCTATGCCAAATTTCAAAAAGAAGAACTAGAAGCAAAGGAGTGACAACTCCAAGAGTCAATTCAAGAACCAGAATTATAAATTCAATAGTGATGCAAGTAACTAAAAAGTGGGTAATGGTTTCAAAGATGGTTTCAAGGGAAACTGACAGTCTAAAGGAAAGGACCACCTGGAGGTTACTTCATTTGTGGAGGTGACCATTTTTATTTTGAATGCACCTAAGATCATTTAATGAACAAAGGTTCTACTCCTTAACGAAGAATGTTTTAACAATGTATTTTTGCAATAGTTGATAATTAGTAAGCCAAATTTCAAGCTTCACCCATAGAACTGTCATGTATTTTATTTGATAATTCAATTTCCATTTTGATAAATACAAGGGCTACAAAATGTTTTATAGCTCTTATAATTCTAAATAAGTTATCTAGAAAAGTTAGAGTAATGGCAAATGCATGGTTGGTATAATATGGGAATGATTCAAAGTTGACAAGTGTTTAGTTGAAGTAGAGATTAAGTTACCAAAATTCATAACCATAGTGGATCTTTATGTAGCACTGTTAGGGTCATATGATGTGATCATAAGGGTCAACTATCTTATGAAGCATAAATCTAAGGTTGATTGTTATCTGAAGAAGTTTGAGTGTCTAGACAATTTTGGAAATTAGACACAAATTCAAGGTGAGAAAATAGAGTTAAATCTTAGGTATATTTATAATATGTAACTCAAGAAGGCTTAATTAAAAGGATGCTAAGCATTTATCATCAAGATAAATAAAATATAGGAAACTACGGAACCATCAATTAAAGATTACCCTTTACTTAAAAATTTTCATGATGTATTTACAAAGGAATTACTAGGATTACCTCTTAAATTAGAGTTTCATTTCTCAATTGATATCATACCTAGATGGGAACCTTAACCTAAATAACTTTATAGGATGACAATCACTAAATTGGTTGAATTGAAGGCTAAACTCTAGGAATTATTGACAAAAGGGTTGATCAGGCCAAGTCTGTTGTCATGGGGTGCACCAGTTATCTTCATAAAAAATAAAGATGGTACACTTTAGCTTTGTATTGATTATATAATATTAAGGAAACTATAAAAAAATATGTATCTATTAATCCATATATATGATATTTTTGATCAAATATGAGGAGTAATAGTCTTTTATAAGATTTATCTTAGACTAGGATATCATCATCTAAGGATTAAAGATGAGGATATTCAAAAGACAACATTTAGAACTCAATATGGGTACTATGAGTTTACAGTATTACCATTTGGGTTGATAAATGCTCTGACAACATTTATCAATCTCATGAACAATGTGTTTAGAAATTATCTAGATCATTTTATTTTTTTCTTTCTTTATGACATTATTATATACTCTACGAATTAAGAGGAGCATCTTCAAAATCTAAAACTAGTTTTTCAATGATTATAAAATCACAATTTGTATGGAAAGTTATCTAAGTGTGTATTTTTCCAAAAGAGAGTATAATATTTAGGACATATTATCTCTATAGATGTTATTTCAGTAGATCCTATAAATATAAGATCCATTATGGAGTCACCAACACCAAGAATATCCATGAAGTAAGAAATTTCATGGGATTAGTAGGCTATTATAGGAAATTCATCCTGAATTTTTCCAAGATAGATTATTTGATTAACCCTCTACACCATAAGAATCAAATTTTTGTCTAGTCAAATAAGTGTGAAGTAGATTTTTAGGAATTGAAAAAGAAGCTAACTTTAACACTAGTGCTAATATTTCTTGATCCCAATGGTCAATTCTTAGTGATCACATATATGTCTAGGGATGGACTTAGAGGAGTCCTTATGTAAGAAGGTGCAGGACACCAATCAGTGGGGATAGATTGGAAGACAGGGTAGTATTTAGACTTGAGTTGCTTTAAAAAATGGAAGATCAAGTTAGATCATCAAGCATAGATTGTCCATGGAAAATGATAGGTATAATATTTATGTTGATCTAAAGAGAACAGCTAGGAAATTTTCAATTGTTGATAAAGATTTCTTGTAGGTTAAGTAATAAAAGAGCTTGATTAAATTTGGTAATTCAATAAAAAAAATTCCAAGATACATTAAACCCTTTGAGCTTTTATAAGTGATCAATCCTATAGTGTATATGCTTGCATTTCCACCAACCCTAAATCTATTATTTAATGTCTTCCATATTTCTTATCTTAAAATGTATATAGTTGATACTTCACATGTGTTGGATTAGAATGCTTTGCAGGTTCTAGATCCTAGGTTGGTCATGGTAAAACCAATAAGAGTAATTGACACTTGCAAAATTTATTTGTGTAATTGATAAGTGACACAATATAAGGTCTTGTGAGACCAATACTCTGAGGATAGTGCTACGTGGGAGGACTATGATGATTTCTACAAGTGATTTCCATATTTGTTTTCCTAAATGATGGTTCATACTATGTTAATTTTTCTTTTGAATAATGTTTTTATTTTAGAATTAATATTTGAATAAATGTCATCAGGATGATGATCAACTTTAGGGTGGAAAGATGTCACATTCTGATTTCTCACTAGGCTAAATTACTTGATTATTCATGGATTATTATGGTTGGTAATTTAATTTGATTATTATACTATTACGGGACAATTGTATGTTTTGTTATTACATGATTTCATTGCTATGAGATAGTTATATTGTATATTTTTTGCATTATGATCATGTTAATTTGTTATTATAGTAGTATTTTATGATATATATATCATGATGTTATGGAATAACTACCTTCTTGTCATGAGTTACATGTAAGATAGTTTTATCACTCAAATCATGATGGAGGGAGAGCATCATCAGAGAGGGTGGTGTAGATGGAGGTGTTATGAGATGATAGAGAAATGGCTAGAACCCATGCACACATAATAGTAGATAGTATACATTATATCCATTATTTGAATTATTAGCATTAGTATGTTTTAATGTTGTCTGTATTTAGATAATTGATTATGCATGCTGGTTGTAATTTAGTTCAATTTTATGCTTATGTGGAATTAATATTGTGTGATTTCATCATAGATATTATACGTGGTTTTAGTGTATAATATTTTAGTATGTTGATGTTAGGTTAGTGAATTCATGATTGTTAATGATTACAAGAATGTAAATTTACATGAATAGTATTGAGTTAACTATCGTATATAAACTACCCATCATGTATTTATAATGTTTGAGAACATTAGTTGGTTATCTTTATGATATTTGGAAATACCATTATATGGCCCAAAACCTTAAAATATATATAAATAAAAAATGACATAGGATAATCTATATATCATAGTAATAAATAATGATTACGTTGTTATAATACTATTATGTTTGATATAATAGTTGTCTAATTTACCATTATTATTAAATTAATATCATTGACTTTATATTATCAAAATAATTATTAAGGTCATGATAATTCTTTTTTTTACTTGGTTATTGCAAAAAATGCATTGTGTCCTAAGACTAACCTACGAACTAAACCTAGGCATTATTTGGAATGCATAGTCCATAGTGTTGATTTGAAGTGTTAGTTATCACTGAGAAATTATGATAAATTAGACTTTTTAAAACTTTATATTTGGCCTTGTGACATCAAAAATAAGCATGCAATAATTAAAAGATTAAAAAAATGATTAAGGAATTTTAGGAAGGTTTGAGAATGTTTTTCTTGCATCAAACTAGGGTTAGCCAAGTAAAGTAGAGAGATTGGTGGCTAATGTATTTTATGCATGAATGTGACCTTAGATCTTTATGAAAGCAATTACATGCATTGTATAAAGGAGTAAAAGGGTAGATGGAAAAAGGATAAGAAGGTGATTGGAGAAGAGAATAGACAGATAAAGAAGAGTAGAAAGAGGAGCATATAAAGAAGAAGGTAAGGATTAATCTAGTTAATATAGTTTCATCTAAAAGAAATTAAAAGGTTGGTAATTTTATTTTATTATTGCTTATCTCAAAATAAATCTATATGAAAAATTATCTCTTAGGCCTTTTTGAAAATGAGATGCATTTTGTATGGATATGGGTTTAGCCCTATGTTCAGCCATCCTCAAAACCAAACCACTATCCCCTAAACCCATATGAAATAGATTAGTATTGTGTGTTGGAAATAATAAGGTTAAACAAATTTATTGTATTTCTAATAGCAAATGCCTTAGCTAAAGAACTAAGGGACTTGACAGATAATTGTAGTATAAATGTGGACTGAGTTTTTGGTTTCAAAATTTTGGGTATATATATACATTTAGATAGGTGTATATTACCTACACACAGACACACACACCCATCATGTCAATATACACCCATACTCTGTGTGTGTGTGTGTGTGTGTGTGTGTGTGTGTGTGTGTGTGTGTGTGTGTGTGTGTGTGTGTGTGTGTGTGTGTGTGTGTGTGTGTATCGAATATGAATGTGTGTGTGTAATACATGGGACTTTTGACAATTATAAAGTTTGAGTTAATAAATGATTGATTTTATGTAGGAATTTTGGGTATTTTTTGTTGTGAAGTTTATTTAAATTTATATCTCAAAATTCTTAGTTAATGTACACCTAATACATGGGATTGTGTGTATTTTGAGTTATTAGGGGTATAAATAATAAAGTCTGAGTAATTTGGGGAAACAAAAAAATTGATATATATATATATATATATATATATATATATATATATATATATATATATATATATATATATATATATTCAATATTCATTTAGTTTTATAAATACGTATAACAATTAATTATGTGTATTTGAAAATTAAAACCGTGAGATTATGCATGTTTGAGCTATGTGTAATATGTTGATCAAATAGTGAGAATTTGGATATATTAATTGTATGTATGTTTTTCATCTAAAAAAATGAAGAAATGCATGATTGAGATGTGTGTATATACTCATAAATTTAGTGTGAAATTTAAGTCTATGTTTATTGTCTATGTTTGAAACAAGGGATAGGACAAAACTATCCTAGCATGATATAGTGAATGGTTGAAATCCTATACCCATTCTATTTTCATCATATATATAATATTTTTTTAATGGAGGTTACTATTATTAACTTTTGGGTATTAGATATCATATACCAGTAGTGATTTTAACATTGATTTGTTCTCTATTATATTGGGATATTGTATGCATATCATTCTGATAATGAGACTTGTGTTTCAATATCTAGTTCAAAGTCTACATGTGAACCAATAATATATATATGGATATGATTTTTTATTATAATTAGTAATTCAATAAGACAAAATTTGGAAAAATACATAATATTATATGTTTAAACTAAGCATAGACTATATAAGACTAAATGCTTATAAAGACTATGAGATGATGCTTGAGAATCTCTGAATGGTATATGAACCTAATGACCAAGATAGGGGAAAATAGGGGTTTGGAATATAGTGTCCCTAAGTTAGATCCTTGATTGCTATTTTGATAATGGTTAAATTAAATTGGTTGTTTACATTAAATTAAGTTCTTATTTGAAAATAAAAGTAATTGTTTACTAAAAACATATATATTATGTGGTAGTTGTTATGCATGTATAAATATATGAAATATATCTATACAAGGATTTAGGTTCTCATATACATATATGGCATATATTAGGTCATTGAGATGTATGCCTATATTTATAGTTTTATTGATTGTTTAAAATTAAGTCATAGATTCCTATGGGATAGGACACTATGAATATATGCATACTATCTTCAAGAGGTACAAAACATTATATAAATAAAAGGTTATGTTTCATGTTCCATATGACTTATTATGAGGTGTTTGATCTCTAAAATTATAATGACTGGATTTTTTGTATAGATTAATGTATACATTAAGATAATGGACAATGATATGTTATTTTTTATAGAATGTACTACATTGATTTTACTTATAGAAACTAGAAACATTTAGTCTAATTATATATTATACATATATGGTATAAATTATACTTATTATTTATGTAATAAATAATATAATAGATATTTATTCATATAATTGATAGACTAAATATATGTATTTTGATTATTCTTATAATAAGCATGTTTTTGCCTACTATTAGGAAGTAATATATATGAATATGTTGGTTATATATATTAACCAAATGTCACATTGTTGATACTATTTAAGTAGTGATACAGACATCACTAACTTACTTAGCATCACCAATGCTAGACAAAGGTAATCTATCAAGTAGTGTGTATAAATTTTACTGATCTTAGAGATCAATAACTATTGAAAACTTTAGCCAAAGTAATTTTTAGTTAAACATTGTCATTTTATATACATGATTTACATGTTTTTGTGATATCATGTTAGAACATATTTATATATGGTACACATCATGTTTTTATAAATTTTATAGCACACAGGTACTAAATTATCTCTTTGGATTCCTGCACCATCATTATCTACCCATCTGTGAAGGGAAGGCCATTCCCTAATGGGGTATTGTGTGGGAGATCGATGGTCTATGGTTGGTGTGGAAAAATACTTTAATGATTCTTTCCCTCCCCATAATAATACTTATTTGGAAACTACACTTGAGATTACCATAGATACTAGAGTTAGGGGAACTCATGCTCCATGGAGCCTTGTATCTTGTATTGTATTTATTACTATTGAAACATTATTCCTAATGAATTGTAAATATTTACTCATTTGTACATTGACAATAGTTTTTTTATTATTATACCATCCATGGTTAGAAATTTTTAATTACTTTCTATATTCAGTTATGTATTATTTCATATGATGATAGTGATCAGTAACATATAAATGTTACATGTTTATTTTATAAGTTAACATACTTAGTGTGTTAAAATTAGATCAATAATTAAATTATTGAGGTGAAATATAATTAAAGAATACATACATTTAAATTAAAAATATCACATTATTCTAATTAAATCCTAGTGGAAATGTTACATGTGGTATTAGAGCTATGGCTTGAACTCTAGGACTTAATGGGTCCACTAACATTTTTGTGTCCTTATATTTATTAGAAAGGAGATTGATGTGATATAGAGTTTATGGTGAGGTTCTGTCAGGTGGTAATAATAAAAATAATTTATTTTATCTTAACCAATTTATCTTTGAGCAAATAGTAAAGCTGGATAAAATTCTTGCAACCATGAATGAGACTAGGGACCGAATTGTAGTCTTGGAACAAGAAATTTATGGACATGATTATAAATCCCATCAAGAGTTACTTAAAATAATCATACTAATTAGGAAGTACCTCAAAATAAAATATATGAGGAAGTGCCTCAAAACATGAGAGCACATGTAGCTACAAAATTGATTAAGGACATAAAAAAGGTGAATCCACCTAAGTTTGATAGAACCATTATAGGAGATAAATATAAAGCATGGTTAGCTAAGATGCATAAGTATTTCAAGATTCAAAACTAATAGGAGGTTACCAAATCATTTTAGGGAGCTTATCAGTTGGATAGATAAGCAAATACTTGGTAGGTCAACAAGAAGTTAGAAATGAATCTTAATTTAACCACCACTACATGGGAGCAGTTTGTGACATTATTTAGATCATGGTGGATTCCATAATTATATTTTTATCAAAAGCTTATATATTTTTATAAACTAAACCAAAGTGACCTATTGGTGAATGAGTATTGGGAATAGTTCACCAAACTTCTAAAATATGTGTCTCAGTATTAGGCTGATGAGAGGTTCAAAATTAGAAAGTTCATTATGTGATTTAAACCCCAGCTTGGTGGAAAGGTAGACACATGGGTCAACTACCATGGACCAATTATTCAAGAAGGTGGTCAAGTAGGAACAAAAGTTAAAATCTCTTGCTCATGTTAGACATAGGTATAAGAAAAAATTTAGAAGTTATAAGATAACATTCAAAAATAAGAACTGGAAGTAGAGGAGTGGAGACTACAAGAGTTAGTTCAAGAACCAAAATCATAGATTCAAGAGTGGTGTAGGTAACTAAAAATTGGGTAATGGTTTCAAATATAGTTTCAAGATAAACTAATAGTTTGATAGGAAAGGACCACCTATAGATTGCTTATTTTGTAGAGGTGACCATTTTGCTCATGAGTGCACCTAGGTTTAAGTCAAGGAACAAAGGTTCTTCTCCTCAGCAAGGAACATTTCAATAATGTATTCATGTGATAGTTGATAATTGACAAGTTAGATTCTATGCTTTACCAATAGAATTATTAGGTATTTTGTTTGACCATCCAATTTCCCTTTTGATCGATATAGGGGATAAAAAATATTTTATAGCTCCTATAATTCTAAATAAGTTCTCTATAAAATATATAGTAATGTAAAATGCATGGTTGATATAATATGGGAATGATTCAAAAGTCAAAGTTGACAAGTGTTTATTTGAATCAAAGATTAGGTTGCCCAACTTCACAACCATAGTGGATCTTTATGTAGCACTGTTAGGGTCATATGATGTGATCCTAAGGGTCAACTAACTTGAGAAGCATAAAGACAAGGTTGACTGTTATCTAAAAAAGGTTGAGTGTTTAGATGATTTTGGAAATCAGACACAAATTGAAGGCATGAAAAGAGAGTTAAATCTTAGGTAGATTTTTACTATGCAACTCAAGAAGGCTCAAGGAAAAGGATGCCAAGCATTTGTCACCAAGATAAATGAAATGGAGGAATATAAGGAACCATCAATTGAAGATTACCCTTTCCTTAGAAATTTTCATAATGTATTTCCAAAGGAATTGTCAGGATTACCTCTAAAATGAGAGTTTGATTTCTTAATTGATATCATACCTAGATGGGAACCTCAGTATAAATCAACATATAGGATGATGACCAATAAATTACTTGAATTAAAATCTCAACTCCAAGAATTATTGACAAAAGGGTAGATCAAGCCAAATGTGTCACCATGGGGTGCACTAGTTGTCTTCCTAAAAAAGAAAGATGGTACTCTTCAACTTTGTATTACCTCTAAAATAAGATTTTGATTTATCAATTGATATCATACCTAGATGGGAACCTCAGTCTAAATCACCATACAGGATGACAATCACTGAATTGGTTGAATTAAAGGCTCAACTCTAATAATTGTTGACAAAAGAGTTGATTAGGCTAAGTGTGTCACTATGGGGTGCACTAGTTGTCTTAGTCAAAAAGAAAGATGGTACTCTTCAACTTTGTATTGATTATAGAATGTTAAATAAGGCAAATATCAAAAATAGGTATCCTCTACCTCATATAGATGATATTTTTGATCAAATGCAAGGAGAAATGGTATTTTATAAGATTGATCTTAGATAAGGATATCATCATCTAAGGATTAAAGATGAGTATATTCTAAAGACAACATTTAGAACTTGATATGGTAACTATGAGTTTATAGTGTTACCATTTGGGTTGACAAATGCTTCAGTTTCATCTATGAATCTCATGAATAGTGTGTTTAGATATTATCTAGATGATTTTATTTTGGTATTTCTTGATGACATTCTTATATAATCTAAGAATGAAGAGGAGCATCTTCAACTTTGAAACTAGTTTTGTAATGGTTCTAAAAGCACAAGTTGTATCATAAGTTACCCAAGTATGCATTTTTCCAAAAGAAAGTGAAATATCTAGGACATATTGTCTCTATAGACGGTATTTCAATAGATCCAATAAAGATAAGAGCCATTATGGAGTGGATAACACCAAAGAATGTCCATGAAGTAATAAGTTTCATGAGATTAGTGGGCTATTACAAGAAATTCTTCCCTAATTTTTCCAAGATAGCTAATCCAATTACCTCTTTGCAACGTAAGAACCAAAGTTTTGTCTAGTTAGATAAGTGTGAAGTAGCTTTTCAAGAATTGAAAAAAGACTAAGTTCAGCACCTGTGTTAAGAGTTCCTGATCCCAATGTTCAATACTCAGTTATCATAGATGCATCTAGGGATGGACTTGGAGGAATCCATATGCAAGAAGGTGCAAGACACCAATCAGTTGGGATATATTGGAAGATAGGGTGGTAATTAGACCTAAGATGCTTTTAGAAATGGAAGATCAAGTTAAATCAATCAAGTAGAGATTGGTTGAGGCCAATGGTAGGTAATAGAGTTATGTTAATCTGAGGAGAATAGATAGGAAATTTTTAGTAGGTGATAAAGATTTTTTATGGTTTAAGCTATAAAAGATATTGTTTAAATTTAGGAAGTTAGAAAAACTTTCACCAAGATATGTGGGACCCTTTGAGGTTTTATAAGTGGTCAATCTTGTTGCATATAATCTTGTATTACTATCATCCCAAGCTTTATTAAATAATATATTCCATGTTTCTTATCTTAAAATGTATACAATTGATGGTTTGCATGCATTGTATTAGAATGCTTTGTAGGTTTTAGATCCTGGGGTGATCATGGTAGAACCAATCAGAGTAATTGACACTCGCAAACTTCATTTACATAATAGAGAAGTATCACAATACAAGGTCTTGAGGGACTAATAATCTAAGGATAGTGCTACATGGTAGGACTATGATGAGTTCTACAGGAGTTTCCATATTTGTTTGTCATATTTGATGCTTCATACTATGTTAGTTTTTCTACTAAATAATTTTGTTATTTCAAAATTAGTATTTGAATAAATGTCATCAAGATGGTGACCAGCTTTAGGGGGAAGGATGTCACATCTTGATTTTGCATTAGGTTAAATTAATTGATTATCCATAGATTATTATGGTTGGTATTTGATTTGATTATTATATTATTATGGGAAAATTGTATTTTGTTTTGATTACATGATTTCATTGCTATGAGATAGTTGTATTGTATATTTTTTACTTTATGATCATGTTATTTTTTTATTACAACAATATTTTATGATATATATATCATGATGTTATGGAATAACTACCTTCTTATCATGAGTTGGATGTAGGAGAGTTTCATCCCTTAGAGCATGATGGAGGGAAAGCATCATTGGAGAAGGTGTGTAGATGGAGGTGTTAAGGGATGATAGAGGAATGACTAAAAATCATGAACACACCATAGTAGATATTACACATTATATGCATTGTTTGAATTATTAGCATTAGTAAATTTTTATGTTGTCTACATTTAGATAATTGATTATGCATGTTGGTTGTAATTTAGTTTAGTTTTATGCTTATGTTGAATTAATCTTGTGTGATTGCATTATGGATATTATATGTAGATTAAATCTATAATATTGTAGTATGATTATGTCAGATTATTGAATTCATGATTGTTAAGGCTTATGAGAACATTAATTTGTGTGAATAGTATTAGGTTAACTATCGTATATAGACTAACCATCACATATTTGTAATGTTTGAGAACATTAACTAGTTATCTTTATGATATTGGGAAATACCATTATGTTTCTTAATGCCTTAATATATATATATATAATAAAATACATATTATAGTCTATATAATGTAGTAATAAAAAATGATTACATTGTTATAATACTATTATGTTTGGTATAATAGTTGTCTGATTTACCATTAATGTTAAAATAATATCATCAACTTTATATTAGTAATATAATTATCAAGGTCGGCTTTTTTGCGATGGACGATGGAAGTGGGTCTGGAGATGGAGCAATTGAAGCAGGAGGGGAGGCCAGGATTACTCCTCCCTCAGGTATCCAAAGAGCTACCTAAAATAATGATGGCCTGAGTGTCCAGGACAGGAATGCATTTTATGTTAGCAACCGTGCCAAGGTCAACAAGGTCAATGGCTGTCTGCCGCGCAGCCAGGAGAGACCGGTACTGACCATTTCTCATGAGATAGTAAAGGAAGATGTTAAGTACTTGTCCTCACACGCTCTGATCTATAAGTTCCTTGGCATATGAATCTCCATGGTAGCCTTAGAAACATGGATTCACCAAACTTGGCAAGTTAAGGGTGATTTTGACATTATGTTGGCTAGGAACAGTTACTTCATGGTGAATTTTACCTCCGTGGTGAACAAAAACTAGATCTTTAAAGGGGGCCCATACTTTTATGACCACATGGGATTGTTTATTAAGCCATGGCATGTAGGGTTTAACTCTATGGAGGATCTCCCAGCTCGTGTGTTTGTATGGGTCTAACTTCCAAGACTACCTCTTAAATTTTGGTGTGAAGATATTCTTTGTCAGATTGCCACTTCGATAGGGACACCAGCTGCAATCTCGCATCAATCTCTGGAGAAAAAGGTAATTACTTATGCCCATATCTCTGTGGACATTGATTTAAATAACCCCTTACCAGATTCTATGGAGATATGTTTGGGAGCTTTGTTTGGGGTCCAACAACTGGACTACGAAGCCATTCCCTTATGCTGCCAAATTTGTCATGTGTATGGGCATCTACACTGCCAATGCCCTCTGGCTATCAAAAACATGGATGTCTTGGGCAGCTCCTCTAGATTGCGTCTGACCAACTAGGATGCAGGTAATGGGCAATTTGGTATAGTGGGTAGTGGCAGTGGGCATTTAGCTGGAGCAACAAAAGGAAAGGCGCACATGAGCACCTCTAACTATGCTCAAAACCTCTTAGGATCAAACGGTCCTAATTGGGAGGGATTCATTTAGGTCTGGCACAAGGCTAAGGGATGTGGGCAAAAGCGACCTCCTACAGATCGATAGTTTGACCAGGGGTTTAACAGGTTCGAAGCACTCGATAGCATGCTCATCGAGGAAGGTCTTCAAATAGTGGAGATGGGTGCATAGGCCGACCTGGTGGAGAGGAGCACGACCCCCATAGGTACCCAGGACTTGGTCAAGTTGTAGACTTCAGAGATGCCTCTCAGCTTGGAGGATGGTTCCCTCCTAGCACCCCCTGTTGCTCATATCAAGGATGGTCGATGGGTAGATATGGATAGAAATATAGGAGATTCCAGCAAAGAAAAAGGACCTCTCTCTGCATTAGGATTAATACAAAAACCATTCAAAGAAGTGTCCTTTACCACCCCATCCAGAGTTGGGTGCAAGAAGGACCAAGACAAACTTAAACTCATAGGTGATCTGCTAGTAGAGTCAGGGGTTGTTAAGCCCTTAGATGAGCACTTCACCCAATCTACCCAATGATTTTTCTCTCATGGAATATATGGGGGATGAATAGCACCCCCAGATAAAAATCTATTCATAAATTACTGTTGGATCATTCTCCTGACATTCTGTGCATTCAAGAGACCAAGCTCTCTATGGATTCTATGTTGGCCTACGCTCCTAACTTCTGGCTTCGTGGACACTGTCAGTGTGTGGGCGCCCTGGGCAATTCTGGCAGTTTGGCTATTTGGTGGGATCCCAAGAAAATTACACCTTAGCACTGGATTTCTAGCACCTCGACCCTCTCATTGATTGCCTCATCTCATGAGATGGGAGAAAGGATTCTTGTTACCAACGTGTATGCTCCTATTGACCTCCTTGGATAGCTCAAACTATGGGATCACATCTGGTACATTAGAGGCTACCATCCTTACCTTCTGTGGATCATGGATGGAGACTTCAACACTATCCTCAGTGAGGAGAAGAGGGGAGGGATGGGGCGCTTGGGACCATCTTCTGAGCTCCTCCAGCAAAATATCACTTTCCTACACCTCTCAGATTTGGAACCCCTGAATGGGCTCTTCACCTGGAACAATAGAAAGATCAAGGATGCTAAAATTTTAGAACATCTGGACAAGTTCCTTGTCTCATGCTTCTATCTCTCTAGCTCCTTCCATATCTCGTCCAAGATTCTTGACTGGAGAGGTTCTAACCACTGGCCTATCAAACTATCCACCAATCACATTACAATCCCTGAGAAGCCTCCATTTAAGTTCCAGCTGATGTGGCTTCGCGAGCCTACCCTCCAGGCCTTAATGGCAAATTGGTGGAGACAGGGAGGTCCTGCTTATGGGACTACTGTGTTTGCCTTCTCCAAGAAATTGTAGTATGTGAAAATGAAGCTTAAATTTTGGAACATAGACTATTTTGGTAATCTCCACACCATAAAGAGAGGGGTGCAAGATAGGCTGGATGAAGTCACCAGGCAGATCCGTGACCAAGGCTTCTCTAAAGCTCTTAGCATAGAGGAATCCAAGGCCCAGGCTATTCTTGTCGAGTGGTAACTTTGCGAGGAAATCTACTAGAAATAGAAGGCTCACATTGAGTGGCTCCAGGTAGGTGACCAAAATATTGCTTTCTTCCATAATTCTGTTCAGGCCCACCGCAACGAGAACTTTATTTCTTCCCTTGCTACTGCGGATGGTTCAATCCTAAACTCCTCTCATGTTATTTCTAAAGAAGCTACTCACTTCTATTCCACTTTATTTTTAGATGATCATCTCTCAGATGAAGCCGTGGAGAACACAGTGTTGTCCTATATTCCCATGATGGTGACTCTGAACTAGAATGAGGTGCTTATGCAGCCTGTTGGCATGACTGAGCTAGAGGGTGTGATTTTCAGCTTAAGGAGGGGAAAAGCACCAGGCCCGAATGGCTTCTCAGCTGAATTCTACTAGGACTTTTGGGACATCATTAAGCAGGACCTTTTGGAGGTGATATAGGAATCCTATGCCAACAATGAAATGCTCAAGGCATTGAATGCCACCTTCCTTGTCTTTATTCTGAAGAAAGAATAGGTGAACCAGTTGGATCATTTTAGACCTATAGCCCTCTGTAACGTGGTTTACAAAATCATCACTAAGCTTTTGGCAGAGAGGCTCAAGGCATGTTTGCCTTCTGTGATTTTGGAGGAACAAGGGGCTTTTGTGGAAGGTAAATAGATTTCGATTGAAGTCATCATTGCGTCTAACATTGTTCACTCCATGTGCATCTCTCAAGATCAGGCCATGGTCATTAAGCTAGATATGGCTAAGGCTTATGATAGAATTAAGTGGAGCTACCCTGTTAGAATTGGGTGAGATGGGTCCTGAGTTGTGTTACTACCCTATCTTATTTGGTCCTCATCAATGGCAAGCCTTCAGAGCTCTTTGGTGCATCACGTGGTCTATGCCAAGGTGATCCGATCTCACCATATCTATTTATCATCATGGTCGAGGGACTAGTATGGCTAATCAAGTCATGGGCTTCTCAGAATTTGCTGCAAGGGTGGAAATGTGGGGTTGGTCTGCCTCCCTTAACCCATCTCCAATTCATTGACGACATTGCTCTTATGGGGAGAGCTAGAAGTAGGGAGGTGAAGGTCATTTGGCTCATCCTTGATAACTACTCAGTGGCCTTGGGTCAAAAAATCAATGATGACAAGTCTTCTATTTATTTCTTTAATACCCCTGAGCTAATTTAGAGGAGGATTGTGACTATCCTCAGATTCCAAATGTAGCCACTCCCATTGACCTACCTAGGCATTCCCATTATGGTGGGAAGGCAGCCTAGGAGGTTCTAGCAAAACATTATTGATAAACTCCAGAGAAGAGTTAACCAATGGACTCATAGGTGGCTCTCTATGGCAGGCAGAGTGATTTTGCTAAAGGCAATGATTCAGGCTCTTCCTATTTACAGGAGTATGGTTCAGGCGGCCCCGGTGTATTTCCTCAAGGAATTTGATGCCATATCTCATCAGTTCCTATGGAGTGGCAACCTGCAAAATCCCAAGTGGAGCCTCATTAATTGGAATATTATTTGTCGACCAAAGAAAGATGGGGGTCTCGACTTGCGCTCTGCTATCCTCTCTAGTCAGGCTCTTGCTACCAAACTTTATTAGCATTGGTGTTCTAGCCCCTTTAATTTGTGGGCTCGTATCTTGCATCACAAGTACTTCCCAAGCACTGACTCAACCATTATTCCCAGACTACCATTGGAGGGAAGAGGATCTATGCTCTGGCACACCCTCAAGTGTGGTGCCCAACTAGTTAAGCAAAATCTTTTCTAGATTTGTAATAACGGCACTGATGCTCTCTTCTGGAGTGACCCCTAGGATGGGTCACCACCACTCTTATCCTCCCACCCTCACTTGCAGCCTTTGTGTCAGGCTTTTCTCATTGTTGGATGGGATTTGGTAGCTCATTACAAGGAGGCTTATGACCTGGGTTTGGCTGTGGGGTTTCAGTGGAAGAATCCTTCTGATTGGCCCCTGAGAGGCTTAGTGGAGGATCAAGAGGTGATGGCTCAAATTTTGGACTCTAGAAGATGTAGCGCCTTGTGGGAGTGTGATTCCTTGGCTTGGGGGGATGCTCCTTCAGGGAAGTATTTGGTGTCCTCGGGATACCTGACTCTAACGAAATAATCTTTCGGTGTTACTGAGATTTTGTGGCCAAAGAAGGTTTGGTATCGACTGTATTAGCCCAAGTGCAGATTTTTTCTTTGGGTTTTATCCCACAACAGGATCCTTACCTAGGATAATCTTTGTAAAAGGGGATTTCAGGGTCCGTCCATTTGCTTCTTATACCATGACAGCGAAGAGACAGCCTCTCATCTCTTCTTCCAATGCCCCTTTGCCAACCAGCTTTGGCATCTATGGTGGCAGGCATAAGGATGTACCTGCTGGCACATGGCCTCTCTTATTGATTTTTGGTCTCACATTGGCCCCCCTCCTTCCAAGGTTGCGCACCTCTAGGTGGCTTGGGCCATCGGCTCCTCCTTTATCTTTTGGAATATGTGGCTTGAATGAAATAGAAGAATTTTTATGAATAAGCACTTGAAGACCTGGTTGTTGTGGAGGCACATTACTCAGTCCCTTTTGGAGACTATTTAGGCCAAGTGCGTGTGGAGTGATGGCTTGAGCCCAGTGGATGCTTCTATTTGCTCGCGGCTCTCCTTGGAGATGCCAACTAGTAGTGTTGTAGACCCCTTCACGCCACCTTTGAATGCAACTGGCCGATGGATGCAGCCTATCGGGTGCACGAGGTAGTGGACCCCCCCTCCGACTGGTGTCCTCAAATTTAACACAGATGGGTCCTCTTACGGCAACCCAAGTATGGCAGGCATGGGAGGAATTGGGAGGGATAGTGATAGTAATATTCAGTTATGCTTCTCTATCTATAAAGGCATTCACACAAATAACCTTATGAAAGCCATGGCAATCCTAGACGTTGTCCAAAAGTGTTGTCAACATGGCTAGAACAGAATCATCTATGAATCAGATTCTTAGGTAGTTGTTAACTTATTGAACAAAAGAAATTTTGATGCCACGAACTGGCAGCTCTCTATGATTGTTTTTCAGATCCGTAGTCTTTGCTCTTCATTGGAGGATGTAACTTTCAGGCATATCCCATGTGAATGGAATGGAGCTATGGACACCTTAGCTAAATGGGCCTCAAAACATGGCCCGGATTGGAACATTCTTGACCAGTCTATGCTTCCTCTGGATCTTTCTCTAAAACTGGCCCAACTTGTGGACCAGGACAAAACTATGTAACTCTTTTGTTTTCTGTTTCGGTTTTTCAATAAATTTTTACCCCTCTTTTAGTCAAAAAATATATATAATTATCAAGGTCATGATTTTTATTTTTTTTACTAGGTCATTACAAAGATTTCATTATGTCCTGAGACTAACCTATGAACTAAACCTAGGCATTATCTGGAATGCATAGTCGATAGTGTTGATTTGAAGTGTTAGTTATCATTGAGAAATTATGATAAAGTGGACTTTTTTTAAGTTTATATTCATCCTTATGACAACAAAAAGAGTCATGTAGGAATTAAAATATTAAAATAATGATTAAGGAATTTTGGGAAGGTTTGAGAATGTTTTACTTGTGTCTAAATAGCATTATCTGAGTAAGGTTGAGA
This sequence comes from Torreya grandis, assembly GCA_037957365.1. NCBI lineage: Eukaryota > Viridiplantae > Streptophyta > Pinopsida > Cupressales > Taxaceae > Torreya > Torreya grandis. The sequence goes on from JARHVA010001958.1 coordinate 1,188,246, forward strand.
GATTAATAGATAATGGCTTTTCTTCATGAATGTGACCTTCAAGCTTTATGCAATCAGTTGCATGCATTACATAGAGGAGGAAAAAGGGTCGATGGAGAAAGGATAAGAAGGGAATTGAAGAAGAGAATACATATGTATAGATAGAAGAAGGAGAGGATTTATCTGGTTCATATAGTTTCATCTAGATGAAATTAATAGGTTGGTAATTTTAAATTATTATTGCTTATCTCAAAAGAAATCTGTATGAAAAAATATCTTTTAGTGCTTTTTGAAAATGATATGCATTTTGTATGGATACGAATTTAGCCCTGTGGATGGCTCAGCCATCCACAAAACTAAACCACTATCCCCTAAACCACTATGAAATATACTAGTATTATGTGTGGGAAACAATAGGGTTAAATGAATTTATTGTATTTATAATATAAGATGCCTTATCTAAATAACTAAGGGACTTGACAGATAATTGTAGTATAAATGTGGACTGAGTTTTTAGTTTCAAAATTTTGGGTATATATACACATTCAAATAGGTGTATATTACACACACACACACACACACACACACACACACACAATGATGGGTCTTTATTGACATGATGATTGTGTGTGTGTGTGTGTGTGTGTGTAATACATGGAAATTTTGATAATTATAAAGTCTGAGTTAATAAATGAATGATTTTATATAGGAATTTTGGGTATTGTTTGTTGTGAAGTTTATTTAGATATATATCTCTAAATTCTTATTATATTTATACCTAATACATGGAACTGTGCGTATTTTGTGTTATTATGGGTCTGAGCAATGAAGTTCGAGTAATATGGGGAAACAAAAAAATTGATATATATATATATATATATATATATATATATATATATATATATATATATATATATATATATATAGTGTTAGAAATACATATAATAGTGAATTGTGTGTGTTTGCCAATTAAAACTATGAGATTATGCATGTTTGAGCTATGTGTAATATGTTGATCAAATAGTGAGAATGTGGATATATGAATTGTATGTATGTTTTTTATCCAAAATAATAAATAAATACATGTTTTAGTTATGTGTATATACTTATAAATTTAGTGTGAAAGTTAAGTCTATATTTATTGGCTATGTTTGCATAGAGGGATAGGATAGAACTATTCTAGCATGATATAGTAAATGGTTGAAATCCTATATCCATTATGTTTTCATAATATATATAATCTTGTGTTAAGAGAGGTGGTTTTTATTAACTTTTGGTTATTCGATAGTGTATACCATTAATGTTTTAAGCATCAATTTGTTATCTATTATACTGGGATCTTGCATTCATGTCATTTTGATAAAGAGATTTGTGTTTGGATATCTAGTTAGAAGTATGTATGGGAACTTGTAATGTATATATATATATATATATATATATATATATATATGATTTGTTATTAAAATTAGTAATTCGATAAGACAAAATTTGGAAAAATACATAATATGATATGTTTAAACTAAGCATAAACTATATAAGACTAAATGATTTTAAAGACTATGCAATGGTCATATGGTTTAACACAAATTTAAGTTAAGCTTGAGTGATGCTTGAGAATCTCTAAATGGTATATGAACCTCATGACTGGAACATGGGAAAATAGGGGTTGGAAATATGGTGACCCTACATTAGATCCTTGATTGCTATTTCGAGAATAGTTAAATTAAATTGGTTTTTTGCATTAAATTAAGTTCTTATTTGAAAATAAAAGTTATTGTTAGTATGATAGAAAAATAAGTGTGTGCTAAAAACATATATATTATGTGGTACTTATTATGCATGTATAAAATAATTAAATATATTTATATAAGGACTTAGGTTCTTGTATACATATATGGAATATATTAGATCAATGAAATGTATGCCTATATTTATAATTTTATTAACCATTTAAAATTAAGTCATAGATTCATGTGGGATAGGACAGTATGAACATATGTATACTATATTTTGGAAGTACAAAAATTTATATAAATGAAAGGTTATGTTTCATCTTCCATATGACTTGTTATGAGGTGTTTGATCTTTAAAATTATAATGAATAGTTATTTTGTATAGAGTAATGTGTACATTAATATAATGGACTATGATATGTTGTTTGTCATAGAATGTACTACATAAATTTTACTTACAAAAGCTAGAAATATTTGGTCTAGTTATATATTATACTCGGATGGTATAAATTATACTTTTTATGCTTATTGTTTATGGGATAAATAATATAGTAAAGATTCATTCATACATTTGATGGACCAAATGTATGTATTTTGAGTATTCCTATAATTAGCATGTTTTTACCTGTTATTAGAAAGTATTCTATATGAATCTATTGGTTATATATATGAATAAAATATCACATTGTTGGTATTATTTAAGTAGTGAGATGGACTTAACTAGCTTACTTAACATCACCAATTCTAGATGAAGGTAATCTGATCAAGTGGTGTGTATGAATTGGACTGATCCTACAGATCAATAACTATTAAAAACTTTGGCCAAGATAATGTTTAGTTAAAATATGTCATTTCATACGTATGATTTACATGTTTATTTGATATCATGTTAGAACGTATTTATTTATGGTACACATCATGTTTTTATAAATATTAGAACACATGGGTACTAGCTTGTCTCTTTGTATTCTTACACCATCACTATCTACCTATCCATTAAGAGAGGTTCATTCCCTAATGGGGGATTGTATGGGGGATCGATGGTTCATAGTTGGTGTGGAAAAGTACTCAGATGATGATCTCCCTCCCTATAACATTACTTATTTAGAGACTACACTCAATATTACCATAGATACTAGAGTTCAAGGAACTCGTGCTCCATGGAGCCTTATATCTTGTATCTTGTATTGTATTTATTACTAATGAAACATTATTCCTGATGAATTATAATTATTTACTCATTTGTATATTGATAGCAATGGTTGTATTATTGTAGCATCCATGGCTGAAAATTTGTAATTACTTTCTATATTCAGTTATGTAATGTTTCATATGATGATAGTGATCAATAACACACAGATGTTACATGTTTATTTTATAAGTTAACATACTTGGTGTGTTAGAATTAGATCACTAATTAGACTCTCGAGGTGAAATTTAATGAAATAATACAAAGATTTAAATAAAAATATATCATGTTATTCTAAGTAAACCCTAGTGGGGATGTTACAAATATGGTTTTTTCCCACATTTATTTAATGTAATTAATATGATTTTTTCTCCCTAATGAGTTTCCAATCAATTCATTACTATGCTGATAATCATTTGGCTATCATATTCCCACTTATTCCTAATCAGTATAAGGTAGTGAGTCTTGTCCATCTTCATATCTATGACTTCAAATTCACTTTGGAGACTCAAGTCTACAAATTTTATTTCCACATCCTCCAAGTGACCGATAGGTTCAACTCATTCATAATCCATAATGCTAAGATTTATAGGACTATAACTTAGTGCAAGTTTCCCAATAACAACCCACATTAATCATAGGATCATGTTGACAGTGCTTCCAAAATCAAACACTACATTGGGTATTTCATACGCTACTAACTCAATATCCATCCTAGAATCAACATCCAAAGGATTTTTAGTCTTAACATACTAATCATTTTATTAGTTTGTTGTTGGAATTTCTTTTCACATTCTGTTAGGTTATGGATTACTTTGGTGATGTTCTATGAAATGTCTTCATTATGAAATGTGATAACTAATTTCATGAGGTTCATTAGGGTAGTGAAAACATCATTTTGTCTTGAAGTGCATACTATATATCCATATATCTACACATTAGTAGCTATAAAATCATCTTTAGTATTATCTTAATATTATCTTATCTTTAAAATCTACATAGCTTCACATGTTAATCCTTTCTCAGTGGCTAGTTTAGGATACTTATCTAGTTGAACTTCCCTTATCCCATGATATCTTGACATATACAAAGGTGGTAATACTTTTTTATATTATAATCACAAATACTGAGAGGGGGGGGTGTTTAAATAGTCTTTAAAAAATTTCAACCAATTACCCTTAAACATTCATAAATCATTCAAAGTAACTTAATGATCTAACAATGCATTAAGAACCAAACACATGAGCATGAAATAAGAGAATACCACATTAAAAACATATATGAGTGATAAACCCTCAAGGGGAAGAAAAACCACTAATATATACAAATTTACTACTATCCTATGTAAAAAAAAATCAAATTTTATTGAGCACTAACTCGACTTGGAGCACCAACCCCAAACAATCAAGCACCCACTTACAAGGAAGCACCAACTCCCTAAGTGACTTAGCACCAACTCAGTGACTTATAAATTTTTATCACCTTTATAATTTTTATTTATCAATCAACCAATGATTACCACACTTCTTTTTCTCTCTCTTCTCTTCAATCTCAATGCATACTCACCTTCACTTGATAAGCCCTCATCAATTCTGATTAGACCCTGTATCACTGATCTAGACAACTTAAAAACTTAATAAATTCTTATATGATTTCCTATAATGGATTAAAACAAGTTTAAAAACATTATTATACTCATTCATCTTATATTTTACTCCCTTATATGCATACCCTCTATTTCACACACTAATAGGCCTAAACTACCTTGTATATATACTAATCTCTTGTTCACATACCAATTGGTTGGCCACACATCCATAAAATATTATTTTGGACATAAAATAGGTCTTATTACATGTTATTAACATTTTTAAATCATAATTTTAATCCATCTTTATCAGCCATAATTCAATTAGGCCTTATTTCTCTATTAGGACTCATGGAGACCTAATTACATTAGGTTTGTCTAGTAATTTGTAAACTTGATCCCTTGGAACACCTTTCACCTTAATATACATCAATATTATTTCAAAAAAAAATTAAATATACCCAATATAACATTATACAATCTTTAAAAAACATTTTGGGTCCAACAACTTCATAAGAACACTCTTTGCAGTTCACTGTCATATTAGGCCTGTGAGTACCAAAAGTCTATCTAATATTTCTCATGATTGATCACCTTCATGTAATGTAATAAGGATATAAAAATAATTTTTATAATAATTATTTTACCCTAAGGTAATATTCAATCATATATAATAATCTGACTTAATGACCAATATTGGTCTTACTCATCCTTTCGATCTCATAGAGACTTGCTTCATTGGGTATGCTCTCTTAATGCTAAAACTTGATCTTATTGGAACCAAATGGCATTATCAAAAAATAAAAAACCATTAAAACACTTATGATAATACCATCATCCATTATTTATTATACCTATGTCTTTTTTTCATACCATGAAAGCTCTTTTAGGACAAACTACACTATTAGGCCTGTGTACAGTCAAAAAATGGCCTTGCAAGAATGAAGCTCAAACATAATTAACTTAATATTAAGAAAGTAAACATGTATTAATATAATAAATTACCTAAATATCATCCCTAAATTCTTTAAATACTTTCACTTAAGATTTATAGGCTAAAGAACATCTGTGCAACTTACTTAGAACTGCCAATTTACCTCAAGGACTAGTCATGGTGACATATATTTCCAACACCTATGTATATACTTCCCATAATTCTTGATTCATGTAAATTTTACTATTATATCACTATAACTTCATTAGATTAAAATATCATATGGTTTAATGATAAATATTGGTGTTGCAAACTAATTTCTTGACCTAATATCACACAATCTTATCTGAACTAAATAGTCAACTTGTGAGTAAATATTTCACCATATTCATTGACCTCCAAAAAATTATTTAAAGAATAAAAATTAATTAAAATTAATTAATAAACTCTTAATGTACTTTCTTTCATCAATCCAACATTCTCATACCCTTAAATCCATCTCATTTCTACCTGGGTTTTTCACTGTTCACACCATTGGGTCTATCTACGACTAGCTAACTTGGATGACCAAATTATCACACTTTAGTCTCTAGATTATTATACCATTAATTTTATTTTCTTGAACTATGTAACTTTTAATATCTACAAAAACTTCTAGACAAATAAGCTAGTATCTATGTATTTTCTATTTCATCTTACTAACCACCAATACCTAGAGGTAACTAGGAGAGTTGACTACATAATCCAATATATTGTTTATGAATTTAAGTCCATTATGAGCTTATTCTAACAATATATTTCACATTTGGTCCTCATTAGGGTTTTAGGGAGGTTTAACATAGGTTTTAGTGTTAATTATTATTCATAAAAGACTACCCCTTAAATTCAAAACTAATGCCTGAATATCTTATCTAGAACCCTTCCTCATATCTCATTAACATCTCAAGTTCCCATGTAGAGGTTACACATGAAAATTAATGTCTAAAAGTGATTCTCTAGTCTTAAAAACTTATTTTGTAAACTCAATAAGGCCTAAAATAGTGTTCATGTAATTTCCTTCAAACCATGGCCTCAAAATTTGTGAACATGCTTAAAATAATATATATTACATCTTTTCATGCTCACATATGCATACTTTCCTTGAAATTTGATCTTCATTCCTCATTAGGATAGGTAAAGTCTAAGATAGTTCTAGATGTAGACCTAGATTGAAGGTCTTACCCTTATAGGCTCACCCTAAAACTCTCATGAATGCTTTAATGATTTTCTCTCATGCTAAAATAGTGTCATACAATCTCTCACATGCCTAAGTTCACTCACCTCATCATGCCACCATCTCATACCTTTACCATTCCATGACTAGGTTCAAGCTTCTAATGCACTTGACACCTTGACCTATTCCTTCCATGTCATAACCTCAACAAAACATCAAACAAGCAGACATAAGACATCACAACACACTCATATAATTTCACCATTCTCTTTATGATGACAACAAACTTCCATATCCTCATACAAACCTAAAACCACATGACCAAGCTTCATATGACTTGACATCTATCTTTCATACACCTAAACACCTTTGACACCAATCTTGACATCAATGACTTTTACTTTCATGAACCATAATACATTAGTTACCTTCAAATTATTTCTTTCTTTAAAATTCTCTCTTACCATAAAATTCTCTCTTTATATTTATCTCATGACATCATTCTCTCAAGACAACACTCTCATGTGCATCGCTCACAATCAAACTAGGCTTAGTCACATTTGACATCATCTTTCACAAGATACACCTTTGACATCAATTACAATGCTAAACAATCTCCCCCTTTGTCATTGATGGCAACCACTCTCATAACCTTATCTTAATAGGTAATTTCTCCCTCATTCTAAACTCCCCCCCCCACTTTGACATAAATGATAAAGAGATGTATGTAACTACTTAGATCATACTTATTCAACCAAAACACTTAACACACAGGATTATGAGATAATGAATCATCATAAAAACATGTTCCCCTTAACTCTATACTCTCCTTTCGAGTCACAAGATGAAAACCACTCTTGATCACTCACCAAGTTACCCCATAATTGACACCAATTGAAGAATTAGGGACTCCCCCTTTGTCTTCAAAGCTTATGCTCATCACTTGAGTCATCAAGACTCTTAAACCATCCTTAACTTCCTTCAATCATCTTGATACCAATACCAATTCTCAACATAAATCAAGCTATCAACTGTTAGAAACACATAACAACTTTTTGCTTACCTCTCATATACCAATCAACTATAAAAGCTTTCATCATGCTTCCATCTTTGTCAACAACATTCAAATTGTATCTATGACCATATTGGTTTTGTAGACCAATCCATATTCTATATGTCTCTAGACACAATCCTATACTCAGACTTGCATTCCATATCATGATTCCTCATGAACTAATATTTAGAATCAATGCTCATACTAACCATAGCTTCTTTCAATTTATCATATACATATAGGCTAAAAATAAAATAACTCATAACTTTCAACATAGATAACTTAGAATCCTCTCAAAATGAATCTTTCTTTGGCTGTAACCTCATGATTCTATTGATATAAGAGTGTCTCCATGAAGCCTAATGAAGTCATCCCCTTTCATAAGGATCTCAAAACATCATGAACTCAGGAGATTCCTAGATCTCCAAACCACTCTTCTTAATTATCTTGCAATTATGAGATTGATAGTCCCTCTTTAGAATCCATTCAGGCTTGACTAAATCATTTAACTCATTCACCTTGTCATCATTCTTCTTTTCTTTGACTACCTTGTCAATATATGCAAATAATGAGTGTTTTTGACATTCCTTCATTTCTAATTCTTTCTCTAGCTTAGCAAATAATCCATCTTGACTTTTAGTCTCAATATGATAGTCATAACTTTATTTGGCTTTTATACCATTGATTGACCCTTCTTATGCACTCTAAGAACTCCATATACCTTGTTAAGTCTTAAGGGCCTTTTAAATCTCTTAGGATATAATCTTGCAATATGTCCCATATTATGACAATTGTAGCAAACAACATTAATGTACTTACCTCTTGGCTGATCACTCCTCCCATGGTCACATGATAACTCATCCTTTGAGACCATTCTAAAATCACTTGCTTTATGACCAAATCAATGATAAGTAAAATAATAACCATTAAAAGAATTGGAATACTTTATTACATTGGCTTCCTAATTGGTATCTTCATGTTGACTTATATTTTGGTACTCTTGACTTGTTGATGATCATTTTTAGTCTTAGATTTTGTATTTTTAACATAGGTATTTGAGGTTTGACTCTCCTTATTTTATTTTTGATATTATTTAAATATAGAACCTATCTTGTCATGTGGAGACCTTTGAATACTCAAAACATCACCAAGAACTTCAGTACTCTTTTCAAAAAAATTATGTGTCTTCAACTTAATTGTTTCCTAATCCAATTTTGCCTTTAAGGACTCCATTTCTATTCCAAACTTAGTGCATTCCTCTTCTTTGGTATTAATACTTGTGGAGACAATCTCAATCTAATTTTTTAACTATATGATGATCTCCTCATGATCATTGGTGTTGTTACTTAGTCTCTCTTCAAAGAGATTTATTTGATCCTCATAACTCTTAACCAATGATCTTAATTTTTGATTCTTCCTTCTTTGAAACTTTAAATCCTCTAGAAAACTCACTAATTTTTCCTCAAGGTTCACTTTAATTGATTCTTCATCATCCATAAGACTTTTCCCTTTTGACTAGCCCTCATTGTCTATTTCTATTGCAATGAATAAGGTTTCATTTTTTTTCATGATTATTATCATCATCATCACTATCAAACATACTTGTGTCACTTACATCAGATGAGTTACTATCATATTTAGTATAGAAACTTCTCTTGTGCTTGGATGACCCTTTCATACCTTCATACTTCGTAAAACACTTTTTACTCTTGTCAAGATTATAGATATTCTTATCATCACCATGATGTTCATCATGTTCTTCATCATGCTCCGTCGTATTCTTATTAGGACATTTAGAGGCAAAGTGACCAATCTTACCACAGTTAAATCATTTGGATGTCAACTTGCCTTTATACTTGATCATTTTCTTAGTTTTCTAAAAAAACATGGCTTATATCTTGTCATCATCAATGTTTTTATAAACATCATCCTTAACCTTCTTATCTTGTGTTTTTTTATCAGATTTGAATGCAACTTATTTCTTATAAGGTCTTCCATCACTTGTTCTCATTTCATAAGTAGTCAAGATGCCATGAATCTCATTCATCTGAAGTATATTAAAATCTTTGATCTCTTTCATAGAAAACATTTTTGAATTAAACTTAGATGTTAGGGATCTTAATACCTTTTGAACTATAGTTGATTCTTACAAATTCTCTCCTACACCTCTAATGACATTTACCACTTCATCTACTCTTAAAATATAAGATACAATGTTTTCATCCTCCTTCATTCTTAGACTTTCAAACTACCTTTGATGGATCTACAACTTTGCCAGCTTGAATTTAGAGTCTCCTTCATAAATGGTCTACAAATTTTCCCAAATCCTTTTGGTTGTATCACAATTTATGACCTTTATAAAAAAAAATTTTGAAAGACCACACAGAATGGCATTCATTTCCTTAGAGTTATTATCACTTACCTTCTTGCATGTTACATCAGTTGGTGGTGTATAAGGTGGAGTGAATCCATCAACAGTGGATTTCCATATGTCATAACCTAAAGATATTATATAGGTATTCATTATAATTCTCCAAAATGATTTGGTAGTCTCACTAAAGAGAGGAGCCTTATTTGTTGAGAAATATTCTTATACTTGATGATTAGACATGGTTTTGCTTCTAAGATCTCCTTTAAGTTGTTAGGCCTAATTCAAAGGACCTATTGTGACATGTAATTTCACCCTTGTGGGGGAGTTATTTAGGCTCCTCCATTTCCAATCACAATATGGGAACAACCCCAAGTTGTGGGTCACCTATGGTGGGGTTTAATCTCCAAAGAAGGCCGACTTCCTTTTGATGGATCACCTAAACTAATGTTACTACTAAGAAAAGGGTTACAAAGGGGGAAAGGGCTCTTAATCAATTTAACCAGGTGATACACCAAATTAAAAAATGTAGACTCCCATAAGATTGAACCCATACTAGATAAGCACAAGACAATGTTATCTCACACAACCTCAAAATCAAGCTAATTTCATAAGTATTTCCTGGACTAGGTTTAGGAAGAAATGAATGAAAAAAAATAAGGGTTATAAGACTCACTAAAATATTACATCAATGGCAAAAAGAACACTAATCTAGACCTATAGATAGCTTGAAAACATCCTAAAGGAGGTCAGAAAGGAGGATAATGGATGAGGAAGATTCTCCTTCACACAATGTCATCATGCACAACTCACTAAACATTGATCCAAGGCAAGAGATAGGTAGAGAAAGTCTTTATTACATCAAGAGGTAGTTCTTACAAATGCTTGATAGGTTTTATCCTAATCAATATGATCATATTTTTCAATATCTCAAAGAGTCCCCTGATACTCCAAAAAAATGAGCATTCTTATAAATAAAAAAGAATGGGTGATCTATAGAAAAGGGGAAGAGAGAAGAGGTAACACATAGCAATTAATGATCTGCCACATTTCAATGAATGCTCTAGCACATACTTATCTAATCAGGACTAATCCTTCATCAAAAAATTATCCTTCATTTACTCTAATAGTCTTCAAACTCTTCTCATTGGTTGAGAAACATGCACTAGAAGACAAGAGTCTATTCTATAGATGATGAGTCATGATCCTTGTCATTGGAAAAAAGATCCTTAAGCTATAAACAACATTGAATTCCCCAAATAATTTCTTCAATCCCTAAATCCCTTGAATTTATCTTCTACACCATCTCCCATTTAATTTCATTATCAGGATAAAGTCCTCATACCTTGAATCTGACAAAGCCATGCCATGTCTATTTTGAGTGGCAACAAGTACCTACTTTTTTGAGGCTGTGACTATATTAGAAGATGAAACACTCCTTCATAATCATATATCTACCTCATTTTAATATTTGAACATAGGTCTTACTACTATTTTTTTGAGGTTGTGACTATATTGGAAGATGAAACACTCCATAATCATATGTCTACCTCATTTCAATGTTTGAACATAGGTCTTACTATAGATTGAAAACCAATCTTATTTATGGTTTTCATATAGCTATTATGTCAATGTAGATCCATAAGTTACATGATCTTATTTCAATAGCTAGCTACCTATAGGCCACATAGCTTTGTTCTTGATCTTGATTAGGTCTAAAATAGACTTATTTTTCCTTTAAATATTATGGAAGCCAAGAATCCATTTCACATGAGGATATTCCTTCTAAAAGAGTAATGAACATGACCATAGAATAATCATGCATTTTTTATAAAATGGGGTCGATATGTTCTAAATTTTTGACCAAAGGTCTTATCTAATCTTTAATGGTAGTGTAGCTTTATTGTTGACAACCCCTAATTATATGGTTATATCTACTTATGAAATTCAATTGATATCTAATGGTGTCATATGCCCTTTGAAACATTGCTCTTGTTTTGACCTAAACCATGTTCGACCTCTGCTTGAAGTCCCTAGCTTTTAACTTTTAATATCAATCATTGATCTTGATCTAGGTCTCCTCAAATTATGCCATCTATCAGTTTTCATTCATTCTCAAGATCTTAATTATCTCTTTGACTCTTTGACCTCGTACACACCATAGATCTCCCTTTGTATGAATGAATACAAACCATATATCTTCTACCAATCTAACATGGTTATGAAAATTGATAGCTTCTCATTCATTCTCAAGATCTACTAACTTTTTGAATGTGAGCTCATTTTTAGATCTACTTTGTATGATTGCTCATATAATATCAATCTATTTGGAACCACTAGCTTTGTCAGTTGACATTCACCATTATATCTCTATTTGGGTACCTGAGTTCTTATCACTTATCTTTGATGTGTTTAATTCTAACCTTTTAACTTGATGCTCACCATTGATCTTCAATACATGATTAAATGCACTTAGTTAGATCTAGTTGGACCCACTAGCCTTATTAGTTGGTGCTCACCATTAGATTTGATATTAGCTTTGAATATTTGGACACTTATAAGATTCATGTTAAAACTTGGAATATTTGAATCCAAATGACTATTTTACAAGGCTTAAACTTGAAATCTCCATGTATATTTCATTCTGGAAGTCTAAATTTAAATGATTATATATTAAGATATCAAGTTCATCAAGACACCAAATTTATAGAGCATGGTCTAGACATGAAAATATTCATGTCCATGTGATCTTTGACCCTGATTGATTTCTTAAGTGTATTTATTAAATATGTAATCAGATTGACCTATTTGTTTCTACATGACATGTTGATGATGGTCTGGCTCTTCTATGATTGTGAAATAACTTTCAAGGCTCAAAAATGAGTTTTTGAAACCTATGAAACCTAATTTATTCCATAAAGGTCATGATCACCATGAGGAACTCTACTCATCCTCTCTATCCAAGCACCATTGGATCACAACTATATTGATGATACATCACCAAGTTAATAATGTAGGGGTAAATAGCTTTTGAAGTGGCAAATGATTTATATATTAGGGGGTTAAGAGGTAAATTATTACAGTGACTACCATTTTTGATCAAAATTTTGCCTATAAAAAATCCATGGTGCCTATTCCATCTAACATGGAGTAGTCACTGTGGGTGTTATGGGGATGTGTGTGACATAAGGCTGAATGGTAAGACAATAAGTAGAGAGAATTTGAATTTGATTCCATAATGGAGAAACAAGAGAAGAGAGATTAGAAGAAGAATATATAATTGGAAAGAGAGTTGTGATAATAGAGATAGTGGAATAGATAGAATGAGACTCAATAAGTTGTGAATAGGAGTTATAGTAGTATAGAAAATAAGAATGAGAGAGAAATAAGGGAAGCTGATCAAGAAGATGAGTAGAGTAAGGATCATGAGCTTAGTATGGAGAGAGGAAGAGAAGGTAAGAAGGATAAAGTGAGAGAAATAGAGGAAGAAAATAATTTATAAGTAGATTAGGTAATTAAGAGTTCACATACATATAGAAGAGTATTACATGAAAAAGAAAGGAGATTGTCTTATATTCATAGACATATCATAGGTTCAAGTTTTAATAAATATGTCGTTGGAAGTATAGACCATTCTCCATGGGAGCACATATTCCCCAAGCCCTTCTTTTCAAAATCATAGCAAAAAATATATAGCTTTGAAAAATGAGGATGGGCAAGGACTATTCACTAAAGAAGTTCACCAGAAATGAATTGATGCAAAGAAGACAACACATTGTGAATTTTCACATAATTTTACTAAATAACAAAAAAAAAGAATATACAAACATTAATATTGATAGAGACAAACCCTATGATTTTTTCAAAAATAAAGGAGTGTATTACATAGATAGAAATCCTAGAACAAGAGGAAGAGGATGAATATACTTCTCAGTCTAAGTCATCACCAGAATAAACATGAACAGAACAAGTATCAAAATCATGGGTATTTCCCTCTATCATAATAACAATAATGTTATTTCCTTCTATTACAAAAAATTTATTATTAAACAACCATTTATGACAATTATGATATGAAATATGACAGTTTAAATGGGAGCCTTTATCAATTTTTCACCTCATGATAGGTTTGCAGACCCAGAATAGTACTTTCTCACTTACAATATGAAGTGGTAATCTAAAGGAATCACTAATGATGAAATAAAGTAGTGTGAATTGATTATATCTTTAATTGGTCATGCATACTAATTCATATACTATAGATATTTTAATAACAAAGACCTGTAATAGATAAAAGTGATGTTTATCATAGAATTTATAATCACAAAATGTTTTAGTTAGACCATACAAGATTTGAATTAAATATAACAAGGAGCAAAATAAACTATCTATGAATATGATCAAAAGGTTTTTGATGTGATAAATAAATTAGAATTTATTCTATAATAAAATGATAAAGTATCATGGTTTATGGAAGGGATACGAACAAGAATATGGTTCACCATTGTACAGACCCAATTTGACACTAAGGTAGATGTAAGGGTAACTACATTTAGAGTTGAATAGATTGAAGACTATGGAATTGTGTTGACCTCAACTTCAAAGATATAAAACACTATAAAAACATTACTAAAATTTTTGGATCAATATCAAGAAGGGGTAAATAGGCCTAAATCAGGCCTATGGTGAATAGAGTGTGGGAAAGAAGGGCATCATAAAAATGAGTTCCCAAGAATCAAAATAGAGTTCTATGAAATTTGCATAGTGATAGGGCATATGACATCCCACTATCATTTTATATAATAATATGTCAAGAATCCACATAACCTATATTGTAACTACTAATAGTCACCTAATCATGATGAGAAGATTTATAGATATCTTTAGGAATTAAAGGAAGACATTACAAAGAATGTGTTTGCAGTCATCGCTTAGAAAATAACTACTACAACCCAAATTAATCCCAAACCAAAATTTAGCATAGCTAATACAACATAAATCAAGTACATCATGGTTTTCTCAAGAAACTAAACATAAACCTTTAGGTATGACTAGTTATACATCATCATAATAGATGTGGACACCTTCATACCATAGATGGACATCCCAAATTCCCCAAACAAAATAAGCAACTTAGGTACTATCACTTTCAAAGTATTAATATGGTGGGTATGAGGGCCTAAAATAACAAGGGTGGAATTAATAGTAGGCTTATAGGATATTTGGGCCACAACAACCAAATGACTAGGAATTTCATGAAAATAGGGGAGGATATAGAGGAGGCAATAAGTGAGGATACCATGGTAGTCCACAAAGAGGTAATAGAAATAATGCTCAGTGACCTCTGATCTAGTGTTATTTGTATGGATAATTTATTCATATATAAATAAATTATCCCATGAACCCTCAATGACAGTCCTAATATGCTTACTGAAGGGTTTGTGACTAGCACGATACAGGAGATTATCTAGTTTTAGAGAGATAGTGTAAAATAAGGCAATAAGGAACATGAACATGGTCAACACATAACCCTAAGAGGATGTTTTTTTGGAATTTGTTACATGATAAAAATGTGTGAAACTATTGATCATTGTCATTTATGTCAAAGGTGCATCTAGTGAATGATGATGCCAAATGTGACTAAGCCTAGTTTGACAATGTGTGATGCATAGGAGAATGTTGACTTGAGAGAATGATGTCATGAGATAAAGAGAAAGAGAGAATTTGAAGGTGAGATAATTTGAAGGAAAAAAATAATTTTAAGGCAACTAATGTATTATGGTTCATGAAATTATATGTCATTGATGTCAATATTGGTGTCAAAGGTGTTCAGGTTTATGGAAGAGAGATGTCAAGTCATATGAAGCTTGGTCATGTGGTTTTAGGTCTATATGAGGCCGTGGAAGTTTGTTGTCATTATAAAAATAATGGTTAAGTGATATGAGTGTGTTATAATATCTTATGTATAATTTTTTATGTTTTATTGAGGTCATGACATGGAATAAACATGTCAAGGTGTCAAGTGCATTGGAAGCTTGAGCCTAGTCATGGCTTGGTGAAGGTACGAGCTGGTGGCATGATGAGGTGAGTGAACTCAAGAATGTAGGATATATTATGTAAATATATGATCATTATATAAAATAATTAAAACATTCATGAGAGTCTTAGGGTGAGCCTACAAGGGCAGGGCCTTCAATCTAGGTCTGCATCTAGACCTCTTTTACACCCTACTTGGCCTAATGAGGAATAAAGATAAGATTTCAAGGAAATTATGCATATGTGAGGATTTATAGAGGTAATATATGATGTTTTAATCATGTTCACAAATATTTAGGGCATAGTTTAAAGGAAATTTCATGAAATACTATTTTAGGCCTTCTTGAGTTCACATAATGAGGTTTCAAGACCTAAGAAGCACTTTCAGATGTTTGTTGGCACATGTAACCTTTACATGGGAACCTAAGATATTAATGAGAGATGGTGAAGGGCCCTATATAATATTTTTAGGCATTAATTTTGGATTTAAGGGGTAGTCTTTTATGAATAATCATTAATGCCAAACCATGTGTTAAACCTCCTTAAAACCCAAATAAGGACCCGATGTGAAAGATATTATTCAAATCAGATCATAATGGACTAAAATGAATACAAAATATATTTTATCATGTATTAAACTCTCCCAAGTAACTCCAGGTGGTGGTATATAGTTAGATGAGAGAGAAAATGCCTAGATACATGCTTATTTATCAATAAGTTATTGTAACTCTCAAAAGTTACATAGATCAAGAAGAGTAAATGAATGGGATAAGAATATAGAGAATCATAATACATTTACATGATGGTTTTTGGATAGGTTAAAACATTTAAGTGTGCTAATTTTTTCATCCAAGTTACCCAGTCATAAATAAACCCAATGGTGTGAATAGTGAAAAACCTAGGTAAAAATGAGAAGATCAATTTGAGGGTCTGAGCATATCATATTAATGAAAAAAATAAATGAATATTTTATTAATGTATTTTAAGTAATTTTTATTCTTTAAATAAGTTTTTTAGGTTAGTGAATATGGTGAAAGAGTTGCTCACAAGTTGACCTATCTATTTCAAATAAGACTATGTGATATTAGGTCAAGAAATTGGTCTGCAAGACCAATATTTACCATTAGACCATATGATATTTATATCTAAGTATGGTATATTTATCTCATATGAAAATTTATATGAATCAAAATTCATTAAAATTATCTAAATAGCTGTTGTAAGTCTATGTCACCATGAATGGTCCTTGAGGTAAATTACCAATTCTGAGTAAGTTACAAAGATGTTCTTGAGCCTTTATATCTTGGGTGAAAGTGTTTAAAGAATTTAGGGATGATATTTAGATAATTTATCATATTAATAAATTTTTAATTTTTCATTATTAATTTTATTAAGTGTGTTTGAGCTTCATTCTTGAAAGACAATTTTTTTACTGTACATAGGCCTAATAGGGTAGTTTACCCTAAAAGAGATTTCATGGTATGGATGAAAGACATAGGTATAATAAATAATTTAGGAGGTAATTAGAGATATTTTATAAGTTTTTAATGGTTTTTATTTTTAGATAAGTATATATGTGTCCAATAATATCAAGTATTAACATTAAGAGAGTATACCTAATGAAGTAGGTCTCCATGAGATCTAAAGGATGAGTAAGACCAATATTGGTCATTAATTCAGATTATTATATATGATTGAGGATGAAATTAAGGTCATATATTTCACGTATAAATTATTTTTATATCCTAATTAAATTACATGAAGGTGATCAAGCATGAGAGAGATCAGATAGACTTTTGGTACTCACAGGCCTAATATGATAGTGAACTATAAAGTGTGTTCTTATGAAGTGGTTGGATCCAAAATGTTTTGTGAATATTGGATAATGTTAAATGGGGTATATTTTAATTGTTTTTGAAATAATATTGATGTTTATGAAGGTGAAAGGTGTTCCAATTGATCAAGTTTACACGTCACTAAATAGACCTAATGCAATTAGGTCTCCATGAGTCCTAATAAAGATATAAGGCCTAATTGCATTGTGGCTGACCAATATGGATTAAAATTATGATTTAAAAATATTAATAACATTTCATAATACCTATTATATTTCTGACCTAATAGGTTAGGGATGTATGTCTAACCAAGTGGTATGTGAACAAGAGATTAATATATATACAAGGCAATTTAGGCCTATTAGTGTGTGAAATAGAGGGTATGCATATAAGTGATTAAAATAGAAGATGAATGAGTATAATAATGTTATGAAAAAAAATTTAAACCCTTATATAATTTAATAATTTATGATTTTTTTAGGTTATTTACATCAGTGATACATGGTCTAATTAGAATTGATGAGGGCTTGCCAAGCGAAAGTGAGTATGCATTGATATTGAAGAGAAAAATAAGTGTGATCATCATTAGTTAATTGAGAAATATAATTTTTTAAGTTGATAAAAATTTATAAGTGGTTGAATTGGTGTTGAGTCACTTAGGGATTTGGTTCTTCCTTGCAAGTGGGTGCTTGCTAAATCCTAGTCAAGTGGGTACTTGATTGTTTGGGGTTGGTGCTCAATAAAATTTGATATTTTGTTATATAATAAATTATTCCATTTGCATAGATCAATGGGGTTTCTTCCCCTTGAAGGTTTCCTACTAATATATGTGTTATGCTCTTGTTTCATGCTCATGTGATTGGTTATTAATGCATTGTTAGATAACTAAGTTACTTTGAATGATTCATGAATTTTCAAGGGTAATTGGTTGAAATTTTTTAAAGGATAATTCACCCCTCATCTTAGTCATTATTCTTCCAATAATTGGTATCAGTTATTGGTATTTTTGGAAAATTTTAGCCCACATACCAAGATTTAGTTGATCACATGAGTCTAACTATCATTTAAGTTGTAAAACCACTCTATATTTTATTTAGTCCATATAATAACATTTGTAGCTCTAGATCATATATAATGATATTACAAGAAAGCCAACCAATTATTTAATAATCCATGTAGTTCTATCATCAAAATATTTCATAAATCTCACCATATATGTGTTTTTGTATAATTTATTTCATGGTACACTCTATTCTTTGTGTTTCTCTCTATAAAATTATGAATTTTCTATTATATCCAACTTTATAACTCTATTTTACTAGGCATACATCAAAACATCTCCTTGGATAATTATTTCCATGATCACCACACCATTGTTGGAAGCAGTTCCTAGGTTTCACGAGAACATGTTAATTATAGGAATAACCCTAAAATATATGAAATAACTTACTAGAATTTATCGATAGATATAGGTTTTAAACATATAGATTGAGATCAAAAATATATTATTAAGTAAAATACACTTGTATAACAATCACATCTTGTAAATACCAAAAATACTCTTAACAAAAGGATTACACATGAAAAACACTCTTATACATAGATTTCCATAAAATTCAAGATAAACACTAATAAATCACATTAGATATTTTATTATCTCTCAATAATAATTATTCATAATAATTAGAACACTAGTCATATATATACACATAGTTTGAGCATAAATCTCTAATACAATCCTTTTAACATGATCCAAGGACTAGTCAATACAATAAAAAAATTATGCATAAGTTGAACCCATTCTATTACATTCTAAAGAAATATATAGCCTAAATTTTTTTATCATTCTAAGCTCCAAATCCATATTTAGCATGCACATGTGCCAACTCATATTTTGTTTCTTTGTAATGTCACCGATACCAAAATATACTAACCATAAAACAATACAAAAATAACTTATGCAATAGAAATAAAATGTGATTTTATCCATGTGGTAAACACATTTGATGAAGTGGTTTGGTTCTCACATTCACCCGCTAACATCTATAGACTTATTTGTCTTTGCACTATGTTTTCCAAATTTATCTATAAATGAATCAAACCATTTTAAATTGATTTCTTCATTTGTACTTGGTGTTTTTACTAATGATAAATTGGGATGGGCAATGCATACTCAAAAATTGAATGATATTTGTCCTTGGATTCTTTTGACTATGATATTGAGCCTGCTATATTTTTGTGCTTCTACATAATCTCTTGTCATGAATATTATTTCACTGATTCAAAAAAAATTCCTCTTAACTATGATCTAATCCTATCTTTTAATTGATCTAATTTTATTCTATTGTCCTCTTCTTCTTTACTCTTCTCTAGCTCCTCTCTACTCACAACTTTTTCTTCTTCTTCCTCAGGCCCTTCTCTTTCCTTATCTACATCTATTCTAATTCTTACACATTTTAAAGCCTCTATTTGAGCTCCCCTTTCTTCAACATCTTATATCTCATTTCTACTCTTATTCACAGTTAATTATAGATTATTCAATTTATTCCATCTTCTTTATTTTCATAGTTCTCTTTTCAATCCCATAATCTTTTTTTCAATCTGGATATTTTTGTCCTCCATATTATGGGTTTAAGTTCAATTTTATCTACTCAACTCTACCTCATTCACTCCTACATCAAACACATCCCCATAATAGTTGAAGATACTACTCCATATTGGTAGGATTAGGCACCATGGCCTTTTCCACAACCAACATCTTAATCAGAGTAGCTAGTCATTGAAAGGACTTTCGTTGGATTCCTATAAAAAATAGGTCTTATGTATATTCAAAATATAAATAGCCTTATACAAAAAATGATGTGATATATATTTTAATGGTAGTATTGGTCAAGTATTCTATTTCATGGGTCCAAACAGTGTCTAGGTTTTATAGGTTTTCTAGATTTATTCTAACCAAGTTATGAGTTATATCCTTTATGGCTAGAAATAATAATACTCCTATATGGATAACTAAGTAGATAATAACTTAGGAAATTCAAAACAAAATATTTCATGTATTTCCTTGTATATATGCTCCTTAATAATTTCTTTCATAATTTTCCCTTTTCTTATTGCTTCTTGTTTGGAAAATTTTTGAATACTTCCATTAATCCATCTCTATATATCACTTTATCCTGGAAACCATATCAACATGTTTCAAAAAAGTTCTATGATCACCACACAATTTCTAGCTTAGGTTCTTATAATCCTTTAGAACATGATACTTCAAATATATCTTTTGCATGAAGTAATAAAAGTAACTAGTTGATTTCAATTCAAATTGAATATATTCGTTAATAGTCAAGACAAATAGATTCATGGGAAAACACAAGTTTATTAGAATTTGAACAATAGGTAGAACTCATGATTAAAAAATTAAAGCAAACAAAGTATTCATTATGCACAAAACAATGATAAAAGATACATGAGAAAACTATTTCATAACAATATGTATTAATTTATATCACATTGAAACCATATCCAATTATAATTTAGCACTATATATAGAGTTTTACCCAACATTATCTCTTCATAGTCTAGCCTTTTGATATTCTCAAAATGAGTGAATCCTCACATTTATATGTATATCATTATGCTTACATAGGTCTAATACATATAAAAATATTATAAAAAATAAAAAATTAGTACAAATTGCATATGTGTCCATCAAATATAATCTCTAATTTTGATAGCCATGTTTTACACTCAACACCTTTCAACAACATGAGGTTTATAAATAAAGGGTAGAGGCATGATTGATATTTTTCAAACTTACAAGATAGAGATGCTATAAATATTTAGTTTTAGTATCTGCATTTTCCCCTCCCCACCTTTATTCTAGTAATGCATAAGGATGAAATTACTATTTTAAAGGAAATATTAGTGTACTCGGATGTGTACAACACACCCCACCTTTGATTGAGCCCAATTTGAGTGATTTTTTGGTGTATTAATTATAACCAAGAGAATTTTATAGTATAAATCAGTGCATATAATCTAAAATTTGAAATAATTGAAATGTTTGAAAAGAAAGAGAGTAAGGAAGGAGTACACTTGTGTGTCAAATCAACCATGTTGCCTTTTGATGCTTTGACTTGGTAAAGATACTTTCTTATGAATAATTAGAGATGGAAGAAGTTAAAAGCTAAACATTAGATATTTGAAGATGGATATTGGAGGTTATTATGTCCCCAATCCAATGAAATTATGAGTTGTGACATAACCATTATGATCACTAAATCTCAATTGCATAGCTCAAGTGTGAATATGTAATCTGGGAAGGGTGAGCAATTTAATCAATTCATACTATAATTATAGTGATATTAGATGATTTAATCACTCAAAAATATAAATATGGTGAGTTTGAATGATTTAATCACTTTGGCCTATAAATTTAGAACGAAATATAGCAACAGAAAAAAGGCTTGATAATAGTACATCCTAGTGTAATTGGTGTGTCCTGATGAATAATATAATTGGTAATTTTTTAAATTTTTGGTGAAATATAATGGCTTATTCACCTTTAATATGTATTACATAAATTATATGTGTCTTAAATTTGAAAAAAAATCTATTTCAAATCCATGAAAATCAATGCAATGTATAGGATTATGACCTGAGTGTATATCTAAATCATAAAACTAAACTAGATATTGTGAAAGTGTGGAGGTCATGCCTTTATCACATGCTCCCATTAAATTTTAAGATACTAAAAACTAAATTTACAGGTCATGTTTTTATGGCATGCCCCAAATAAAATTTATAAGTTGTGAAAATTTGGTGGTCATGCTTCTATGACATACCCCATTGATATGCCCCCTTTTGAGGTGAGAGGAATAAAATTTGGTATTTACCTTACCTCAAAAGGATAAGGTAACTATATAATTTATGTATAGATCATTTAACATATAAATATAACATATCAAAATAGATATATCAATGAATCTCATAGTATATGATCACATCAAGTCCCAAGATGCATGATATATAAATCATGGAAACATCTAAAGATTAATAGTAAAAGCTCAACAAACAATCAAAAACATACACAAGATAACTCAATGTAACTAAAAATAATGGTCCAAGGATACCTCATACAAGAGGCATGTTCAAATTATGCACAATAAAATGAATGGCACATTCAAATGTCCAATCAATATACAATGACATATTCAAATGTCCAATTGGCATACAATGGCATAGGGGCTAGAAAGAAAGCAATGTATTCAAATGTTTCACAAGCAAGAAAATATAAATTGATAGAATACAAAAAAGGAAGATAAAATAGATGAAACATAATCATATCATATTAGTCCTTGTATTTATAAGTTATAAAAAACATTATGTAACATATCATATCAAGTACATAATGAAAGAGATGAGAATGGATATAGACATGTGTAAGTGTTAGTATATGAGATTAAAAATGATAATGTAGAAATTATCATAAAGGATGTGTAAATTATATCAATCATGATTAAAAAATAAGATGCCCTAAATGTACTATATCATGTGGGTAGAGGAAATGTCCAACATTTGTAAGTGCATATATCATTTATCTGGGTATGCCTATATCACACCCAAAATATGTGTGAAACATATGTGTATATATAAATACATTGTATTCTATCTACTAACATAAATTAAACAACATATATGCCAAAAAGCTAACAAAACATGGGAATGTTAAATATTTTTGTATTTTTTTAATATGTGAATTTTTTTTGTATTTTCTTGAATATTTTTTGTTTTTTGTTTTTAAAATAATTTAAAATAAAAAGATAGCATATGATCTTATCTAATGGATGCTCATAAGTAGATCTAAACTCAAAAAATAGTACATCAAACTAGTGTTACTACCAAGTGTATACATCAAATGCCTATCACTACTGTGTTGCAATTGTCAATCCAATCAATATTTTGTGATAACAAATAATCTAGGCCAAAATCACTAAAATGTGTTAAATAGTTTGAACTTATCACGCACATGTGCCTATTTGGGCTAATATATCCTTGAATGGGGAAATGCATTTTATGTGATTATTATATTTTATTAAGTCACTTTTAGTCAAATTGAGACCATGAAAAATGACACTTTGGACCACTGAATTCTTCTAAATTTGGTAGCACACATCACATGCATGTGTTATTTTGCATCCATAATGACCTAATTGGGGTATTGTTCCATACACAATTGACACCTTATTTTGATTATAATCTAGTCAAATTATGACTCAGTAAAATGACATTTTTGACCAGGTTGATTAAGCATGTAACAAATTTTCAAATAATTATGCAATTTAATCAAAGCCATTTAGGCAAATTAAATCAAATCAAGAGCATAAGTGAAAATTCCATGGAATTTATTGAAAATGTATTTATTGGAAATTCATTCCTTAAATCTACACCATATCATGACATCATTAATGGGATGGCATATATAGGCCATTAATGGAATAAATATTAGGATTAAGCTCTCCCATGCCTCATCAATACCCCATTCTTCCAAATATTAATGGAAATATTTATGGCTTGTCCCTCCAAAATTGAATCAGTTTCTAGACACACATCTTAATCTAAATATGGATGGTCATGGCTGACCTTGAAAAATTTAAAAAATCTATAAATAAGTGATCTAAGACCAACATTTTAAAGCTTTAGTTATACAAATTTACTATGCAAAATTTGTTATATAAAATCTTCACTCATTTTCACAAATCAACAATCTTATGAGCCTAAGCCATTGGTGCACTAGGAAATGATGGAGGAGCATGCTACTCATCATTAACACTAACTTAGAGCACCAAATCCAAGGAAAAACATGCTCTTGGCTACTCTTGGAAGGGGGGATGTTATTTAGAAGTTTTGATGGTATTACTTCTTTAAATATCTCTTAGAATTCATTAGTAACACCCCATGAGGAAGTAGGATTGATGTTTTAGTGTCTAAATGCTTCTTTATAGATATTTTTCTTGACTAATGCATCTCATAATCTTAATCTACATTTTTGGCATGCTTAGTGCGACTCAAACCTCACACAAGTATTTATACCTTCTAATTTTGCATTCAGACCCTCTTTGGAGGATATTTTGCACTTCTTTTTCTTTCATTTTACATTTTTGTAGCTTCTAAGAGAAATGGCAGGATCAACCTATAAAACTATGGGATCACTCTAAAAATTAGTGGGATTGACCTAAACATTTGAGAGATCACCCTATGAAATAGTAGGAACACGTCCATGAATGGTGGGATTGATTTTATCCACTTTTGTCTACTTGTGTGTTTTATAGGATCGGTGAGATTGACTGTAAATCAGTGGGATCACTTTGTAGAGTGGCAGAAATGCACTTCAAATCAATGAGATTGCTCTATGAATTAGTGGTATTATACTATAAAATGATGAGATCACTCTGGAGTAGAAACTTATAGGTGACTATTGTTTCTATTTTATCATTTTGGTAGAAACACCTTGTACTTAAGCAAGAATTCCATGCTAATCAGAAGGATCACCCTATCAATCAATGAGATCACAAACCAGTGTTTTATTTTCTTTTATCTTTTAATGATATTGATCTATAAAATGGTGGGAATGCACTATAGAATAGAGATACCACTCTATGGAATAGTGATATTGACCTGTACAAAGAAATAGAGACTTAAAACAACAAGATAAAAGTTTTTATAACAAGTTCACACCTTGGTTTTAGACTTATAACATCTCATTTGTAGGATTTAAGTCATTTAATCTCAATTTCAATAACAATTTAAATTAAAATTTCATTCATACTTAATTTTGGTGTCATAAAATGAACTCTCACATTAGCTAAATACTCTTAAGAGTTCTATTTTTATGCTTGTTTATTGAAGTGTTTATTTTGAAGCAAAATGAGTGTTGTGTATGCTCTCCCCTATCCCCTTTAGGAAACTTGAGTGACCAAAAACACTCATTATTTTCATTTTGTGCCTTATCCAAAGGCATGAAAATAAATTCATTAGGGCCCTTCTCAAATTTATATTTTTTGTGTGATCCTAAAACTACCATAAAATCTTTTCACTTGTCTTTATTTTTATGCACTTTAGCTTATGAGTAGGAGTTCATTGCCTTCTCATGGGTTATTTAGGGAAGATTTGATTGATGAATTCATTTCCTAGCATCATTTCAACCCCATTACATGATGAGGTATTTAAATTAAGGGTGACCTACTGGGGCACTTGTTTTGAGTAGTTAATATAAGCTCCATTAGTGGTTATCAGCCTCAGACCATAGGGGCAACTCAAATATTGCACTACACTAAGAAATTGATGGATGTAGTGGTTTTGAAAAGGACCAAACATTTTCATAATAAATTAGTCAATGTGGATCTAATTTACATGATCATCTCTAGTTTTAGCCACACTTAGGACCATCTAGACATGCAAAAAATTAGTTTTAGAGAAACCCCACCTACTACAGACATACTGTTGATGCAAGGTGAGTAACCCAAAGTTTCATGTCACCATAAAAACTCTCGAGATAATATGGGGTGTAAATAATCTAATTTTCATGTGTTTTTACTTTTGGATTATAAATTAAAAATCTTCTCAAGAGTACATATATAAATAAAATTTGATATTATTATGTAAACTTGTTAGTTTTAGGATTTAGGACATTACACTTAGATGTGTTTGTCATTTTATCCTTTCCTTATTTGGTCTTTTTTCTAGTCTAAAATTGTTTGTGTGAAATACAAAACACGTTGAGAAAACAAACAATTTGTTATACACCATTCTATTTAAACAAAGAGGCATTACGCTGACCAAATTAAAATCACTTCTTGTTTTGTTCGAATATTTATTCTAAAACATTGTGTTTGTATTTTTTGAACAGTGTTGTTATGTTTTTCATTTGAGTCTAAACTATTTGACCACTTTTAAAAATCACAAAGTCCATTTTTATTTAAATTTAAAATCTCACCTTTCTAAGTTCTAATCTAAGGTGTTATTGGTTTACCTTTTGCACTTAGTTTGGGTAACTTGGGTATGATTTCTCATTTGGATTAAATATTGTTACCTAGACTCATCATCATTTTATTCTTATTTTAAACTTAGATTATCTTTCATTCTCTCATTCTCTAAGTTCCTAGACCATTCTACATCTTGTTGTCATGTGTCATTATTGTGTTGCCCATTTAGTTTTGGATTTATATTTAGGATTTCTTGTGTTAATTCACATTTTGAGATTCTTAGTTCACATTTTTATCTTCTTGATTAGAATGACCTTATTCTAATTTTATAGTCATAACTCATCGTATTTTATCTATATTTTATGGTATTGATGTATCTTTGACCTAAGTCTATTTTTCTATCCTTCACTTTAGGTTCCAAATTTATCTTACCCTCTTCTAATTTGATAATTTCAACCTACCATGATTGAGTAAATTTGTAACCACTTTATTCTAATTTTTTGGTACTATGCCACTTATTTTATTATAGTCTCATCTTACCTTGTCATTTGTTTAAATAAATATGAACACCCTTTTTAAATGTTTGTAAAACACATTTTACATCTTATTAAATGAGAAAAACAATCTTTCAAATATGACACATAGGGGTCTCTTATTATCCTAGTTACGAGGAGGATCATTTTTATGACAGATAAGAGAAATCCATCATGTTCAAGGATATCCCAAAAACTATAGGTTCTGAAGAATATTATTATGAACATCAACCTTTAGAAGACAAAGATGAATCCCTCTTAAGGTTTATAGAATTAGGTGCTAGGTTACCAACAATTTTCTTGATTGAATAATCACACAAACTTGTTAGGGTAGAAGAGAAACAACAAGATAAATCTCTTGATCACATTAAAAAATCCAATATTGCTTCTTCTGTCAAGGGAAAATATATGCTTATAAATTTTACTCCCAAAGATCAAGATCTTGCTACCAAGATTAAAAAAAATGTCAATGAAATGCAAAATAGCTAATCATAGACTTAACAGACTCTTTTATTGTAACTTCAATTCATAATAATCATTATAAATAACAAGAGAATGTGATATATAAAATACAACATACCCTAGTTGAGCCTACTTCTACAATAGATCCTAGAATTTTATTGGAACAAAATAAACCTAAGGATGCTTCGTCACATGTTTCACTAGATATGGAGCATACATTTTTCAATCACCAAGAGCCTTTTGTTCCTTTATAAAACCAAGGGATGAAAAAATCAACACATATTTGGGCCACTATTCAAAACACTTTGGAAAATTCCAACCATCACATCCTTTTTTAAACTAAATGCAAACTCCTCAAAATCAATAGTATACTTATAACTCACAATGACATATTTCATGGAATGTTTATCAACCACCTAAGATTCATCAACTAACTTACTCGACTCAAGGAGTAAACTAGAATAAAGTTTTAGATCATAAGGTTTATATCCCTAAAAAATAAAGTAATAGGGGAACATACCACCCTAACAAAATTATATTCCACCCACCAATGCACTAAACATGTAGAAGTGGAATTTGATGAAGGAAATTATGTCAAGATTGGAAATGAGAAATCAAGTTAAGAAATATAAGTTTGATTAGATATGTCCATATCTATTCAACTTTAGTATTCTCTAAGTACCCTTTCCACCACATTTTGATGCACCTAAATTTGATAAATAAAAATGGAAGGGTGACCCTTGAGAACATATCCAATCCTTTTTTGTACTATGCTAGGAGGTAGCCTATAACAGTATTTATTTGCTTCACTTTTTCCACATAGTTTAGTTGGACAAGCTTTAGACTAGCTCCTCAAATTACCTAAGGTATTGGTGGCATATTAGAATGATTTATATGAGAAATTTATCAACCATTTCTCATATAACATTGAACATGAGTTAATAATGGTTGACTTGTGCAAATCAAAACAATGAGATGGGGAAAGCTTTACAGCATACCTATAGTGATGGAGAGCATTAGCTAGACACTTTCAACATAATTTTCCAAATAAATAATTGGATGATATTTTTTTGCAAATTTACACCCTGAGGTGGTTCATAATCTAAAAATCGCTTATGAAAATACATTCAAATAAATCATAGACAAGGGTGTACAAATTGAAAAGCCACTCATTGCTAAGGGCCTTATCAAGATTTGTTCATAGGTTCAAATGTTTAATCAGACCCAATCACTTATTCAAGCTGTTATTATAGAAAATCCTTAAGGTTTTAACAAGGATAAGAATATGGTGGGAAATGGAGTGATAGAATCTAGGCATGTGCAAATGGTACAGGATCTGGTAGCTCTAAATGTGTAACTAACCCCACCTAACCCATCAACCACATTGCAAAGGTCTCCTCTATGAAGATCATTCAATAAATATAGAGTATTCAATAAATTGGGAGAACCTATTGAGGCCATGTTTCAAAATATGGTAATAACCAATATGATTGTGTAGCTTATACCAAGGTCATCCCTTGAAGATCAAACCAAACCTGATTGGTATCGAGAATAAGAGTTTTTTAATTTCCATTATGTTTTTGGCCATCCCATTTACTGATGTTTTTAATTGAGACATATTATTGAGGACTTGATCAAAAGTGGTGAAATTGAATTAAAATACATGATGAGAAATAATAATTAGGATATGGGAATTTACAAGGACCCATTTCCTAAACATAATTAGAAGCCACCAAAAAATAATCAAATTCAAGGGGAGAACTATCATCAACAAGCACAAGCATAGAATCATAATCAACATGATCATAATCATGATCATAATACCCATGCTAATAACCTTAGTTTCAAGAACATGCCATATGATTATAATATCACCATGGGATGTGTTTCTAAAAACCATATTACCATCATCACCATCAAAGATCATGAACCATTCAATGCTTCTCAAAGTACTAAACCCCCCATTATAGGGTCAATACCCTCTTCTTCAAGTAACATTGTGTTAGGCTTAAGCAATTCCATTATACCTTAATTTTTATGGGTTATTATTTATGGACCACCTCCTTCTTATAATTATAATGGCTCTTTGTTGACTCAAAATTGTGCATATGTAACTAGATGTTTGCGAGTCACCATCCAAGGCCCTTTACCCCATTCTTCTAATTATAATGGCTCCTTTCTAACTCAAAATTGTGCAATTGCAACTAGATGCTCATGAGTCACCTTCTAGGGCCCTTTTCCCTCTTCCAACACTAGACCAAAATTGAACATTATGATTTTGGATCCAAATTAGAACACTATACTATCCAAGGCTAAACCCTCTTGTATTTATATTTAAAATTTGTATAGTACCTTGGACCAACTAAGTAAAAAACCTATACAAATTTCTATTCTATACCTTTTATATATGTTAGAAGTCCACCAAATTATTTTAAATGACTTCCTTTAATAGTCCATTATTCCCTAGGTAATTAACCCTAAATAGTTTCAAACACTTGTAGGACATTTATCTCCTTTCTAACAAGTTACATTTAATAAGAGAGACATGTCTACTCTTGGTCCTACACATAACAACCCCTTGTACATTGAGGTCATTATAAAAAATCAAAAAATATGGTTTAGGGATGAACATAGTATCACTCAATTTAGTACAATGATTGGGTTATATTACCAAGGACATCCAACTAGAGACAATCATGATCAATGCATATGATAACATCAAAAGGGAATATTTTGAAACTATCTGTTTGCCAATCATTATTGGGTTTGTATCCCATCATACTTTGTGCCATATTATGGACATTTAATTATTTTATAATATACTCCTTGGTTTTCCTTGGATCCATTAAGTACAAGCTATCCCATCCACTTTGCACCAGTGCTTAAAGTTCCCCCATGATGGGATTGAGGTTACCATTCCTACTTATCTATATCCCTACCAATATTGTAAACACATAGAGGCTAAATTTAGCAATTATAACCATTGCCCTGGTTCTAAATTCATAGTAAAGAAGAATAAATAAATATTTTAATAACCACCCAAGTCTAATTATATCAACCCAAGTGACCATGCTTCCACTTCTACTAATCCATTTCCTACAACACTTACACAACATGTCACTATTAAGGACATACGCTTTTACATGTACCATCTGAAAGATGCCTTTCACATTTTTAAGTTGCCCAAATCTCCTAAGTCTTTTGGTAAACCCAAGCCATCCCAAATCCCTTATAAACCCAACATGATTTGGTAAAATAAGAAAGGTGCACAGAAACCACCAATGGTATTTGTACTAATAACTTCACTAGATTAGGATCAAGAAGCCTTTATTGAAAGAGACTTGTTATATTATGATGGAATTTCTAATTATTTTCAAAATCCTAAGTACCCTATCCATAATTATATATGGACAAATTTTATTATACAGGTAAAATCCTTAGTCCATGAGAGCAAGGAATCCTGGAACCATTATCATATGTTAAACCCAATCTGAGTCAAAGTCTTAGATTTATACCACTTGGGTTGACCTCAATTATTTTGATAGTGATTATTCTTAATCACCTAACAAAGAAACTCCTAGAAGTGACATAATGTCCCATTATAGTGTTTACAATGAGTTTTCTGACGTTGACCTATTTGACTTCAACTCCATTATGACTATCACATCCCATTGTCCTCTTTGCCTTTATGATCCTAACCTCATTGATTAGGACTAGCATGAATACCCCTTGATTAATTTTAGAATGAATAATCTATTTCTAAGTGCATGAGCCTCAAATATGGATTTCTAATTGGTGATCATAAGCAAGGATTTGACTTCTCTTTGGACTCTTTTTCCTAATTTGAAGAATAGGCAAACTTTTTTGGTTACAAAAAATATAAAACATTGACATATTCAAGTTAAAACCTC
The DNA here is from genome assembly GCA_037957365.1 of Torreya grandis. Lineage (NCBI taxonomy): Eukaryota > Viridiplantae > Streptophyta > Pinopsida > Cupressales > Taxaceae > Torreya > Torreya grandis. Next base: position 1,220,065 of record JARHVA010001958.1, read on the forward strand.
CTTGAGGCACTCATTGATTAGGTAAATAGTAAATAAAAATACAATCCCTCATGTGAAAACCTATTTAGGTACTCTTGGATGGGGAAGTTTGCTCATCTCTAAAGGATGTGTAGTGTCCACTAAGTCCTAGCTCTATATCCAGTGCTAGTATCACATCTTAACAACAGAAAGTCTTTGAGCATATTTCTCTCAAATTTCCAAATATATTTTCTATTTAGCACTAATTAAATTGATAGACTCAGATTTATCTTACTATCCAAAGCTTTAGGAAGAACAACTAGTAGCTAAAGTGGAAGAAGAGGATCAAGATCAAACATTACCCACTATTATAGAAGATGGTTATACAATCCTTATAGAAAACACCATTAAAGTGAACCTAGGGACTTATGATAATACCCAAATTATTTATCTTAAATCCTTCCTCACTAACGAAGAGTATGATTACATTATCACCATTCTGAGGGATTTTATTGATATCTTTGCATGGGATTATTCTGACATGCTAGGCCTAGACCCTAACTTGGTTGTGCATTGACTTGTTATTCATCCAGATGCTAAGCTAGTCAAACATAAATTGATAAATATGCATCCATGCATTGATCTTTTGGTAAAATTAGAATTGGAGAAACTATTGGGAGCTATATTCATCAGACCACTAGATTATGCTAAATGGATATCAAACATAGTCCCAGTAAGAAAAAATCCACAAGGTATATGCCTTTGTACTAATTTTATAGATATCAATAAGGCATGTCCAAAAGATAATTTTCCTTTGCCCAACATTGATATGATTATTGATTATACTATTGGGTATGAGATTTGTCCCTCATGGATAAATTCTTAGGATATAATCATATCAAGATAGCTCAAGAAGACCAGCACAAAACTTCATTCACCACACTATGGAGAAAATTTTGTTATCAAGTCATGACTTTTGGATTAAATAACACTGTATTTGCCTATCATCATGTTATGACTATCATCTTCCATGACATGATGCGTGATATTTTTGAAGACTGTGTTGATGACATCTTAGAAAAATCAAGAACATGTGTCAGACATCCTAATGTTCTATGAAGAATCTTTGAGAGACTTTGAGAGTATAAGGTTTGTTTGAATCCTAAGAAGTGTGTCTTTGGTGTCATTTCAAGAAAACTTATAGAACTTATTGTGTTACAAATATGAATTAAAGTTGATCCTGTTAAGGTAAAGGCCAATGTGTAAATGCTTCCACCTTCTAACCTCAAACAATTACATATCCTACAAAGAAAGATGCAATCTATTCATAGGTTCATTACACAATTGGCAGATAAGTGTCACCCATTTACACACCTATTGAATAAATGGGTCACTTTTTAATGGAATGTTTAATGCTAATTATCATTTACAAATCTCACGACATAAACTTGGCCAACCTGCTGATTTTGAGATTTCCAACACTTAGATAGCCATTCATTCTTTATATTTTGACCATAAAACATGCACTGAGGGCACTTTTGGCCCAACATGATGAACATGGAAAATAACATCCATTCTACTATTTGAGCCACACACTTACAAATTATTAACATAACTATATGCCTATAGAGAAGGCATGTTTAGCAATGGTGTTCACCTCCCAAAAGTTACAACATTGCATGTTAAAGAATAATACTATTCTTATTGCTAGAGTCAACCCTCTAAAATATTTATTGTCCAAAGCAAATTCATAGGTTGCATGGTCAAATGGGTCATTATTTTAAGTGAATTTGATGTTGAGTATCATAATAAAAAGGCTATCAAGGGACAGGTCATTATAGATCAACTCGCACAAGCTCCTATCATAGATACTCAACCACTCAAATTTAATTTTCCATATGATTATATTATGACAATAAAAGGGTTGAAAGAACCTAAATAGTGAAATTTATACTTTGATGTATCTTTTACACCCTATGGATCTAGGGCCAACATTTTTTTGATTACACTGTAAGGGGATCTAATTCCCAAATCATTTCATATTAATTTTCATTATACCAATAATATGGTTGAATATGAAGCCCTTATTACAAGACTTCATCTTGAAATACAATAGGATATCCAATAGTTAATGGTCTATGGGGAATCTCAATTGATTATTAATCAAACCACAGAGCAATATCATACTAGAGATGACAAACTTGTACCCTAAAAGCACTTTGTGGATAATCTCAAGACTCACTTTAAATCTTTGTAATTTGAATAGGTACCATGAGCCAATAATAGATCAGTCGATGTAATGGTAACAGTTGGGTCTATGATACAAATTTATAGTAGTGTTAAAGAGTATCAATTTCTCATTGAAAATCTTTCACAACATACTCATGTATTTCTAGATTTAGAGAGGGTATGCACCATTTCTAGTCCCAACCCCCCACTTGAACTACCTAGGTTTCAAGACATTTAAAACTATTTCCATGACCAAATCTTTCTGCTTGACCTTTCACATAATCACCAACAAGTCTTCCTTCATCGCATATCCCATTATACCCTCCTTGAAAACACACTTTATCATAAAGGATATGATGCAATGCTTCTTCATTATTTATCTTTGTAAAAATCCAAGTTAGTGCTTAAGGAGGTTTATGAAGTAATGTGTAAGGCCCTCACCAATAGTGTAGTCTTAGCCAATAAACTCCTCAATACTAGATCCTATTGACCCAAGATAGAAATAGATGCTTTTAATTACATTAGGAAGTGTGTCACTTACCAATAACATGATAATTTGATACATGTACCTTCCTTACCACTCCAACTAATCATTGTACCATGGTCATTCTCTACATGGGTCCTCAAACTCATCGATAAAATCAACCCAACCTCTTCTGATAGACACAATCACATTCTCACTATTACCAAGTATTTTACTAAGTGGATTGAGGCCATTCCTCTCACTTACATCATTGAAAATCAGATTTCCAAGTTTATTCATTACCATGTCATCTGTTTATATAGTATCCCATCCTATATTATATCAAATAATAGTAGATCATTTGTAAATCAAGATGTTAAATCTCTGTGTCAAATTCAAAATCAAGCATAAGAATTTAACACCATATAACCCGTAAAGCAATAGATAAGCCAAGGTGTCTAATAAAACATAATTCTAATCCTCAGGAAGATTGTCAATAACACTAGTCGTAAATGGCACTTATAAATTTTTACTACCCTTTGGGCCTATCACACTATTCATCAAATCCCCACAAGTGTCACTCCATACTCCCTTGTTTATGTCACAGAGGATATAATCCTAATTGAGATCAAGTTACCTTCACTATGGGTATCCTTGGAGAACATTGAAGATGATGAGGATTATAGAGTTTCCAGGTTACAAGAGCTCAAGTTCCTTGATGACAAGTGTTTGGCTACCTTGGATAACTTGAAAGTATATAAGAATAGATTGTGTAGAAGTTATAACAAGCGCATTATCCCTTGGGAGTTTGGCATTGGTGATTTAGTCTTAAAGGAAAACCAAAAGAACACTAACGCTAAATGCAAGAAGGGAAAGTTTCAACCCAATTGGCTGGGTGTGTATGTAGTCACAATAAAGTATAGCTCGACGACATATATATTGGATACTATAGATGGAAAAAGACTCCCAGAACCCATGAATATTGTATATCTCAATTAATTCTATGCTTGATAGTCTTTTGAACCATTGTCTATAAGAGAACTTACTTGGGGTAAAATTGTGTCAAAGTCAATTATCCCACTATTATACTTTGGACCAAAATTTGGACCATTTTTATTCTGTCCCATTCTATCCCAGACCATTCTACCTTAAACAATATTATTTTACTACTAATCTAGACCATTGTAACCTTGGACCATTGTAACTCTAGACCATTTTACCCCTAGACCATTGGCATTTTGGATCATTTATATTCCACTAAACTCATTTCCATTCCATTCTTGACCATTGTAACCTTGATGATTATATCTTGAACAAAATTATTTTAATACATTGGACTGTTGTAACTTAGATAATTATATTCCATAACCAATTATGATCCTGATTATGAGTCATAGGCATTTTAAACACACTCAATTCCCATTCTATAAAGTAGGTCATCCTAAACAATATTTTATATATTTCTTTTGCCTACAAAAAAAAATTATTTAGATTTATTCAACACTGAATACTATTCTATTATTATTTTATTGTTATTTGTTAAGCATTATCAACTTAACAAGATCACAAAAGCCATTATATCTAGTTTTCTTTGTTATTAGAACTCATACTCTTGGACATGTAGTTCTTCGATTGGTTAGTTCCCTATACCATTATTTATACTCTTGATTACCATTACATCTAGTTTAGCTATTTTACTTACCTTTGGATGTATAAATCCTCAGCTAAGTGGTTTTTTGTACCATTGTTTATATTCATGATCCCCATTACATCCGATTTAGCTATTATTTGAACTCTTACCTATGGAAGTGCATCTCATTAGTTCGATAGTTCCATGTGCCTTTTTTTAATATTTTATTTCTATTTCTTATCCAAAAAACACAAAGACACTAGAAACTGATAGACAAAAATGAATAAAAACATTGCTTTGAACCTTGTTTATTCTGATCTCATGATCTCATAGTTTTATGAGTGATAATATCTTTTGCACTCATCATTTTATGAGCCCATTTCCTTATTCCTATACAACATCAACTAGGTTTTATTATCATCACTTTTCTTCTATCCCATATCCTAAGAGAACTACATTTGGTTAGAATTTCATGTTGGATCTTGCATCCATGGAACTATGTAGGAAACATCCACTTACTTTATGCATCTAGAGTCAGCTTGGCCACCCCTTCCTTTTCTTCTATTTTCCCCCTTGTTGTTTTATGTTTTTATTTCCCTATCATTTGGGGGCAACTTTGTTTCATTTTTTCTTGTTCCATTATACTAGTATCATTATTTATTAAATTAGGGTTCACCCTATCGTAGAGTGTAACACCTTTATTATGCGTACATAAATAATTTATTTTTTGTTTGCAATAATATTGTGATTATCCATTTTTTATGTTGTTTATTTAATTTTTGATATTGTTTTGTTATGATTTGTTATCTCTTCATTTATTTTTCTTGGGGTTTTGTTCATTTGTTAGTTTATATTTGCATTAAGTTATGTCTTTATTGTTTGTTGGTGTTTTATTATGTGTTCATCGTTATTTTATTAAGTTGTTATTTTATCTATTATTGTTTTATTATTCATTTATTTTTATTAGTACTTTATTCTTTGTTTATTTGGGATTCTTTATGCATTTTTTAATGTCTTTTATTTTATTGTTTTGTCTTGTTTATTATATTATTTTGTTCTTTTATGTTAAATACATTTTGAGTCTAGCTTTCACTTAGGCTTGGTTTATTTACATTTGTATTTAAATTATTTTATTATTATTATTTTTTAAAAGTACATATTGTTAAATATGCATGGATCTTAATTATTCGTATCTTGAATTCAGGTTGTTTAATAATTTATTCTTGCTTTGTTCTTATAAATTTTTGTTCCTACTTAAACCCTGATTATTCATATCTTAATTTTAAGTTAGGTTACATTTTTGTATTGTTTCTTTTCTCTTTTTTTCTCTTTGTTTTTTGTTCAAATGGAAATAGTTGTAACTTTGATTTTGGTAATTTTTATAATTATCCTTAGTTATAAATATTCACATTTGAACTGGCCAAATGCAAATAGAAATATAATGTTATTGTAAGTTACTCATACTTATGATGCATGATTTCATTTGTATATAGTACACACCAAGTGTTCCAAATCCAAGATTCAATATGACACTGAAGATAATATCTAAAAACACCATACCTAATGCCTAACACAAGATATATCCTAGGCTAACTTTTGGAAACAAACAAGACTCTATGAAAGATGTGCATCTCTTGACAAACAATGTGCATCTAACTAAATATTTTTATGCTTAGTTTGGGATGTACATATCATAAATATATCCTCTAACATCTAGTCATACATGAAGTAGAATAAAAACATCAAGATCCATATGCTAACTATGGACATGCATCTCTTGAAACTAGCATATCAAAACATATCTTAATAAGAGAAATATAAATGAAAACATCATGTGACAATCAAAAAAATATTAAGAGTCCATGTATAAATAGTAGTAATCCAAAAATGAATGTCATATATATTTCTCAAAATCATGTTTATATACATCACAAGAATATCTATACATGTCATAAGTACAAAAAAGAAGAGTTAGTACAATCAACTCTCATCATGTTTGTCCTTGGGAGGACTCTGCTAGAAAATCTACCCCATCGTAGATGTTGGTTCTACTAGTGGTCATGGTGGTAGAATCCCCATGAATACCTGCTATGTTGATAAGTTAGAGCTCATATGTTATGACCTTATATACTTCGTATAGGAGGCCACTCTCTACTCCACTAGAACCTACATCTCGTTTGCACACCTCAATTATGCTATCTCATCTTTGGCATGTAGGACATCATCATTTACATGCAAGGCATCATACTTAGCTACAATCGCATTAGATAAGGCTCTAGCTTATCCTAACCCTATATTTATCTCAGCTCAATGAGCCTCATCCCTTTCCTATGTCGACCTCTAAACCTCTACCCAAATAAAATATTTCTCACCAACCACTCTCATAAACTTCACATCTCATGTGGCTAATTGGACCTAAACCCATGCTAATTGTGCCACTTGTCCTCTAAGACCAATAACTTTGATAGTGCTCTATAAACCTATAATGTCTGATAGGCATATAGTAATCTCCTTCTAAAGCCTATCTATCAAATCCTAGTCCTTTATGAACCTCCTTGTACTTGAGGGCCCTACCCCTCTTGATCATCTTTCTAAACCTATACCTATCTCAAAGGGCCCTACCTCTCTATAACATGTGCCATGGCCTCCATCACCACTTGGGGTATCCCCTATATCCAAATATTAACCATCTAGATTAGTCATCTATAATGGAATGGTGTATGGAATGGTTTCCTACACCAGCACTTGACCCTATCACTGTGTTGGGACCTATCCCTAGTCTTTCCTCATCCACACCCATATATATCATAAGACTAGCTATTGAGCCAATGGCCTAGTAAGTCATATGGGTCTCACTTTTACCTACCATGTGACATATGCATTGGTGACCCATGCATCTAAAACCCCTCCCATATAATCCCAAAAAATATGAACCCTATCATAGTCAATGACTACCTCTACCCTAGGCATTAGTAGCCCCCACTCCTTGATCTCCCTAGTCACATGTGTGAAGTAATGTGGACCCTTTGGGACATATTTTTACATGTAAAACTACTATTGGACTTGATCTGGCCTATATATCTCCACCACATGGTCATGGTTCCCTATAATATATCATGGCATGATCATATACATGATCACAAATAGGTCCTCTACTCATAACCAATGTATCCCTAAGTAAGGATGCCAAATGAAATCTCCATCCTCCATCTCATTAATGGCTCACCTATAGTAAGATAAGTCCACCAAGTGTCCCTAAATTCTTGAACCTATAGGGTACCACCCCTAAGCCATGAGATCCTCTAGTCCCCTTTAATATCTTAGACCCACTTGCTATGTAATCACTATATGCTCTTAGGCCCGTATCTATAACAATGTGTTGTGGCCCATGTTACGCTCTCCCTTATAGGCAATCATATGCAAGTCCATGTACATATATGCTATAATTATTAGTACCTAGGCAAACCATTTCATATAATCAAACATCTATTTTACCACACTGATCAACCCTAAGGGAAAGAATTACCCACTCTTGTCAAGTATTAGAAGGCCACTGCTAATAGCTATCAAAACCACCACCTCTAGGGGAACTATCCCCTATCCTTCTCCACCCTCTAGAGGCCAAGCCAAATCCTATAATATGTCCATATATATACACTCATCAATATTTTCCTATTACACTACCCCAAGCAAATCATCTAGCATAACCTATCATCTTGCCCCCATCCACATAATCTTAGGTCTTCACATAGGCACCCAAAAAACATGGTGTACATCTTATAGGGTCACCATATCCTTCCCCATTGGTATATGAAAATAATAGGTCTTGAAATGCCACCTCTTCACTAGTGCTCATAAATATTCTCTATCTGTGTGGATCACTGGCAATCATGCCAAGTAATATAGGTCAACTATTACTAAGATGCCCATTAGCTCATCCATCATCATCCCCTATTGCTAAAATATTTGGGAGCACCTCTCCCATAATGTGATGACTAAAACTTTCTCTTTAAAATAAAACACATGTTCTCATGTCAATTATCTTTCTATAATTCACTATATTCTTCTAATTTTGAGACCTAGACTAATCCTTTATGTGCCTCTACCTCTCTTCTTCTAATTTTGGTCTTGGATTAATCCCTTATGTTCCCTATTATATTTTTATCTATCATTATTATCAATTTTTTGGCCTTCCTACCATTTATCAGGATGTTCCCTCTACTCTATAGGGTGATCCTACTATTTATCATGACTTCATCATTCAATAGGTCACTCTTGCTAATTGGTAGGGTGATCCTATTGATTTTGGTGAAACATTTGATAGGGTGGTAAACACCTAAAAATGCAAGATCACCATTGTCTTGGTTATCTCTCCATATTGACCCACTATTTCCTTTAAAGGTTGGTGAGATCATTGATCTCATGGTGCTCCCACCATTTTCATCAGAGAACTCATCATTTTCCAAATTGGGAAAATGGTGGGATCACCCAACTACCACTTTCTTACATACAATAAAATCCATAAATGACAAACATAAATACCAAAAAAGGTACCTACATATGCTCTACTCCCTAGTGGTAATTGGTACTCTCTCACATTCTCTCGAAGGTGATGGTGGTGCAAGATGTTGGCCATTCTTCTTAGCTCTATCACATAAATATTTCACAGCTCATAAATTACTATAACTAGGGGTTCAAATGACTTGTTTTTACCCTAAGGGATCAAAATATAGTAAATTTTTAAATTGTTTCACCCCCTAGGCTTACAAGTTACATCATTTTATCTCTCTTGGGCTATTATTTTAGCTCGACTTATCTATTTTTCCTCCATTTTTCTTCTAATTGTTTCATTTTTTAGCCTTTATTGCTGAAATTAATGAGATTATAATTTATTTTGATAGAGGGCCCAAATGTTAAATATTTTTAAAAAAATTATCTACCCCTCAATGTTGCATCATGGGCTGCCCAAACAATTTTTGGGGAATTTTTTAACCATGTTTCTCCATAATTCATGCAAACTTTAAAAACAATAAATGGGTATAAAAATTATTTATTTTGGTTATAGTAACCTATTCATTCTTTGAAAAGATATCACTTTGACTAAATATCTCACCATGCCTTCTCAAATAGGGGCAAAATGTATACATCCAATTCCTATCACTATTGTGTTATAATTGTAAATATAAGCAATCTTCTATGACAATGCATAATCTAGGCCAAAATCATAAAATGTGTTAAATGGTTCAAACTTGTCATGCACATGTACAAATTTAGGCTAATGTATCCCTAAATGGGGTAATTCATTTTATGTGATTATTATATTTTCTTAAGTCACTTTGAGTCAAATGATGACAATGCAAAATGACACTCTAGACCACTGTATTCTTATGAGTTTGGCAGCACACATCACATGCATGTGTTATTTTGCATCCATAATTCCCTAAATACGGTATTGTTCTATACATAACTGACACCCTCTTTTGATTATACTCTAGTCAATTTACAACTCAGTAAAATGACATTTTTAGCTAGGTTGATTAAGCGTCCAACAAATTTCCAAATAATTGTAGAAATTTAATCAAATCCACTTAGGCAAATTAAGCCAAATCAAGAACTTAAGTGAAAATTCCATGGAAGTTATTAAAAATATATTTATTGTACATTCATTCCTCAAATATACATCATGTCATGACATCATTAAGGGTGGCATCCATATGCCATTAATGAAATAAATATTAGGATTAAGCTCTCTCATGTTTCATCAATGCTCCATTCTTCCAAATATTAATGGGAATATTTATGGCTTATCCCTCCTAAATTGAATTAGTTTTTGGACATACATCTTGATCTCAAGATGGAAGGTCATGGCCAATCTTGAACATTTTAATAAAGCTATAAATAAGTGAGCTAAGACCACCATTTTTAATCTTCAGTTATACAAACTTAATATGTAGAAATTGTTAGAGAAAAGCTTCACCTATTTGCATAAATCAATAAATCTTGTGATCCTAAGCCATTGGTGCACTAGGAAATGATAGAGGATCATGATACTCATCATTGATGCAGACTTAGAGAACTAAATTTGGGGAAAAAACACACTTCTTGGCCACTCTTGGAAGGAGGCGTGTTATTTAAATAGCTCTTAGATTTTATTAGCAACACCCTATGAGGGAGTAAGCTTTGTGTTTTAGTGTCTATATGATTTTTTATAAATATTCCTATTGACTAACGCATGGACTAACACATCTCATAATATTACTAGCATACTTAGGTGGCATATCTAGAAATGTAGAATTTGTGGTAATCTATGTATATATAATAAGACTTTGTGGTCATGAATAAACAATATAAAGAGTATAGGATCATGGAACCATTGTTTATTATTTTGTGGTTTCTTTGGAGCAGTATTAATTGGAACATGTTTAGTTTATCTATATAATTAAATATGTTTTGTAGGAGTGGATGAGGATTCTATGGAATCTATTATATGTCTCTAGTGCAAAGGCCTCTCAAGTATCAGATGCCTAGGAAAGGGGATTACCTATTGTGTACCCTTTCATAGAGGATTAACCTTAGTAGGTTTGATAATAAATTATCTTAGAATAAAATTCTCTTATTCAGTTGCATGTTCATATGAAATTCTAAAAACTATGACTACCATGTTGGTATGAACATATTTAATATACCCATATACTTTGGAAGGTACTATGTGGAGTTTATGTATCCAAGTTAATTCCAATAACATATAAAAGACTCTTGTATATGGTATAACTAAAAATTGGTAACCACATGTGTTGGACCAACTTGTAAAGATAAATCAATCCCACCAATAATGTGTTGTGATGTCCCATCAAATGCTCTAACTATTTTGGTTGAAGGGTTCATGTGTATATCCCAAATGTGTAAGTAATGTCATGGTACATACATTCTCACTAGAATTGTTATCAATAATAATAATATGTATAAATTTATGGTTAAGGTATGCTCAAATAAATAATGAATGAAGATCTAAGTCATCATCCACTATTTTAGTTTCATCAAATATCATAGAAGGCATCTAAACCATAGGAGGTACTATGCATATATAAGTTCCAATAATCCCATACAATGTTTGAACATAATGTGACAAAGGAGGATGTGCATTTTATTCCATTTATAATTCTATATATTTCTTAGAATGATCTTACAAAGGATTGTTAAATATCTTTTGATTTGGTGATTACTAGGTTGTGAACCTAAATCCTTTGGAGGATCATAAAAGGTAATATTTTGGTCATCAATAAGATCTTAGATATTATGCTTAAAGGTATAACATATATTTTTATAATTCACAAGTCATTAGTAATAGTCACAATACTCATTGGCATCACATATTCTGGGTAGAGGTCAACTCATATCAAATTCTATATGAGGAGGGAGAGATATAAGATGACACTCCATAAGTTTCTGAAGTAAATAATCTAGAGACTTAGGTAATTGTGTATATTATCTCTTATATGCATTATTTGAGATTAGTTGATTAGGTTATTCTAACAATACATAAACCATTGTGGTTATTTATTTTTTAGGTTTTGTAGATTTCACCTTGTAGCTTGGTTTGATATGAAATTTGGTATTAGATGTAGTCAGTGTGTTTGTTACATATTTAAGCTTTTTCAATGAAATAAGTTTCATTTCATAATATCGAACAATATGGCATAATTCATCAAAATATTTGAACTTCTTGAAAATAATGTACTTGTGTAATGGAGAAATCAAAATTTGTTTGAAGATGTCTTGAATCTCTTTATCTGCCATTGGATTTTTTATTTTGGCAAACATTATTTTAAATCACAAAACATATTCATTGATAGGTTCATTAGTTGCTTGTTTTATCTATGTAATTTAAGCATATGACATCTATTTAGGAATGTTTATAGAAAAATGTGCTATAAACTAATTTATAAAAGGTTTGAATTCTCTCATTGATTAGATTCATAAATAATCGAGCCATTGTAAAGCATAGTCATTTAGGCTCCTTAGAAATAATTTGATCTAAAGTTTATCATTGGAGTAATAATCAAGGTATGCCACATAGAAATGTTTGATATGTTTAGAATCACCCTTGTCATCATAAAATGTGAACTTAGGTGTAACAAAACTAGTTGGTAAATGGTGTAAATAAATTCCAAGTGAAATGGGATTATGTAACATATCTTATGAATCAATAGCATGAGGAAACTTTAAATAATTGTGTTTAATTTTGGTAATTTTATCTTCCAAAAAATTTATAACATAGAGAATAGATTTCATTGTAAACCCATTGGATTAAGAGTAGACAATTGAGCAGTCATAAAATGGGATGTAAACATGGTTTGAGTTGATATAGGCATTGAAACTAATATTTGAGTTAAGGCATTCATTATCCCCATGGTATATGTATTAATAAGTTTTTTGTCCTTAGTGAACAATGATTTCAAAACATAATCTATTTCCCAAATATATGTACAAATCATTGATGTACTCAAGGAGATATATAAGTCATTTGTGCCTTTTAATTTTTTAGTTTCAAATATGGTTTTGAGGATCTCTTCAAGCTCCTAAGGATTTTTATGAATACGCTATGAAAATAAAGTAATATCTTGCATTTTATCTTGATCTATTTGTTCATGTTCTATATTTTCATAAGTCTTATATCTAAATCTATTAAAATTGCATTATGGTTGGGTAATACACCAATTTGACTATTGTTGGTAGTTAGGATTATTTATTGAGCTTATGAATCCCAAACAACTCGATTAGGCATCAGTACATGAATATTTAGATTCATTTTTAAAATTAAATTTATTTTAAGTTCATATCCTTTATAATGGCTTCATAAATGTTACCCACCAAATAAATTCCTCATAAGTGAGGATTACACCCACACATTTCAATGTAAACACCAAAAAAAACTAATTCATCTCCATGTAAGATAACTAAACTATGATTGGGTAATCGACAAGGCTTAGATAGGATATATATATATATATGATTGAATCATATCATTATCCATATTTAAATAAAAAATTGTTAGATTCAATGACAAATTATTCTTTTCTTTTTTTGGATCATTAAATTCATCATTTTAATTATCAGAATCATATTCTATGATAACTTCTTCAACATTTTGTTTATTTTCATCATTGACACCCTTATCAGGCATTTGATTTGGTAATTCATTAGTTTTATCCATATTGGGTTTCAATAGAAACACAACCTAATCTATGGGTATGCAATATAGATAATATAATAATTTTATAAAAATAGAAAGAAAAAACCTAAAGAAGCTGAATGCCATAGGGAAATCTAGGATTTACATAAGGGGACACAAATTTTGGTTTCAAAAAATGTTTAACCTTGAATTTATATATGAAATATAGGGTTAATAATATTTAAATATTTCAAGCACAAATGTGATAAACTAATCTATAGCAGGCTAATTAATTACAAACTTAGATAAATAAATATTCTAAATTATAATATTGAGATATGTTAAATATAGAAAGTACCTAATTCAAAAGATGTTTAATTAATTATAATATTAAAGAGAAATTATATTTAATTGGTTATATTATGTGTAAGCAAATCTATATTGGAAATAGGTGGAAAGTATTCTAGACCAATCATTAGATTCTTTAAATTGTACTTTTTTATTTGCGAACACTACCATCGACACTAGTGTCTAATTATAATGCAAGTGTCTAGTATGGAACAATGATTAGATCTCAATGCAACCAACATCAATTTTCTAGGTTTTTTATCATATTTATATTGTTATATTCATAAATGGGATACATATTGTATTTATTTGCTAATTAATCAAACCCTAGCTCTTCACCCTTCTTCACCCTCATAATGAGTTTACTAAAAAATGGGTTAGTGGGCTCAAAGTGTCAAGATGACCTTAATAACCCCTCTATCATTAGGAACTACCTACATATATAATACTCCAAGGAGGGCCTTATAGCTATGTATTTCTCTCCTACATGTGGGAGTGTGTGTGCACAAGGGTGAAATATAATATATGAATATGCATGTAGTGATATAGCTTTACTCTTTGAATACTTCAGAATTTTTGAATGACTATTTATATGACTAATAAATAAATAGGGATGAATAGGGAAGAATACTTGAGTTGTTAAATTGATTAAATGAACCTTGGTAGGAATTTGCATGGTATTTTCTAGATGAATAATTATAAGTCTTATACTTGTGTTTATATCACACATTTTGTAAATATATCATAATAGGGTTAATTAATAAAAATAGGTTGACATATGGGTTTCAAAACATTTGAAATTTAGATGAATTTTGGTAATTGGATATTAGATAAGGATACAAATAGTACTATTTGAATTAGTGTGCCTCTATGGCCAGTAGCATCTAGAAGCATAGAAAATAGGTATGGATCTAAAACTGATGGTGAATGATGTTTATCATGTTCTAAGATTTATTTGTAATTAAATATATCTAGGTCATCAAAATTATATGGATTGAGCTAAGAGATAATAATTTAGCCATAATGAGATGGCAAATGCAAGCATTTTGGTAACAGGGAGGTCTAGAACTAAAGGGTAGAACCCTAATTGATATTTATCAAATGTACAAGGCAGAGATGTCATAAATATTTAGTTTTAGTATCTAAATTATTCTTTATTTTATATATATATATATATATATATATATATATATATATATATATATATATATATATATATATATATATATATATATATATATATATATATATATAAACTCATAAATACTATATTTATTAATATTTATATTTTCTATTTTTATTATTTTTTAAAGAGTAAGTAAATGTGATTTCAAATCTAAACTACTCCTTATATAATCTAAAATAAGTTGTGATGTAGTAGACCAACCTTGCCAATACTATTTTCAAAATATTTTCCACTTAATACAATTAACAAAAAAAATATTTTTTGTACATATTTCTTCAAATTATTAAGCTTGATGTATCAAACAAACCTTAAGCTCTCTTCCTACTTAGATTAATATCCATGATACATATAATCAAGATAGAGAGAGATATTGTTAAAAAAAATTAAAAATGGAGAGAGAAAGTAATAAACATACAAAAATTCCATCTATTTTCCAAAATAAATTCTAAGAAACTTTCACATAAGTTACTCTATTAGAGATATTAATTTTCATGCTCTACATATTCACATTACAACCTAGATTTAATTTAATTAAGATGTATAGTAATAATATTGTGAAATTATTCTACTTAGAAACATTTAATTTATAAATAAGTAACACATTTTTTACATTATAGATAGCACATTTTTCACAATAAGGGTAGAGATAAAAGAGGAGCATTTTCATGAAAAATATCGCTTATATAAAGAAACAAATAAATTACTTTCCTTTCAACTACTCTTTCTTATGACAAAAAAAACTATAATGCAAGCCTTAACAAAGGAATTCCCATGTAAAAATTATTTTAATACATAAATCAAGGAAGGGAGGAGCATTTTTAAATCTCAAAGTAAATAGAATAAGCCATGCAAATGACACATGCATTTTTATTACAATATCATAGCAATAAATAGAGAATTTTCTATATTTTTCATACTAATATAGAATTTTTTCCATTTCCTACATGACTCAACCACTAGTAAACAAGATAATTTTCTTTCCCTAGTAAATTTTATAAAATATTTATCAAATACCAATATGATACAAGAAAAGGCTAATATCCTTACAAAATATTCAAATAAATACATAAAGTGCCTTTCAAAATGCTTCTCACAATAGACTCTAACATTAGGATATGATTTTTACATATCACTAATGGGATTTATTAATCCATTACAAGTTTTCAAAAAATGCTACAAGATATACCATCAAAAAACTTTCATATGATCTGACCTCAAAGCTGAACATATAAGGAGCAATTCCAAAGTTTTGAAGAGGTTGAATTCCAAGGTTTGGTGTGCTAGATAACTAACTAATCTTGACATCATCATGTCAAATAAACTAGTCGACCCCAAATTTAAAATGGGCACAAATACAACCACTAACACAACAATATTGGGGGTTTCATAACTAAATAGGGTTTAAGGTTAACCACATCACTTAATATTTCAAAAATTCACAACACATGTGCAAGATACCAATCCAAAAACAAACTTATCACAACAACACTCAATAAAGACAAAAATGGGGTATCAAGGACCTAAAGGGCGCTTTTCCTAAAATCCAAAAAAAGGATTGAAGGTATCAATTGCCTTAGTAAGATTTTATTAAATAAATATTCAGTCTATTTCTCTTCCACCCACATACATTATAGAACATTATCCAAAATATCACCACACCCAAACACCACCACATACATCTACATAATGACACCTCCATCACCATCACATCCACACAAAAACTCATATAACAATAGTCATATCCACATAGCTACTCATCCACCACCAATAACACCTACACTAAAATCATCTTCCAAACTTATTGTAAATGAAGTGATTCCCAACTTCATGTAAAAAAAGCATTACCATATTCAAGTAGATAGAAGTGCTCCCATACTCCATTAAATCAATTGGATTAAGTAGCTACATTTCTTTCCTATAAAATCCCAACTCTCACCAAAACAACCATATGCCTCAAGCACAAATAAAAGTTTATACACCTTCTTCAAATCCTTCACATGAGCTAAATTGGGCATTGACACATAAAAAAAACATACACCAACATAAAAATATTGCATTCCAAGGCTCCCTCCCTAAATAAACAAAAAAAACACAAAGAAAATACAAAGGCACATAAAATATTCCCATAGGTCCCAATGTAGGAACAATATTTTAACATAATACACACACAACATATAATCATTTGACATACAAAGAATATTAAATCAATACATTTATATCAAAACATAAAGGAATAAGATGATTATGGCCTGCCTCAAGTTATTGATTCCTTATTCCTTGATCCAAACTTCATGTTCATATCTCCCTCTCCTAATCTCCTCCAAAACATCCCAAAGAAAAAATATAACCCCAAATAAGCTAAGACTCCCTACCTAGGTATAAATATCTTGGATTGTTATTTTTATTTTTAATTAATCTCACTTTTTATTATCCATTCCTATCTCTTACACATTTCAGCATTACTCTTACAAATATACGTTAATGAGACTCTTTAAAATCTCTTCTCAATATCTTCATATGTCACTTTAAAGCTCAACAAATATATTTTAATATTAAATTATGGAGACTATACTCAAATAAATGAGTTCTCAAACTCATGGGAAAACTAACCTATCCTATCCCCTATGACCCTAAGACTTACAAATCACTAATTAAGATTCCCACTAGTCATTATCACAACTATTGAATGGATTCCAAGCCCAAATTTAAATTTAAATTTGAATTGGATTTATAATTCATGCCACATACCCAACATACACCTATGAACCCTTAAAATATATTAATAAAATTCAACCTTATGGAAAGTGATTATTTTTGCATAAGGAAATGTGAGTCCACATGACACAAGTACTACACATCACACACAATGTCATACAAGTGAAATATTAATAATAAAATAAATTTAACTTCCATTATATAAAATACACAATCACATAATATAACCACTTTCAAATAAAAAATAGTCACATTTACATAACAATGACTTAAGTGAATTGAAAGCATCATAAACACAAGATTGTTTGTCCCTAAAGATTTTATTTGTGAATTTTTTAACCACTACCTCAGGCATCTGTAACTTATAAAGTCAATTTTATCCATAAAATACATCCAATAAGTAAATATATATATTCTTATAATAAATGGAAATCAATGTGCTTCTATGATAGTTAACCAATTACATTTCCTAGACACAATAATTAAAATAATAAGATTTAACAACTTTTAAAAATATATCACATATACCTAAATAATAAACACCATGTATCATATAAATATGATCACAAATAGATAAATTTACTACATAAACATGAATCTCAATAAATTATATCATTAAGAGAATGAATAATATAATATAAGGTCTCCATTACATCTCTATGCTATGTCATTTGTAATCAACATGATAATTGAATATAATATCATTGACCAAATATGA
This sequence comes from Torreya grandis, assembly GCA_037957365.1. Taxonomy (NCBI): domain Eukaryota; kingdom Viridiplantae; phylum Streptophyta; class Pinopsida; order Cupressales; family Taxaceae; genus Torreya; species Torreya grandis. Next base: position 1,238,484 of record JARHVA010001958.1, read on the forward strand.
TCTTAGATACCATGTGTCATAAAATAAATATAGCATAGTCTAATGAGATATGTGAGATAAAAGAGAAATATATAAGGGAAAAAATTTGGGCCTCACATCCTCTATCCATCTACCCATTTATTATCTTAGCCACCTCTATTTTAAGATACAACTATTTAGGATTAGTTTAGTTTATACAATCATATCTCATAATCCTAGACATACTATCTCCATATCTTTGTTTTACACTTTTAGGACCCTACCAAAAACACCAAGATAATGTTATTTAGCACAAGGATGTGCCTCTATGTTTTTTATAAATTAAAATTAATATATAATTATCAACCCTAATTAGATAAATTTAATTGAATAATTTAGGGTGTTGTAAATACACTTGAAAATAGGAAACTAAAGCAATTAATTGAAATTGATGAAACAAAATGAATACAAACATTTATAAACTATGCAAAAAATAAATATACTTATATTTTTGATGTGTTCGGTTAGTTGTGGTCATTGGACATATTTAAAGATAGTGATGGATATAAACACCCAGAATCCTCCTAGAAGATAATATTTAGACTTTGTAGATAGGAACAGCCAATAGGGTCAAAAATGATGGGAATTTTTGTCGTTGGCTGGTGTTTTTGTCCTTTTTAGAATATTGTAAAATAAGGCATAGTCATATGTGACTATGTAAAATATGCATGTTTGTAATAAATGTGTTTTATATGATGTGCACAAGACTAAAATATGTCGTCTTTAAGCTTGAAACCCTATCTTTTTCACAATGATATGAATGGATGTGAAAGAGTAAAAATGGGTTAATGGTTTGATTTGTGTTAGAATTCAACATCCCACTGTGTTGAGTGTTTCTTGTATACTAATATTTTAAAGAGGGATTAAAACTACAAGTAATTGTCTCCTTAAGTGCTTGGTGCAATTGTGTTCCTTTGCCTATATGAATGCATATATAATTGACTTGAATACATGATGATCATTGGGTTAGGGCCATGTAAGACTAAATTCAAACTTATCTCATGATTGATTTAGGTGATTAGTAGCATATTTGGAAAGAATTGGGACATTTTTATTTTATGTACTTGTGTAAATATGTTTTTGGGATAGGAATGACAATATTTCAAAGATCTCCAAAATGATACAATTAAATTTGATTTTATATTGATTGAAGTGGGAAAAAAATATATTGGAGAGTTTAGGAATATTTAGGTCAACCCTAAGGATACTTTCCTTTTTCTAAGTTTTATTTTTTGTGAGGGAAGGACTAAATCAGTAAACATGGACAAGAATATTGGTTGTTCCTATCCCTTTAGGAATTGCACATAGTTTTGGGTCTGAGTCAAGACATACAGATGCATAAAAGTGTTTTTAGTAGTAAAATAAGTTTTATAGGTGACAGTAAATGGCCTTGCAATGGAAGTAGGTATCTCCTTCTGATTAGGATAGGTCAAATCAATGAAATAAGTGCCAATTAAGTACATATGTAAAGTAATGGTAAATGGGGATAAAATAGGCATGATCAAGTATTTGTGACCAAATTTAGGTTACTACATTTGCCCACACTTTATTCTTTAAGTGTAATTACTAGATTAAAGGAAATACATAATTTAGTATGTAAGACACATTTTATCTTTGAGCTACATACTTTAATCGTGAAAGACACCATATTATTTAAAAGACCTTGAAAAATACATGAAGTAGTTACTTTTTTCCTTTGAAAATTTTAATTTGAAAAATTAAAATTGAACATTTAAAACTTTACTTGAATTTTTTTTTAAATTAATTTGAAATGAACTTTGATAAATTGAAAATTGCTTGTACTTGAGTGATTTTAAAATTTAAGTGATAATATGGTTTGAATACAACTAAATGTGTGACAAACATGTTGATTTTATGACTTTGAGTTGAGATGTTGCTTCCTTGAAGCATTGGAGAAAATTGGTGTCTCTCGTGAAGCACTTGGACAAAATGGTTCCCTAGCCAAACCATTGGATAAAATTGGGGGTGATAAAATTGCAACTTGAATTTTCCCTTTTGAAATGAAATTGTAACTCATTTGAAGGATGATTAAAAAATGATTAAGTCTTTCAATATTTTTAACCCAAAGATAAAAATGGGTGGAATCCAAACGTATTCACATATATAATGTTGGGAGTGCTCAGTGACTTCAAGTCATGCACTATGAAACTAAATTGAATCAACCACTGCATATGGCTTGTAGATTCAATTACAACATCTTGGTATATCCTAGTATATGAAAACATGATCATAAGAGAATAGAGTACATCCATGTTCTTATCTGTTCTAAAACATTTTGGCATAAATATATTATTATACCCCCACTATAATTGTATAATTTTAAAATGTATGTGAATGCTCATTGTAAATTTGAAACGGTGTGAATTTTCTCCCTGAAATTAAAATAGAAGTACATAAGTAATGACATATTCCCACAAAATGTGTAACAATAATGAAATTTTTAACTTTTCAATTGTGATTATGTTCATGGTTGAATTTTTATCTTTGAAAATGGATTATATCATACATGAAAATCCTATTGAATTTCCCTCATTTGAAAGTGCGATAATTTTCTCTTGAAAAAGTCACTCATCTCAAAATAAAATTTAACTTGAAACATGTGTATTAAGATGTTATTATTAAAATTTATAGCATACAGAATGTGTTAGCATAATAAGTTTTGAATTGTGTATAGAATGTAAGAGGAAATACCTATAGAATATATCATTGAAGCTCATAAAATTAGTATGTTAATTTTTTAGGAGTGATTGATATGAATCATGGAACTTATCAAACTCATCAATCTCAACAAGAATTCACATAAAAAGAGAAAATGATATAAATTTTGACATATATGGGCCAAGGGCCAAAGCAAGGACATGTTCAAATGTCCCAAACAACACACATAAACTTGAAAAATGTTTCAAAAAATGGACATGCTCAAATGTTTCACACACCAAGGGCCAAGGGCTAAGGCACATATATGTTTCAATGTTGTACACCACACATAGGTTCAAGGGTGGAATCAATGATATGTTCAAATGTTTCACACAACATACAATATCTCATAGAGATGAATCAAGCCAAGAGTCTCACACAAGGGCAAAGGGCCAACATAATAGACAAGTAAAGTTTTAATCTACTATGTACAAGTAAGCAATATCAAAGGAATATAAAGTTAGAAAAGGTATTCTAAGCTATGGGTATGTCATGTAATCATATCATATAAAATAACTTATTCATGTACATTATGAAAGAGATAAATGTTAACAAGACATTTGTATCAAATTAAAATATCAACAATATAAGGTTATAGAAAGAAAACATCTACATACTATCACCTATAAATAAGATGCCCCCAACTTGGAAATGCAAATGGGTAGAGGAGAGTCCAACATATTAGTTTATATAGATGCTTGTATGTCCTACACATCACTTCATATATACCCATGAAAATTATGTGTGATAGAAAAGGAATATGTTATCTACTAATCACAATATAACTAGCATTTTACAAAGATGTAAACTAGATTGCAAATCATGTTCAATTCATGATTTTCTATTTTCTAATATTTTGAATGTTTTTGTATTTTGGTATATATGAATGTTTTTATATTTTGAAATATTTAGAAAATGATAAGGTTGAAACTAAAATGAATCAAAGTAAATAGAATAATATGAATAATATTTGAATATATCTCAACAAGTGCCTATGATAACAATGTACTTGTAAAGATTGGTAAAATGAAACATGAGCAAATGTCCCCATTGTGAAATTTAGAAGCATGAAGGTATGGTTGACCAATTTTTGACTCCAAGTTAAAAATGGTCAACCCTTATAGGTTGAAAATTATCATAGGGTTATAAAAACTTGTATGTAGTCTGTTTATGGTCTGAAATGATATTTATATGGTCACATTAGTCATTGTCTAGCTTGGTCCAAAGTTTGGTCTCATATGTGCTTGTTTAGTCCTAGGGGTCATTTATGAGTCATGTTCTTGTCAAGTGTGGTCAAGGTCATGACATGGTTTATATTCATTATAAAAGTTTATTAATGTGTCTTTAAAGTTATATATTTATGCATTAACAGCTTATAATATTAATATGAGCCAAAAAGTCATTTAGGTCACCTTTTGGCCTAATTTTGAGGAGTTGTATGTACCATCCAAAAGGAAAAACATTTAAATAAACATCATAACATACCTAATGTTATACATGGGTCAAATAATGGTCAGAACCTGAAACATTTGTAGTTTAATGCCTAAAACTAAGAAAAATACTCCTTTACAAATACTTTTGGGCATGTATACGGCCTTAAGAGATCATTTTTTAGATAAAAATTGTTTAAGATATTATATTATACTTTAAAAGGTCAATTTAAATCTTTATATCAAGTTTCAATTATCATAAATGCATCAAACAGTCTCTCTCCTCCATCACTACCTTCATAAGCTCAAAAAGATAAAAATCAAATGCATGGTATGGCCAGGAGAGATAAAGTTTGGAGATAAAAATTTGGAAATTTTTAGGATTCCTAATTATATTAAATTTAGTTGAATTGGTTTTTATATTCATTTCCCCTCCTTTATGAGTAATCACTAAGAGTGACAGCAAGTCACTATGCCTCATCCATTCAAGCAAGGTCTAGTTTTACTCTTGTTTCTTCATGCCAAAATTAGATGGAGGATGATGGTTTTTTTAAGTGATTTAAAAGTATAAAATTACAAATTTAATTTTAGTTTCATAAAAAAATTAAACTTCATGAGGTGTTTTCTTCAAAGGAGAAAGGTGTCTCAAGTGTGTGAGCATATCATCCTAATACAAGCCTGTTTTGGTTTGTTTGAGATGTTTATCACCTTTAGGTGTTATAATTTCATCATATTTAATGGAATATCCATAAATTTAATAATATTCATGTGTTTTCCCTTGTAATTTGATCTTTGTATGCATTCTACAAGTGTCTTTATTTTTTTAAATTGTGGTATGTGCATAAATGATCTTCTCCAAGTCTGAATAGCAATGTTTGGTCTAAATAGAAATGAAAATTCATATGTATGTATGAGAAAACACCTTAAAAACTAGAGGTATAATAAATTTAGAGTGAAATTTCCAAATTTGTACTCTCAAACAAGATTATAAGGTGTTTCATTAGCTCACAGGTCTACAAACCTATAAATCAGCATTCATGGGGTTTAAGTTCCATGTTGAGTATGTTCAAACACTAGATGAGATATGGTAATCCCATTAAAATAACTACATTACCTTGATATACCCATCACTACCACTATCAGAAGCATAGTTTAATTAAGAGACTCTAACTCTCATACACATACCTTACGCATGAATTGACTATATGCATAGACTATACATACAGATGGATAAGTTGAGAATGTCATAATTATTAGTCAAAAGGCCAAAAAATTGTAATAAGGTGATATGGATTTGGAAAATAATTGACACAATATAAAGGGTCAAAGGCTTAAAGAGTTCTCTTAATAGTCATATAAGCAAGAAAAGAGACCTATAAGTTATAGATCTCTAGGTCCTATTTTGGACTAAAACCAATTGTCTTGCCAATAAGGACAATTTTTAGGTACAAGAAACATGACTCAAGACTGATAAGAAAAAAGGTACAAGTCAATGATAGACACCTAAGTAGTTTGAGAGCTAAAAGAGAGTTTAGATGAGTGAATATAGAGCCCTATTACTCACACACATGTTTGAAGATGGAAAAGGTCTGAAAATGTCATAAAGAGTCAATGAACCTTGTGGTGTAGTGTAAGTGAACCTTTAATGAAGTTGAATATCTTTAATATTTCATGACAGAGTTGGGAAACTAGGTTTAAGACCTCATTTTTAGATTCTTCCCTAAGTAACCACCTATAGCCATGTACTGAACATGTATGAAGAAAAAGTGAGTGTGTGAAATATTTTAGAAAGTTGAGAAGGTTCTTAAATCTAAATAATATAACAATAATTTATTGGATGTTCAAAGGTGTGAAAGTGAATTCTTAAAACCCTTAAATGCACTCAGACATCTAATTTACACCTACAAGCTGGTCTAGGCACCACAATCTATTTGTAAATCTTGAGAAGAGAATGTTACCTATAGTTAGTGATATGGGAGTTTGGGTGAAGTGAGAGATAGTGTTGAGGTAAAGGTAAACAAGTAAAAGGTGTAGAGAAAGATGATCAAATAAACTTCTCTAAACCCTTCATACATAGTTTATCTTCACCTATAGGTCTGTTAGGTAATACATACTAGTTTCAAGTTTGGAGAGTAAATAGAGTGTATATGAAGATCATTGGGGTTTATCCCAAGTGAATGGATAGGTAAGTGAAATCATTTGAGGTTGAATATATTCAAAATGATATCAAGATAAGATTACTAACATGACTTACCCTAAACCCCTGCCTACATAGTCAGATTAGTGTCTACAGTCCTACTTAAGTTTATGAGAGGTATTTTATTGAATGATGGATTTAAATGTCTATGAGAAGGAAAGGAAAATAATTTGAATATGTTTTATGGTGGCAGGATCTTTATACCCTTAGACCCAATAAAAAGTAAGGCTAATGTTGAAAATCATGTTTGGGCTTGTAGAGCCTAACACTTCACATGTAGACCCATATGAACAATCATAGAAAGGGTATATTATTAAAGTTAAAGTGGAAGTATGAAATTTTTGATAATCTCATTAATATAATACAAATATTTCAATACCATCTACATGTAGAGGAGGCAATAAAAGTGACATTTAAGCCTTGGAAACCACCTTGAGTTCTCTTAATTCAAGATTACAACTTCAGACTAGTTTTCTCTCATGAGGTATGATAATGAAACTTTGCATGGGAAAATTTTTTATTAAGGTATGATAAATGGGTTCTTAAACTTCCACCTTGTGGTGTTAGTTGTTGGATTATACCTATCACATGCATGAACAATGCCTAGGACTGTCAACCCCTCTCCAATTGCCTACATATAACCCAAGAGACACCATCTTTTACTCAGATATATATTAAGTTTTTGCATGGGACCTAGTGGTTTTTGGATGTGGTGGAGAGATCCCTTCACTAAAATCTTGTGGCATTAGGAGAGAGAAAGAGGATATGTTCTTTATGAACAATCTTTAAGAACAAAACATGCCTAAAACCCTAGTAATGACTAGTTGAGAGAAATGAGCCTCTAAAATACATGAAACGAACTTATTTTCTCCTAAAACCTCCTATATATTTTTTAGGACTCCAATTATATGTTAAAACTAATTGTTTTCTACTACACCAAAATCTTGAACTGTTAGTGAGGGTGAGACCGGAGAGGTTATAGATTCTGGGGGAGCCCGAAAGCAGGGGTTGAGGGTCTCGAAGCATCAACAATTTCCCCCCCTGGCTGAGAGGTCTGGTTTGGAAACTCGAGAGGTCTGGTGGACACTATCCAACCATGAGGCAAGGGAGACTGCTGAGGGCAAGAATCAAACCCCTCTCCAGCAGAGTCGCTAATTTGTTAACACTAATCGGTTGCCGCTACACCAAAAGCTCAAACTGTTAGTGAGGGTGAGACCGGAGAGGCTATATATTTTGGGGGAGCCCAAAAGTATGGGTTGAGGGTCTCAGAGCATCAACATTATATTCTCTAGGTATACTTTATTTGTACTTGTAACTATACAGACTACATTTAATGGATAAATTTTCAAGGATTTTTGATATTTTATAGGTTTTTGGATAGTTGGACACTTGTAAACTTTTGGGAAAGGTCATTTGGGATGTTTTTCATATATTTAATCCTAAAAATATAAGCAATAAATTCTGAAAGTGATAAAAAAAAGTTCATTTTTCAAGGCAGTCTCAAATAGGCCTAAAATAAGACTAGGTTTCAAGGTGATTTCATGGTTTTCACACTTCCCTAGGGTCTCAGAGCCTCAAATTTGACATGATGGTTGGTGATACTATATTTAAATTGAAACAAAATATTTTGGGTGGTTTCACACTATGGGAGAGATCTGGAGTAGAAAAGAAGGCTTTTAGGTAGGGAGGCCTAATTGAAGAGAGAGAAAGGTAAAAAAAGGCACTTCCACTCATATTATAGATTTGAAACTTGACATGGAGTTTTAAATCCATAATGGGTCTTCAAATATTCCCTTATATTTTTAATACCAATCGTACAATGCCATATACAAGTTGGTTTATAGGTTTTTAGGGTTATAAGGTAAAGAGGCCTAATGAGAGTTTGAGGAGCAAAATGGAGTTTTGGGAGTTGTTATAAGAACAAAAATGGATTTATTCAAGTATTATAAGTTATTTTATTTCCTTTCATGGAGATATAATGTCTTAAATAATATGAACCCAAGTTTTGAGCCACTTGGACAAGGCTAGGCATGGGAGACAAAGAATTTTCAAGACACCTAGGCATATGAATGATAATTGATACTAAAATGTTAGACCATAGAAGTTTATAAATTAATGATAGGTGTCAAATTATATGTTTTAAATCATATCATGGTGAATTTATGATTAAAATATTCATTTTTCACTTCTCATATGCAAAAAAGGGTAGTTTTGAGGAGTTGTGCAAGGTGTCAAGCTAAGTTTTTAACTCCCATGCCGCTTGGATGATGGAGCATATTCAGAGGAGAGACATATGTCCTTAGGTAACTATTTAAATATTTTATAAATTTTTATCATTTATAAATTCCATGTGGACACTTAGAAATCTTCTTCGTCTATGCTCCCCACTCTCTCTCTTCCTCAATTCTCTATATAAGCTACTAATTTTGGATTTGTAAGGCATCCGCATTTGGTATGGAGAATCCCTGATAAATTGAATATTGATTTTGACTTTGAATAAAATATTTCAATTTGGTTTTGAGTTCTCAAATTCTTTCTTAAGTGTGTGAAGTAGTTCGTGGTTGAAAGGCAAGTGATAGTTATCTTTCCTTGTGTTCATCTGACTCTTTCATGCTTAGTGTAAGTAATTAGAATTATAGTAGGTCTCATGAAGTATAAATGGTTTTTTTGTGTATTTTTAAGTATTAATAAGACTATTAGTGTATATTATAGGACCTACTATTCATCTACCTTTGGAAATACATTACATTCTACCTTCATGTTGAAATACTTTTGTTAGGATAACCTTGGGTTGTTGAGATCAGTTTTGCAAATTACCTTTCATAGTGTAGGTTTAATCAGGTTTATGGAGTTAATATTGGTGCATCACCTTTGTTAAATTATTTTTAACATCCCTCTATCCCTTTCCCGTCAAAGTAAGTAGATTAATGGTTAGTAGTAGGTGTTGTGCAAGGGAGTTAGCCCTTCAATCTAGAGACTCATCTCTCCCATATGTCACCCAAAACTTGAGAGATGATTACATGTTACATTAAATTTAAGGAGTTTAAATTAGACCTCCTTAGGGTGAAAATTTTATTGATAATAGGTACAATAAGAGTATGTAGGATAACGGTTGTACACTCTCATTTTGTCAAATGTAAAGTTGTCAAAATATGTTGCATGTGTTAGCAATATGGCTTGAAAAAGAGTATATTTTACATGAATAACAATGTTTTTCATACTAAAACTGACTACAAAAATTAAAAATTGGAAGTATTAAGGTTCTATTTTATGAAAATGTAGTTTCTAGGCATAAAATTATGAAGGAGAGTTTCACCCAATTAAGACAGTAGTGATGGTTGATTATGTCTGAATCTAGAAATTCTATATGGCCTAAATAATGAATATGTTTCAATGCAAAATATAAAAAATAATAATAACATGGCATGTTTGAGCACATAAGATGCCAAAAAATTCAATGATACCAAAGGGTGTAGAAGAAGGGATCAAGTTATCACAAGTGTAATAAAATGGAAGAATAAGATGCAACCATCCAAAAACTATGTATAATGATAATTTTATGTTTTTTTTAAAAATTTTGAATGAATTATTTTGAGGTCTTTATTATATAAATGCATAAGATATCCAATGATTTAATCATTATTTTCATCAACTAAATCTGTAAGGAATAGTAAACATCTTACCTTAGTTGAGTGAAAGTACCTAGTGTGGCAATATCATAACTAGAATGTGTATCAAATCCAGTAATAAATATACTTAAATTACCATGTTCGTGATCTTGAGTAGGAGACATGAATCTAGAGGTGATAAACCACCTAGACTCAGATTAGATGATGTATAGGATTGTGTCAACTATTAAACCTTTTAAGATAGATGCTTATGATATGTTTCAAGTGTGTGCAATTGTTGTAAAGGAGATTATTATTTTTGAGAAACTTTCTTTTCTTTTATTTTATTGTATTTTTAACCTTTTGTACCTCTTAATTAGAATTTTTTTGCTTAGATGCCAAAAATATTTTTTTCTTGTGCTTATATACATTATTAAACTATGTTGGTGAATGGGGAATATGAGGTAGTAAGGAACATATTTTATGCTCATATTTTATCCCTAAAATAGTAACAACTTGATAGCAATGAATGTATTTCAAGCATCTATGAACTGTATAAGGTACAACATGAATTTTTTTCAACCATGGGAATCCTAATATCATATCAAAAATTCCATTTTGTGGTACACCAACAAAAAGGGTGGAAGGTATAACAAGTCCCACAAGAAGAGGTAACATAATATGGCTCATAGTATCTTGTTTATTTCCATTGAAATTCTTAACTCTTTTAGTAGGTGCTTGTATGTCACTTTGTGTGTAACCTAATGAATGAATCAATGTAATTGTGAATGGATTTTCAATTGATACATTATCAATGAGTACACTATGAATTAGTTGTTGATTAACATAATATATTATACACAAATCATGAAAATTAGAATCATCACCAACTATTTCACTATCTTCAAATGTGATCATATGATATGGTGTAACTTTTGGAGTAATTATACTAATAATACCATACAAAGGTTGATCATATGATGCAAGAGGTGGATAAACATTGTATGTATGACACACATTTGAAGTGTCATTTTTTTGTGTCATGCTTAGGAAATAGATCACTAAAAAAATTGAGCTTAGAATTGTCAGTTTATGGAGGCATTGTTTGATCTATAGGGTCATCTACCTAAATAACTTTATTGTCAATAAGATCATGAACGATACATTTGAGATTAAAACACTTGTTTTTAAAATGACTATTACATAGATGATAATATTAAAAAATGCATTTTTATCACATAATTTACTTTGTTTTTATTTCATGTCAACTTCATATGGAGTTGGGAAAGTAATTAAGTCACATTCAATCAAATTTTGTAGTAATTTGTAAATTACTTTTGGTAATCTATAAAATTGCCTTCATGGTTGATTTTGTCAGGGCAACCTACAACAATCAATATGCTCTGATACCAACTGTTAGGAGACCCCTTATCCAACGGAAGCACAATTGATTACTTTCTTATAAGCAATTAAACACGGAATTATACCAGAATGATAAAGTAACTAGAAACTTGAGACAACAAAGAATTTGAGAGACAATACACACTCTTGTATTAGATATTACTAGAAGAAAATACAATAAGGAAGATGCCACTTCTTCCTCCACCTCAAAGGCTTGCCACACCTCAAGACCTTCTTCCCTCTCTCTCTTGCTCAACACAAAACCAACTCTACAACCTGAGTTGCTATCCCTCCTTGAATGCTTCCGCTGATCTCCTTGACCTTACACCTGTAGATCTCCTTGACCTTACACCTGTAGATCTCTTTGACCTTGCTTGCTTCAATGTTTTTACTTGCCTTCTTGATAATTACAATACATGCCTCATGGGTCTTTAAATAGAATCCCATGGTTACAAAAATAGAAATCTAACTACAATAATTAGACAAGCAGCTCGTGACTATAATTAGTCATTTGACATGCAAACACTCGCTTCACTTAACTGACTGTTCATCAACAGCAGTTCTGGAAATACACAGGCGACTGACATCGGTCCTTGCTTGCCTGGTGCTACTGATGTCGGCTGACCTCCTGCTGTCACCGGTTTCCTTCTCCACTGTCTGTGACTGACATCGGTTATACTGCCGATGTCGGTTCCTCTGGTTCTTTAGCATCCTCTTCTTGTGTCTGCAAATAGTTGAAGCTTTTAGCTCCACACCCTAACAATCTCCCACTTGGAGATAAATAGCTGCTACTATACCTGTACCTGTACACCATCTATTTTGTTCCTTTGGCTCTGTATCCCTCTTCAAAGTCACTCTTGAAGACCAACCACCATGCAAACCTGTGATGCAATACCTGTATCTTATGCCAAAAGAATTTTGCTGCTCCCAAATTCTCCATGACATACTTCTGAACCAACTCTACCCTTAGCTCAGAAAACTCCCTGTCTATGAAACCTTGCAACAAGTAACACAATACAGTAACAGGATAATGTAGCTAATATTATCCAACCTGGTAAAAATAAAATACAATGGTCAAACCTCCATTGTTTTGCAGCCTACTCAAGACCAAATACCATATCCTTTTGTCTCATGTGTCCATCCACTCTCTTCTCTAAAACGGGAATCCATCCCTCTATCCAGTGCTTTCTTCCAGCTGACAACTCTACCAACAAATACCTATTTGGTTCTTCTCCAAGGACTCACACTCCTCATCCATGCCAAGCTCCCACTATTTTTGGATTCTACCTGCATTGCTTCTTCCATCTTCCTAGTTCATGACTATCAGTAAGCAATATAAAGAAGGTGAACAACGAATATGAGGTTCACTTACCATTTTTGACCTCCACATGGGTGTTTGAGACTTATGGATCCACCCAACATCCGCTCTAGTGACCAATCTTAGCCATCTCCCAGTCTACTCCCGACCGATGTCGGTTCCCTGCACTGACCCTGACTGCCGACGTCGTTTCCCTAGCCGACGCCGGCGTCCCTCCTGCCGACGTCGGTCCTTATGACCAACGTCAGACTTCTCCTGCCTGACCTACCGACCCTGCTGGTCTGCACATGACCGATGTCGGTATCTAGATGACCGACATCGGTCCCATGTGACCGACATCGGCGTCTATGTGTTCCTGTAAGTGATGAAATTTTCATCCGCGAGATCTTCTTGGATCAAACCTCTGTCCATGCTGCCCTGCTTAGATTTATTCAGCCCCTGTGACTGATCTCTATCCTTCATCTCCTCCATAAACACCAAGGCTTCTTTGTTCTTGTCAAAAACATCAAATTTCCTTTTTCTGCAATGAACTTTATCTATGCTTTCTGAATTTGAACACATACCTTTTGAATCAAGAACGTCCATTCCCTTCTTATTCATGTGACCAAGCCTATTAGACCACATCTTTGAATCTACACCAGAAGTAGAATCAGTAATACAAGTAGGTAGATAAAGAGTACCTACTTTCTTACCTCTTGCTAGAACAAGTGCTCCCTTGGTAACTTTCCAAGAGTCCGCTGTGAGGGTTATTGTGCATCCCTCATCTCCCAACCTTCCTACAGAAATCAGACTCTGCTTCAGAATTGGAACATGCATGACCTCTTTCAACACCCATGTGTTGTCAATCTACAATCTCAGCTGCACTTTCCCTTTGCCAACTATCTGACAAGGCGTACCATCCCCTAAATAGAGCACTCCAAAGTCTCCCTGTTCATACTCATGAAACAAATCTCTATTTGGGGATGCATGAAAAGATGAACCAAAATCTAAAATCCATGATCCTACCTGACTATCCAAAGAAAGTATGAGAGCATCCTGTACCACAATATTTGCATCATTTGCTTCTTTAGTACCTGCATGTTGATTCTCTTTATCTCTCAACCAACACTCCTTCTTTGTATGTCCTTTCTTTCCACAAAACCAGTAGGTAATACCTTTGGACTCGGATCTCCTTCCCGACCTTGATTTCCCTTGCTCAATCTTCTCCCTTTGCCTTCCCCTGCTTTCTGCACTTAGAGCATTCCCTGATGATTCACCTGTGCTTCTCCTACGTATTTCTTCATTCAAGATCACACTCACAACATCATCAACTTTTAAGATTTTAGAAGCAGATGCAGAATTACTTACTGCCATAACCAAACCGTCCCAACTTTTAGGCAAAGAACATAAAATCAAGAGAGCCTTTACCTCATCATCAAAAACAATATTGACTGAAGCTAGTTGGTTTACCAAACCATGGAAATCACTGAGATGAGTATGTACCGATCCACCTTCCTGCATTTGCAAAGTAAATAGCTGCTTCATAAGATATACCTTATTAGAAGCCGAGGGCTTTTCGTATAAATTCGCCAAGGACTTTATCAACTCTTCCGTTGTCTTACACTGTGATAAGCTGGAAATCACAGATGATGCAAGGCTCAACCTTATGGAACTGAGAGCCTTCTGATCAAGAACACTCCATTCTTCATCCTTCATATTTGTGGGCTTGCATGCAACCCCACCCAACGGTAAGTATAAATCTTTCTGATACAGATAGTCCTCAATCTGCATCCTCCAATGTTGATAATTCTTGCCGTTAAACTTCTCCATTCGTAGCCTACTTTCTTCTGCCATTGTTGAACTCCCACTCAATCAGAAAACCCTGTGAATGACCTGTAATAAAAAACAATAACCTGCTTCCTACAAACCGTAGCTCTGATACCACTTGTCAGGGGAACCTACAACAATCAATATGCTCTGATACCAACTGTTAGGAGACCCCTTATCCAACGGAAGCACAATTGATTACTTTATTATAAGCAATTAAACACGAAATTATACCAGAATGATAAAGTAACTAGAAACTTGAGACAACAAAGAATTTGAGAGACAATACACACTCTTGTATTAGATATTACTAGAAGAAAATACAATAAGGAAGATGCCACTTCTTCCTCCACCTCAAAGGCTTGCCACACCTCAAGACCTTCTTCCCTCTCTCTCTTGCTCAACACAAAACCAACTCTACAACCTGAGTTGTTATCCCTCCTTGAATGCTTCCGCTGATCTCCTTGACCTTACACCTGTAGATCTCCTTGACCTTGCTTGCTTCAATGCTTTTACTTGCCTTCTTGATAATTACAATACATGCCTCATGGGTCTTTAAATAGAATCTCATGGTTACAAAAATAGAAATCTAACTACAATAATTAGACACGCAGCTCGTGACTATAATTAGTCATTTGACATGCAAACACTCGCTTCACTTAACTGATTGTTCGTCAACAGCAGTTCTGGAAATACACAGGTGATCGACGTCGGTCCCTGCTTGCCTGGTGCTGCCGACATCGGCCGACCTCCTGTCGTCGCCGGTTTCCTTCTCCACTGTCTGTGACTGACATCGGTTATACTGCCGACACCGATTCCTCTAGTTCTTCAGCATCCTCTTCTTGTGTCTGTAAACAGTTGAAGATTTTAGCTCCACACCCTAACAGATTTGACAAAACAAATTTACTGGTAGGTTGAGAAATAACATTGAATTTCATCTTTGCTTCTACTTTACTACCTTGTGCATTGTATTTATATGATGGCTTGTTTTGACTTTATTTGTATGCATAATATGTGTAGATGTATACTTAAGTTTGTTCAAGGCAATAAATTTGACTTCCCTATGTCTTATAGTATGACAAAGCTCTTCAAATGAATTAAACTTCTTAAAGAGTATTGAATCATATAAGGTGAAAGTAAAATTTATTTGAATATGTTTTTTAATTCACTATCTACAAATGTATTTATAATTTTATCTAACATATTCTTATGACGAATCACATACACACTAATAGGTTCATTGGTTCCTTGTTTAAACTTAGCAATTTGTGCATATGAATTTTTTTCATCAATGTTGATAGCAAAGTGCTTGAGAAATAAATATGATAAAGGATTGGATTCTTTCATAGATTGAGCATAAAAATCATAAATCCAACATAAAGCATAGTATTTTAAGCTTCTTGGAAAGTGTTTAGTTAGAAATTTATCATTAAATGCATAATGTAAACATGCTATATGAAAAGATCTTAGATGTTGTTTAGGATTTGTTTTACCCTCATATAAAATAATATTAGGAGCTACAAAACCTACGGGTAAAATAAATGATGCAGTATAATGTGCTGAAGAATTATAAAATAGAGCATGGGATTTAATGATTGGTTAGCTTTTGAGAAATTTTGCTCTAGTTGTAATACCTTAGCTTGTAAGAATTGAACTAATTTCTCAAAGGATTGTGCAATAGATAAGGTATGTGATATATTATGCGTACCTATCAAAGGATTATAATGTCTTACTTGGTTAGAAATGGGCATATAAATTTGTGGTAAAGTATTTGCTACCCCCAAACCTAAATATTTGAATGAAATAATAGGTTTAACCATGGTAGTGGCCATGTTTGTGTTAGGGTTGACAATGGGTTACTTGATAGAATCATTTGGCTCTTTAAATTCCATTGCATTTATATGTTTATGTTATTCTTTTTATGCTACAAATAATGACTCAATGTCCTATGGTTGGGCATCAATATATTACTAAACTCTTTGGCGTATGTATTATAAAAACTAATTACTTGAGCAGTTTTAGATTCATTTGTTTTATCACTTTCCATGGCCATAATGGTGAAGCAAGAAAGATGGAGTAAATTGAATAAAAATTTGGAACCCTAAAAGGTTGGAATCCTAAGGAAACCCATAATTATACAATGCAATCAATACATGGCTTCACCAAATGTTTGATATGTCAAGGTGTTGTAAATACACTTACAAACATGAAACTGAAAGCAATAAATTGAAATTGAGGAAACAAAACTAATACAAACAAGACTAAACTATGAAAAAGAGAGATATACTTAGATTTTTTATACATTCGGATAATTATGGAGATGAAAACCCAAAATCCTCATAGAAGATGATCCTCATCTCTATACATATAGGAACACCTAGTTAGGTCAATAGTGATGGGTGTGTTTTCCTTGGCTGTAATTATTATCCTTTTATAGAATGTAGGAAAATAGGGAATAATTATGTGAGACTATGTAAGATATGCATGTTTGTGATAAATTTGTCTTTTTATATGTGTGTAATACCAACATATGTATTATTATATCTTAAACCCCTAGATTTTACCACAAGGAGATAATTAAATGCAAAAGAGCAAAAAGGGGTTAATGGTTGGAGTTGTGTTAGACCTCAATACCCCATTATTGAGTGTTGCGTACATACCAATACTCTGAAGAGGTATCCAATGTCCAATTAATTATCCTAATTAAGTTATTTATATACTTTTGATCCTTTGAATATATGAATGCATCTATAATTGAATTGAATACTTGATCATGTTTGGGCTAGTATTATGTAATACTAAATTTAGACTTTGTTCATGACTACTTTAAGTGCTTATAAGTGGGTTTGGAAAGAATAGAGACCTTTTCTCTTTTGTGCACTTATGTAAATAATATATTTTTATAATTTTTTTAATATTGACAAGATATTTGAAATGAAATAATTTAATGTGATTTTGTAGTGATTGAAGAGGGCAAAAGACCCATTAGAGAGTTTAGGAATATTTAGGCCAAAACTAAGGATACTTTCCTTTTTCCTTTTTTATTTTTTATGAGGGAAATACATAATCAGTAAACATGGCACTCTTATCTTGTTGGGTGTTCTTGTCATTTCAATAAAATTACAAAGTTTTGGGTTTGAGTTAAGACATAGAGATGAATAAAGTTGTTTTCAGTAGTTTGATCAATTTTTTTTAATGACAATAGATGGTCTTGTAATGGAATTAGGTCTCTTATTATGTTTAGGATAGGTTAAATCAATGAAATGAGTGTTAACTAATTACATATGTAAATTAATGGTAAAATGTATAAAATTGTGCAAGCACACTCAACATATATTTTTCAAATTAGAAAGTTTGTATAAAACCCTTCAAAGAGTATTCCATAGATATAAATCTAAATTCATGAATTCAAAGTTGGCCAAATGTTAAATATCAAAAAATCACTACATTATATACTATTCAATATGTTTCATACACAACACATAGGTGGGAGAACTACATGTGGATTGAGCCCTATTCAAATTATTTAAATGTAGTAAAGGCTCAACCATTCAATAGGAAGTGGTTAGGGTAGTGCAATCCAAAATACTATCTCATTTTTAAATGGCATATTGTTGTTGAAATTGCAATTAGGCTTTGGATAGAAGATAATAAAAACAAACATCATCACATAGAATTGAAGGTATTTGTGCACATAGGAACCATATACATATGAAAGTGTAGGTGTCTCATGAGTTATATATGCATAGTGAAATAAAAAACTAATGATATTATTTTTATATTATCGAATACTATAGGGGTCAAACTCTAAAGAGATGTCCAAATAGGTATTCATCCTCTATTTCAAGTTTCAACATCTAACGAAGCAGTTATATAGTAATTCTAAGTACAAAGACACATTTTGTGAGAGACAAATAATCAAAATAAGATAAGTAAAATATTATCCCTTTTGTTTTCTTAATTATAATTCAAAATAGTGAAATATTGATTTATCCATTCCACTTCATATTATTGTACTTATTTCCATATTTTATATAATTTGAATAATACATAGTTTTCTATTATTTTATATCACTTGGGTGGAAAATAATAAAATAGGAATAAGATAGCATGGGAGGAAGTCCATGGAAACAAATTTTTGTGGTCTTGTTTGAATCAAAAAAGGTGTGTGCATACTTTGCTTCTTGTTAATTAATTTGAAAATTCCACATGCAATACAAAACTTGATGTAATTTACAACATATAATGTGAGGTGTCGAAAAAAATTACTTTTATAACACCAAAAGGGTATTTTCAAATCCAAATATTAAATAAACAATAAGAAAATGAGCTTCCCATATTATTTTATGTTTATCTAATTCATGTAGTACACACAAGTGCCCAAGATGATATAATAATCCATCTTGCAAGTAGAAATGTAGAGTTGAATTTTTGAAAAGAAACTTCTGAAACATTACTAAAATTTTTGACTCATATGGATATAATTCTAAATAATTTTTTACTTCATGTTAAAATGCATCAATTACATAAATAATATCTTTAATTGGAGGTCAAATAAAAAAAAATGCTACTAGATTGGCACTTCACCTTCTATGCTTGATGTTTGGATGGAAATGTTGAAGATAATGGGACCATTTTTTATGATACTCTTCTTGTAATTTGTTGTGAGTATATAATAATTAAAGTGGCATACAATATGTGTGGATCCTAATATCCTTGTTGGACTTATGATTATTCCAATGCTTACATTCTTGAACAATAACATAAAGGGATCATATGTTTAGTAGTTTCTTATTAGCATAGTGAAGGTTTTGTTGTAGTGAAAATCGATCATCCAAATTTTCATTTCACATTGGAGAAATTTTCATTATTCAATCCTTTGTAATACAATATTCAACTCCACAACACAATCAATAAGGTAACACTATAAGTGAGTTTACATGGAACATATTTTGAAGATGATATTTGTGAAGCTTAAACTGAAAATAATTGACTTAATTAAATTATTAATTATTTTAGAATTAACCAATTTTAATTAAAGTCATAGAACAACACCCTTTAATTATATGTGTTTTGAAATCATTGAGTAAATTAATTATTTTTAGAGTTAATTATAAATTTTAAATATTCAAGCACAAGTACATGTAATTTTGTAAAATGCCTAAATAATAAAATCAAACATGGGAAATTTTTATTTAAAATAAAATTAGCTCTAATTTGACTTAGTCCAAAAGATGAATTTTCTAATTCTCTTGTGGGAAAAAGTATTGTTAAAAGGATAAAATCCAACTCATGGTTAGGGGTTCTTATTTATTTCAAGCTTTTGGGGGAATAACTAGCTGGAACTTTGTGAGTTATGTAATTTTTGAATTTGACCAATGAAATGCAATCAAGCAGGTGAGATCTTTATTAAGCTTTGAGGGTTTTGATGTTATTCATTTATGAATTCCATATTTATATTCATAGATAAAGATTCTATTAAAATATTCACTTTTCCTTGGTTGTGTGCAACTCACAGTGTTTCTAGTATTTGTGTTTTAAACTTCATGTATGTATCTTGTACCATGTGCACCCAATCCAAGTTTTAAGGAGACTTTATGTTTCCAGGTAAACATTTTGTTCCAATTACATTTGTTGATACTATGTACATGTTTGTGTGTGAGGAATAATTTCCAACCCTTTCATTTATTTCTAAGTTGTTCTAGTAATTTTCTGCATTCATTCCACCTAGTTTTCTCACCTTCACCTCAATTCTTGTTTGATTTTTGACTTCCACCACTTCCCATTTTTATTTCCTTTTTTTAATTTTTTGATTAAAATTACACAAAAACTCAAAAAATATTCATATCCTATTGGGGGGATTCCCCTCTCAAATGCATAATAAAATCACCATTATGACAATGATTTCTCACAGTGTTAATAAATTTCTATTGCTTTTCGTTGAGTGAGTAAAAACCAAAGAAACCAAAATTTCTACCAATATTTTTTTGTGACTCCACTAGGAATTAAAAGGTTTCTTTGATTTGAAGGAAATATTTCTCTTGAAAAAAAAATGGTAATTTTATTGAAATGATACTTGGAAATGATGAAACATGGCTCATGCTTTTGATTTTTTTAGTTTTGTCATCGCTTCCCATGGTGTGATCTCCGGTTACAAACATGAAGAAATTCCTATTTAAATAAGAATATGAATATCTTGGAAATATTGGTGGAAAAAAATGAGAATAAATAAAAATATATATATTTTTCAAGAGCCCAAATTAAGGGTTGATTGAATTTTTTCAAATGATAATACAAGGAGAAATGTTTTCCTCTTCATATCAACCTTCAAAGAAAATTTAATTCACGAAATTGTTGATGATCTGAAAGAGTATAGCTTTTGAAAGATGTCTATGGGGCTGTAAAAATCAAGCAAAGAGAAGTTTTCCCAAGTCAAAATTAGCTCACAATGGAGCAAATATAAAAATAGCAAATTCTTGGTGTTGGGGATGAAAGTAATGGTTCAAATTCCATTATGGTGAACACTCTGATAGACAAATTGACTTATTTCATTCAGTGTTCTGAATAAAATATTAAAAATTCAACCCAAGAGAAGGAAGTCATGGGAGAACACATTGAAAAGATGAATTCAACCTCCTTCCAAAAAAATGAGATAAATCATGAAAGTGGTGAACTTCACATTTACGAAGAAGAGGTATGTGATGGTGTTGAGCATAATCACATATTATATTGTGAAGAAGAAACAAGAAGCAATCAGTGATAAGTTTCTAGTCATGTTGATCACCATGAGATTTTGGTCCCAAGCTCAGCTTTGGAGGCATCTAAAGAAAAATTGGTTCAACCATTCATGATTGAAGAACCACAAGAACAACAAAAAAGTGAATATTGTGGACGTATGTCTCGTGTTGTTTGTGTTTTGATTTTAAAATCAAAACATACCCCTTACATTCATGAGCAAAATGTGAGTGTCATGCACCTTTTTATAAATACAAGCAATCTTTAACTATTGATTGTACAAGGTCAAGAGTTTGTATATGTATTCATCTTTTTTCCCATGCCTTAGGCCTTTCCCATAGATGTAATTAAAAACTTCTTGTTGTTTGTACTCATGTCTTTGCAATCATTGTCCTCCTTATGTAAAAAAATGTCTCTTATGGGCTCATATTTTTCCCAACTCGTGAACGGTCATGTTTAGTCATGTTGTCTCGCCTTCTCCCTTGTAAATAGTTTACTTTTACACACAAATTTGGCTTATGTTTTTTTTTCATTTCATTTTACTATTTTGTGTGTATGTGTGTGTTCAATAAACGCAATGTGTTTTGTAGTGTTTTCCCTTTCTCCCCATGTTTTTATCTTTCACCTACAAAAAAGATTTTGGTTGTGTTCTTTGATGGAAATCTCTTATACTCATGGAAAAATCAATGAGGAGGACTGTATGCTTATGATCTCCAAGGCTTAACTTTAAAAAAAAAAAAAAGAGGTCTTGAAGGATCTGGTAAGGACTTTGAAACTTTGAAGCAAATTGTGGAAGTTGTGAAACTTAGGAGCCTTCTATATTCTAAAAAAGATAGGGGAATGAATCACAATCAGCAATCAATCTTTCTTCAGCAGAGCAGACTGAATGAATTCAATTTTACACCAAAGATGAGTGTTTTCAATGAAACAAACTCATTACTACAACAACTAGAAACACTATATAAGATTTTAAAAACTTTTAAAGCTCATATATACATAATGAAGCCTGTAAAGTTGTTGAGAAACATAAAGTCTTCCCGAACATAATAATCTTCTCATGCATTGAGCTCTATGAAAAGTCCAAATTATCCAGCCCAGAACAAACAAACAAGTACCAAGGTTGAAATTGAAAGAAAGGATAAGCATTTAGGAAGACCAATGAAGATTAAGGACACATATACAATAGATCTTGATGAAATTGAAATGAATTTTATCTCAGATAGTTACCTGGTAGATGAAGATTCCCTGCTTTCAAATGGTAAAAAAAGTGTTATATCTCATAGAGATATGGAGAAGCCAGCTTCAACAAAAAGTAGAGATGATGAAATTGTGATGTAGAAACTAATTAAATTGGGCCGAACGATTTTAATCATTGCAACAAATCATTGGACCCAAGTGATTTTCCTGAGCAGCCAAGTCTATTATATGGTCTTGATTCATCATTCTAAAAGGAATACTGCTTGCCGTATCCTATTGTGAAATGTTCCATAACTTTCATAGTGCAGGTAGTTAGGAGGCATGATGATTTTGATCTAGGTACCTCATATTGTCTGAGATTTATTACCATACAACAATGCCAATTAGATGACTTGAAGCTTGATGACCCCCTTCTTGTTACCAATAAATTTTTTTATAATTAAAAGATTGGAACCCATCAACATGAAATGAATTCCATAAGACTCATGTTGGAATATTGATCAAGCCAAGAGTAAAAATAGATGATACTGATGAACTGCCTTTGGATGATCACGTGGTTGTATTTCACTTTCAAAGGGAATAAATTATAGAGGCACCATGTGT
This sequence comes from Torreya grandis, assembly GCA_037957365.1. Taxonomy (NCBI): domain Eukaryota; kingdom Viridiplantae; phylum Streptophyta; class Pinopsida; order Cupressales; family Taxaceae; genus Torreya; species Torreya grandis. Next base: position 1,261,515 of record JARHVA010001958.1, read on the forward strand.
TATTGTCTTCAAGGTCAAATCACTTCAAGGCCAAGCTGTCAAGAACTAATGGTTTCTTTAAGGAAAGGATGGATTGTAGAATATAGCTCTTATGCTACCCGAGGAGCATGATCTGAGTGGTGAAACATTTGAGAAGTTACTGGAGTAAATGTTTATGGACAAAGTGGTTGATATTAAACCAGACCAAGCAGAAGATATCTTTGATGCTGCATTGAGATATTTATTATTCCCCTAAATTGGGTTGTAACAGATGCATTGTTACCACATCTAGAACTTGCTTCGCTTGCAAACTTATGTGACTGGATCATGGTTGTAGATATTTGTGGTGTATGGAAAGTTAGGGATCATATCCTAGATGCAATGGCTTTGAACTTTGTGATTTTTTCTAGAACACTGGAATTTCATTAAATGTTACTAGCATATTCATCACCTTTTGATGTTTCTTCACAACGTACTACTATTCCTAGTGTCCTTCGAGAACAAGGGAAGTCCAACCAATGAAATGTTCTTGATGGCTTGCATGAGAAATGGCTAGACGTTGAAGCAATTGAACTTTGTAAATGAGATGAGAATACCTTGCAGTTTGACAAAGGATTAGAAATGTTTGTTCTAGTAGCACAACATGAAAATGATTCGACCTCCTCCAAGAACTACAATAATATTATTGATGGTGTTTTTTTAATTTCAATACCAATTGAGGCCACGATGATGCCGATGACCATTCTTACATGAGTAGTCATTGATGTATGTAGTTGTTGTGCTTGAAATAGAGACATGTTAAGCCTATGGTGCAAGGACAAGGAGGGGGAGCCTAGCTAAGGCCTGCCATTAATTCTCATGTCGCATGGGTTCACAATAACAATGGCCACACACGGATTTTGTCAAACACTTTGACAACACTCTACAGAGATTTAATTACTTCATTAATCACAGCGAAATTTACAACCTAGTGTATGCCGCAACCAGGTTTATTCAATTTCAAAAACATGGAGGAAATATAGTTCTACACCACTGGTCTATACATAGACCTTTTGCCCTCAAATGGCAGTCTAACCATGTTCGTATCAGACCAAGACAAAATAAAAAGGTCACAATTATGGTTAAATTCCCTACCATCCAGCCAAGAGAATCCCTAAATGAATGTCATTATACTCATATATGCAGAATGGTTGACCTATATGCATTCCTCAATGACTCTGTAACTTCCCAATGGTGTCACACCTCCATCTTAATTGTTTCATGTTCATAATGGTTCAAAGGAGAATTCAGAACACATTTTAGCATATACAGGAAGAAGTAATCGGGAGCTTCATAGTTTAACCAAAAGGAAAATGAACGCTCTTTTTTTTATTACCCTGTCAGGCTTTGGGACATGTTGCCACTGCAAAGGCTTTCTCAGGCTTTGCTTTACTGTTTACCATTGAATGAAACTCTCGTCATGCACCAAGTTCTGTTCAGGATTTTTTGTGAAGACTTTAAACACAATGCAGACATTGTCATAATCTGATTTTCCTGTATAGCACTGAATGAAGACTTGGCCCGTTCCTAGGTTTTTTCAAGCTTCCATTCACTGAATAACACTTCATTAAGACTCAAAACCAAAATCAACTTGGGCTCGTATCCCCAGACAACATTGAGACATAGAAACACTTTGCACCTAGTCCCAATCGAACTTAGAAGGAATTTCGTGAGGCATTAATCCTTATTCCAATAAGGAGTTGAACACTAGATATAATTGCAATCGCCATTTAAAACTATGATGAGACCAAATTGAGAATGGAGTTCCAATTACCAAAGCAGAGAGTCCTTCATCCATTCAAGACCCAATCGATAGTCTATAGGTCGAGCAACACTGTCCAAGCCAAACAAAACATTAAAAGACCCCATCGGAATTAATACTTACGATTAGTATGCAATGGAGCAATGGTCTCTTATGAGACCAATTCAAGTTTCAAGCTCCTGAACAACACTGCTATCCATTAAGAAAATACCAAGATGTATGCGAACTTTTATTGCCGAGAACAATGTGGCATTGAAGCACAAATGAGCATAGACCAAATTGGACCACTGAGATAGTCTGAAGACAACTTGAAGAAGCAAACTTTCCAACCCAAGAGCAACCATACAAACAAGCCACAAACGAGAGTGGACCAACACAGAAATGAAAACAACCTCCAACGATGAAGCACACCCAAACCAAGATGAAAACAAAGCAAACAACTGAAATAAAATCACAATATGTTTTTGGTGATGTAAGATTGCAATGGATTTTGGATGCCCCTACATCAGACACCTGAGGTTCAAAAAATGTGAGCTCCGACTCACATGGATGGGATGAGTGGCCAAACCACTCTTTCGGTCATGAGGTATGATGACCATGGAATCCCCTTCCAACATACCAAGTAAATTAGCTACTTGTTCTTTTTCCTGTGCCATTTCCAACTCCTACATGTTAGTTTCTCTTCTCTTATCTACTCATTTATGCTCTTTCTCAAACTCCTTAAGGATTTGACCACCCATCATACTCTCTCCTTTGTGGACTTACACCCACCATCGTTCGTCCTCCTCTGCCAAATGCATAACCATCTCTCAATCAACTCCCTTGTGGGTTCAAACCCACTCTCATTTGTCCACCATCGCCAAGACGCTCTATCTGCAACTTGCTCTCACATGTGGGCTTGAACCCGCTATTGTCTGTCCACCTCCGCCTAAAGCTCACTTCGCTTTGTCCACACCTTGTCCAACCAACTGTTGGATCACTCATACCATCACAAACCACCGTTTGCAGTTCTTCACACATGGCTTCCATCTTATCATGCACTCTCAAAAGCATCAGAACAAAATTCACATACACTTGGGCAGCCAAATGATAGGCCACATCATCTAAAATCACCTCAAGGATAGTTCTTACATTCACATCATTTGTTGTCTGCATTGCTATAGCAAGCAATCTCTCCATCTATACTATAAATTCAGCTTATTATTCACATGTTTGGTCTACCATATGCATTAGCAACTCTTTCTTCCACTTGGTGAGCTCAAGAGACTCACTCTCCACCCCTGTAACATCACATACGTGAGTTGATCTCAAACTCAACTACTCCAATTCATCCATCTCCATGCAACAGGCTTGATCTATGTCAAGCTTTGGATTCACAAAGCCTTCACCATCATTATTCAGTTGTTCTAGGGAAAACTCTCCTTCCACACACGGCTGAAAATGAGCCTCTACCTGCATATGTCCTTGAGAACCAACATGTGCCCGTGTTCTATCACATTCCCTTGTCTCCATATCAACTTGAAGACACTCACACATGGCTGGAATGTCATCATCAACCAGCTCTTCATCCACTGCTGCCATATCCATCACTTGATCAACTTCTTCACTCCACTTCTCATACAAATGAGCATGCTGGACCTACATAATGCACAAGCACATTAGGGGAAACAAAAGGTTCATCTAACAACTCAACAAATGTTTTATCATGCCCCAAAGACGTGTTCTCCAACTCCTCTTCAACACTTGCATATTTATCATGTTTTTCACTCTCCATATGGGATTCCAATGGCCCATTCTCAACAACACTCATGGTTGTGTTCACCTCATTCACACCTCTGATTTCAGCCTCTACCCATGGTTGAACCTTCACGATCATCTCCTTGTATGCACTAGCTTGCCCAACAACCTCATGCAATGCTTCTTTCAAAGAGACATGCAATTCTTTTTTGCTGCAATTTTCACTCACTTGCAACTCTAAATGGCTGCAATCTTCACTCACATATGTTGTTTCACTCATGGAAACATGTATCAAGCCTTGGTTGTCCACAACCCTACTACCATCCAAAAGAAAATTGACAAGCTTGTTGTCATTATGAACCAAGGACCACTCAGCACTTGCCCACTCATGGGACTTGAAAATATCTTCCCCATTATCACACAATGGGTCTCCAACTTCTAGTGAACAAAGTATCACCTCCCCATCATCTGTCATAAGGATTTTTTCATCTATGGGCTGCTCACAACTCATTTTCACATTGTTGTTCTAAAAATCAGAACTAAGCTCTACATATATAAGCCTATCTTTGTTGCCTTCTAAGACAACCTGCTCATTGGTGCATATGTGCACCCCCATGCTACTTCTCAAAGTATTCTTTGGCTGCTCACATGAAAACTCCCCATCTATATTGCCCCTCTTAGAAATATGCTTCTCACCAACACTCTCAAGCCTCTTTACATGAAGCTTCCTCAACCATTCTGGCTGCAATTTTGGGTGCACAAAACACCCCAACATTTTGGAAACCATATATTCCCACTCACAAAATTTCTTCTTACCTTTCATTTGTCTACTCACTTGGAGATCTCTCCAATATATGGTAGCAACTCCACTCAACCGTTTACATGCAGCCTTCACCCTCATGGAGTCAACAATATTCATATTCACAACATACATCTATAGCTCAACTATCCAAGTCATGCGTTGTTCTGAACTTTCTTGTCCACAAAACAAAAAAATATCATTCAAAAATTTACCTCTTTTCTCCACCACAACCTTGGCTGGTCTCTTTTGTTTGCTAGCCTCTTTTCCTCCGCTCGCTTGGATTCTATCCAAAACATATATCCACGCTTGTAGGGACAACAACCTCACCATCAACTCTTCTTCATCACCATCACATGTCGCTGCACCACCATCCCCTTATGTAGTCCTTCCCATCATGTCTAGCCTTGCCTAAAACAATTTCAACATCTTTGTCAACTCACCCATCTCACGTGCCCTTCTCTTATGTGCCATCTCTTACCACAACTCAGTAGCCTCCTGTTTCATAACCTATAATAGACTCCAAATTGAGTCTCTCACAAACTCCCTCACACTCTTACAGGACTTCACACATCTGCAACCACCTAAGCAAGCTTCTCTACAACTTACAACCACTAGTAGACCTCTCTCATAGCCTACCATACACAATGAGGAGTTTTCACAACTACAACGAAACTACCTTGCTCTGATACCACTTGGTGCAAGCACGAGGAGAACGAGACCAGCTAAGGCCCACCATTAATTCCCATTTGCAAGGGTTCACAATCACAATTGTATTTCATCAAACACTTTGACAACACTCCATAGAGATTTAATTACTTCATTAACCACAGCAGAATTTACAACCTAGTAACTACCCCAACTGGGCTATTCAATTTTAAAAGCATGAAGGAAATACAGTTCTACACCACTGGTCTATAACACATATCTTCTGCCCTCAAATGGCAGTCTAATTACCTACTAAGAGAGCCCCTAAATGAATGTCATTAAACTCATATATGCAGAATGGTTGATCTGTACGCATTCCCCAATGACTCTATAACTTCCCAGTGCCGTTACAACTCCACCTCAGTCATTTCATGTTCAAAATGGTTCAAAGGAGAAGTCAGAACACATTTTGGCATGTACAGGAAGAAGTATTCGGGAGTTACAGTGTAACCAAAAGGAAAATGAACGCCTTTTTTTCGTTACCCTGTCAGACTTTGGGACACCTTGCCATTGCAAAGGCTTACTCAGGCTTTGCTTCGCCGTTTACCATTGAATAAAACTCTCGTCATGGGCCAAGGTCTGTTTGGGATTTTTTTTGAAGACTTTAAACACAATTCAAACCTTATCAGGTTCTGATTTTCCTATATAGCATCGAATGAAAACTTGGCCCATTCCCAGCCCTGTTCGGGCTTCTATTCGCCGAATAATATTACATTAAGACTCACCACAAACCAAAATCAACTCGGGCTCATATCCCTGGATAACATTGAGACATAGAAACACTTGGCACATAGTCCCAATCGGACTTAGAAGGAATTTCGTGAGGCATCAATCGTTATGCAGTCACCATTCAAAACTATGATGAGACCAAGCCAAGAAGGGAGTTTCAATTATTGAAGTTGAGAGTCCTTCATCCGTCCAAAACCTAATCGATAGTCTAGAGGCCGAGCAACACTGTCGAAGCTAAACAAAACATTGAAAGACCCCATCGGAATTAATACTTTCGATTAGTATGTGATGGAGTAGTGGTCTCTTATGAGACCAATTCAGGTTTCCATTAAGCAAAACACCAAGACGTCTATGAACTTTTATTTTCTGAGAACACTGTGGTGTCGAAGAACAAAGAGGATAGACCAAATCGGACCACTGAGATAGTCCTAAAGACAACTTGAAGAAGCAAACTTTCCAACCTGAGAGCAACCATACGAACAAGCCACAAGCGAGAGTGGCCCAACACAGAAACGAGAATGACCTCCACCGACGAAGCACACCAAAACCAAAATGAAAACAACACAAACAACTGAAATAAAATCACGCTATGTTTTTGGTGATGCAAGCTTGCGGAGGACGTCGGATGCTCCTGCATTAACCTGTGCAAGAATCTGGTAGGGCATGGAGAATCTCATGACTGCAAAGAGAAAAATCACACATGTCGAGGGACCTATTACTTATTTGAGATTTCTTCAAATTTTAATAAGTTGTGTTCCTATGAGGCCTGAACACGTCAGCCAGCACAATTGCAATTCCCCACAACACATGTGCAACACAAAATGAAACGCTAGTGGTTAATTTTTTCATAAATCCATAATGCAACATTTCTGAGACATTTTGTCAAATAGTTCGTGTGCCACCTGCTCATATGATAATAGGTGGAGCATATTTCACGATTATGCATAAACAAGTTTCCAAATGGGCATTTTAAATGTCTTTTGTGAAGAAGTTGACACTACTGATGTAACTTCCACTGCTAAGGGAAGAAAAAATAATAGGATGACAATAACAAGACTGGAATCTGACAGAGTGCATACCGTGAGCCGTTATTATGAAAAGAAAGTGATAAGAGTTAAGGAGCACAACATCTATATGCAGCTGGAACAGATGACACACACGTGACAAAGTGAAGGATAACCCCGTAGGATCTGTTGACGCCCTTTCTCAATCCAAGGACAGTTATAATAATATATGGAGTTATCTCCGAAGGTGTTTCCATGATTATCAGATAGTGATAATAAAGAATATGGAAGATGGAGCTTATACCCTTATATCATGGCCTCCAAATGACCGCATTTCCTCGAAGCGTTTTGTTAAACAGTTCACATACCACTCATTTGAAAGAACGCAACAACACAATTTAGAACGTATTTCATACTTCTAAAATCCAAATGGCTAGGAGTGATTCAGCCAAAACAGTTCGCATTTCGTTGTGGCATTTTGTCAAACAGTTAGCGTGCAGTCCAAATGGCACTAAAATTTCATGGACTCATTCAAGTGGCATGAGAGACGTTTTGGAATGCTTAGATGAGAACCCATAAGATGAGAACTTCTGAAATGAGTTTGGGACGAGTCTCAAGTCTTGACCACTATTCCTTCAGACAACATTTGCCAAAGCTTGTGCAGAATGCTCCAAAAGGATTTTGTAAGGGGTTTTGGAAGATGTAGTATCTGGTTAAAAGGAAGGTATGAGATATTTCAAAGTTCTGAATAATGTCAATCAAGGTTAGCAGGATGAGCTCAAAGGCAGAAAACCGAGCCGATCGTGCCCTGGAGACCAGTACGCTTGGATCTTTCGGGCGCGCTAAGCGCAAAAATGTGCATAGCGGAGCAGTTTTCAGGTTTTCGCGCTGCATGCGTCAAGGAAACGTGAAAGCGCGAAGGGTTAACAAAACGTTAAAATGCAAGCAGCAGCAAACGTAGAGATGAACAAATAGAAAATGCACATTGAAAGAAGTTTAAATGTTGATTTAAACGGTATTAAAATGGAATTATATTACCATAAGTATATATGGTGTCCAACCTATAATACTAAACCTAATACATAAAGTTAGTAAGTAGCAAATGCATGTCATAGAGATATGAAGTTTGCAACAATTGTGCATGTAAGGTTGACCTCCCTGGTAATGTTGGTCATCTTGAAGAGGCTATAAATTGTATGTTGTTTTGAATGTATTTAAATAAATTTACATGTATTCTTAAAAATAATGGAAATTTATTTATTTTATATCATTCTAAACTTTTTTAAATGTCAAGATTTTTGATGTAGATTTTTAAATTTATTTTGTATGTTGTTTTGATGATATCGTAAGTATCTAAAGTCTATTTTACCTTATGTTTGAAGTATTAAAAATTTATTTTAGTAATAAATCATGTGGTTAATAATACCTAACTCTCATAATTCAAAATTAATAGGATAATATTTCATTGCACTCTCTCAATAAAATAAGCGTGCAAGCCAAACACTCATAATTTTCAAGGTAAAAATATGGATCAATAGTATGTGTTCATTCCCATATGATTGGGATAAACAAATTGCTTACCAGTTGGTCAAATCAAGGCATGAGAGTATGTGCTTTAAGGAGATTCATCAGGGACGATCAGGGTTAACAATATGCATTTATTCTTGTACAATTGAGATAGGTGAACTGGTTTTTAATTGGTGGAATCAAGATTCGTGAGTGTGTTTCACATTCATAGATTGGCCAAAGCATGAGTCACTAGTAATTTATATAGTTTTCCAGTATTCTACTAGGGAATGTGGTCTAATAGTCAGAGCTAATTATTGTAGTGAAAATTGGTCATCCAATTTTTTACTACTCATTTGAGTAATTTTAATTTTTCATTCCTTTGTAATGAAATATTTGATTCCACATCCTAATGGACAAGACAACACTAAAGAAAACTTCACACGTAACAAATTTTGAAGATGATATTTGTAGGCTTAAGTTGAAATTAATCAAATTAATTAAATTATTAATTATTTTTAGAATTAATTAATTTTAATTAAAGTCATAAAAGGATGCCCTTAAAATATCCATGTTTTGGATTCATTGAGTAAATTAATTCTATTTGAATTAATTCTATTTTTTTTTTTATGCAAGCACAAGCACATGTAATGTTATGAAATTCTCAAATAATAAAATCAAACATGGACAAATTATAGTTTAAAATAAAAGTATCTTGAGGTTGACTTACTTTAAAATATGATTTTTCAACTTCCCTTGTGGGAAAAGGTATATATAAAATATAAAATCTAGATCATGGTTAGGGGTTCTTCTTTCTTTCAAGGTATTGGGGGAAGAGTTAGTTACAACTTTGTGTGAGCTATGTAATCTCTAGATTTGAGTAATGGAATGCAAACGAGTGAGATCATTCTTGAGATTTGTAGGTTTTGATGTTCTTTGTTTATGAATTGCATATGTATATTCATATATAAAGACTATTAAAATTATACACTTTTTCTTGGTTGTGTACAACTCATGGTGTTTTCATAATTTGTTTTGTAAACCTCACGTATGGGATTTATATCGAGTGCACCCAATCCAAATTTTGAGGAGAATTTGTGCTTATAAGAAAACCTTTTTTTCTAATTATATCTTTTGATCCTATGTTAATTTTTGTGTACGAGGAATAATTATCACCACTTCATTTATTTTTGAGTTATTTTGATGGTTTTTTGCATTCATTCTGTTGTGGGTTTATCACTTTCACCTCCATTATTATTCTTTTTTAGCTTCCATATTTTCTATTTTTATTTCCTTTTTGCGATTTTCAATTGAAAATACACAAAAATAAAAAAATATGCATATCCTATGAGAGTTTTTCCTCTCAAACATAGATAAAAAATCACCATTTCAATGGTGATTTCTCCTATTGTTGGTAAATTTGTGTCACTTCCTATTAGATGAGTCATAAAACCAAAGTGACAAAAATTCATACCAACATATTTCACTATGGTAAGAAAGTGGGTGACCATGTTGAGTGAAAACTATCCCAAGTGCATAATCAGATGCATATGTCTCAATCTCAAATAATTTCTTAAGATCAAGTAACACTAGCACTAGTCTAAAATAGAGTTTGGATTTTAATTCTTTGAGTTCTTTTTTATTATGAATTTGACTAGATGAAAATTAATTTGGTACCACCTTTGGTAACTTAATTCAAAATCCAAGTCACATAGTAAAATTTAGTGAAAATCTCTTGTATATTTTTTCTAATCCAAAGAAGATTTAAATATTTACAAGGTTATTTTATGTTGGTCATTCCTAAATGACTTGAATCTTGGATAAGTCCATTGTGAACAATAAACCCAAAAGCTTCTATCTGCAACATGGAAAATGAACATTTCTCCATGTTAGTATACAACTTATGCTACCTTAAAGAGTGAAACATTTTTTTAATATGGCACATATGTTCATCCCATGCTTTTCTAAGGATTAATATTCCATCAAGGTAAAATACAAAAATTAAAGTAGTGTAGAGCCCGAGGATGACATTCACCATCTACATGAATGTAGTAGGTGAAGTAGTTAAATATACACGCATAACCAACCACTCAAACAAACCTCACATTTATTTAATTTTTATTTTTTAGATGCATTTAGGTTTAACATGAATCTCATTGTATTCATATTTAATATTAGCTTTGGTGAATGATTTATCATTGTGGAGTTGTTCTAGTAAGTCCTAAATCCTTTAAAAAGGACAATGGTTATTCACTTTGATTTTATTGAGATAATTTTGCTTGATGCAAAATGTCCATGTGTCATACTTATTTTCCATAATCATAATTTGGTTAATGCAAAGTAATGATCTTGTTTTAATGTGTCCTTTATCCATGAGTTCATATATTTATCACTTGATTTATTCATTCTCTATAAATCATTTTTAGTACAAAGAGGCATTGGATAGAGGTATTCTATGGATATAATCAATGGTATGACTTATTTTATAGTGTGTCGGTACTCCCTAAGGTGACTAAAATATGTCCTTGGATTATTCCAACTTCTAATTCAATTATGTAGTCTTTTTTATTACGTATGAATTGGCACATATGTTTTTACATTTAGGTTCCACCATCAAAAGAAAAATAATATTACTAGAAATGATTAACTTCTTGCATTGTTTTTCACTAAAGATAGAAATATTAGGAAATACTTATATATATTACCTCATATAACCAACATCTATGAAAAAATTCCTATGATTTACTTCATATACTACATGTCAATGTATAAGATATAATTACCCAAGTAAAATGTCATATACCTCTAAGTGTGTTACATCTTGAAAGATTATATCTTGAAAAGGCCCAATTTTATACACTAGGTGACATTGCTAAGTGATGCATTTTTAAGAACCTGCACTCAACCATCAAATAGAGTATGGTTTTAGGTGAAGCATTAGTGACAAGTTCAATATTTGAACCGATTCAAGAGAAATAAGGTTCTTCGAACTTTCATTTTCAATTATGAAGTGTACTGGTTGACCATCTATTTACATTTTAGAATGGAAAAATATATATTCTTCCTCTTCATCCATGTTTTGGGAATTAGATATGTTTAAGGTATTGAACATAGTATTACATTTATAATCCATGATCAATTTAACTTTCTCTAGTGACATAATTCTTGAACCCATTGTCTCAATTTTTACATGTGGATTTTTCAAAGCGCAATACTATTCATTGGAGTGAATGTTGGATTTATGAACCAAACATTACTTTTTTTCCATGGTCTACTTATTTTTATCATTTGATAGTTGTTTCTTAGTTTTTGGATGGTGTGAATAACCATTTTATTCTTTGGGATTATACTTAGAATGTTGAGACTATGGTTTATCCTAAGACTTGGAATATTATCTTTTAGTATTTAATTTGATTTAATTACAAACCCTTAATTGAATATGTAGGATTATTCAATGGACTAAATATGGAGTAAATCCACATCCTACTGATTATATTGTCTCAAGCTTGACCTATACTTAGAATCAAGGTTTTTATTCTAATTTTTAAACATTTAGTTTAGACACCAAAGTATGAAACATGTCTCTCGATTGACACACAAATTGATCACAACCTTTGCATAACTAAGATAACTTGATTTATTGGTCAATTAGTTTCCAAAATGGTAATGCGTTAATTTGTGTGATTATACAAAAATATTACAGGTATCCATAGGTGTGTCTAATCTAAATTCTTATTTTTTTCTTTGTTTTCACATTAGAGAAGTAGTATTCCCACCATTTATTTATGGATAAAGACAATTTAAGAAAATCAAGTGTAATATGTTATTGGTAATAGAAATGATTATCAACATTGTAGAACAGGTAAAGATAAAACAATAATCTATGGCATCTAATTCTATTTTTCCTTTAAACACAAGGATGCCTATATTTTTCTTACACCTTGTAGGATGTCTAACCAACAAAAGGTCAATGTGAATGAGTTGTGTTGGAAGGAGTGTGAAGATGATTGATAAGGTGAGAAAAATGATCAAAATACCCACCCTTCATGTGTATGATGTTCTTCTAGTTACTCATATTGCTATTGTAATGCATCCTCTATCATTTTATTGAACATGAATGAAGTCAAATTTTATATGTTTGATATATCTTCCATTTAAAGACACGGAAGAAGATATGATTAATGGTCACAACTTTCAATCTATAACTTATTTTATTCAAACCTCATATGAGTGGGAATAAAAATAGACCAAGATTTTAAATACCAATTTGATATAACTATGATAAGATATGATTCTTTATGCTCCTAAGTGAATTGCTTGTGATGTAGGAGGAGACCTTGTGGACAATATCACTAATTGGATTTCATGGGTTAGATGCAAAAGCGTAAAAGAATGATAAAGGTCAAAATATATATTAGATTGAAATATGAAAATAACAATGAAATAATATTTATAACTATAATTTTTTTATATATTATGTTATTATATGTAAAATATCTAAGAGATCAAATGTGTGATGTCTACATACTTCTCATATATCTATGTATCAATAAATTAATACTTAAATAATAGATGAATGTATTAATATAAAAAAGAGGAATGTGAACCTTATAATGGGTAGTAATAATTTATTTGTAAACTAGTCTAGAAGCTTCTGTTGATGTTACAATTAAGCTACTCATTGTAGTATTGATACTAAAATAGCTCTCTAGTACAATAGAAGAGATGTTAGGACATGTATTTTTTTACATGTATTGGAGATGATGTTGAATATATTAATGGATCCATAAAATATATAAATAAACATCTAGATGTTGACATTCATAGTGATGATTTAAATCCTCTTAGATCAATAAATGGAATAATTAAATTGAAAATAACCAAAAGAACTGATATAGCTAGTGGTATGCAAGCCATGATGTCACTATTGGGAACTCTGGTATTGTACCTAAAAATAATAGATTTTGAATGGAAATATATAACTTGAATGGTTTCATAGAAAAACCTAGAAGATAAGGTCTTTTAATTGATTAGGGAAGTAGACATTTGGCACTTTTTTTGAGATCTCAAAAGGTCTTTCTAAATCAGAGTTTGAAAAACTAAATATGACATTAAAATAACTAATGGTTGGATAATTGGATAGATTCTCCCTATTTTAGGTGAGGGATTGGTACTATTCTTTCATACCACTAATATGAAAAAATATATAAATGTTCATCACATGTTATCCTTTAAAAATATTTGAAATTGTTAAAATATTTGAAATTGCTTTCTAAACACATGCATGTAGCTATATAAATATATCACCATGAAAATAGCAATCATATTATAGGTATCATAGGATAATGATGCAGTAAGGGTGGATAATATTCACAATTTTAAGTTGTAGGAAATAAAAATAATATTTCTATGTGTAATCAGATATATTATATGTCATCATGTATAAATCATCAATACCCAATGCTCATATGCTAATGTAGTATAAGAAAAAGAATAGTAAATGATGGGAAATACATATGGCCAATTAATATATAACAAAGAGGGATAAATATATGCCCTTATGGTAGGTGGATGTCCCAATATTGATAAGGTGTATATATATATATATGTATCATATGTGATAATTGTCACATGACTATGTGTAAGGAGGATAATGTGATGTCCTGATATAATCACTAAAATATCAATAGACACATGGTGTGATAAAATTTGCATTCATAAGTTACATTTGATAAAGACCATGGATTATGGATGGGTATGATGCCCCCAACGGTATCATATAATCAATAGAGTGTATGAGTGTATGGGTTTACTAACCTTAAATGAAATGTAATATTAGTAATAATCCTAAGATGTGTGGGTATGATGCGTACCTAATATAATAATTGATGTTGATCTATAATAAGAACATGACCTAATAAAATTAATGGTTTGTCATTAATATTATGGGTATAAAATCAAAGTGATAATATGACATCCTCATCAATTAATCTTACGAGGTTATGGGTATGGTGTCCTTAGAGGTGATGTATGGATATAGATATAGTAATTGACGTTCAAATGGAAAGAGTTCACCAAAAGGAAACAAATATAATTTGTAGTATGGAGAGTGTTGTATCAATTAAATACTAATTTTTTCTCTATGACATAATATATAATTGATGAAAAATTAATACTGAATTTTTGGGTATAATCCCTTTATGGAAATATGTGTATAATAGGGAATAATGAATCCATATAGAAGTTATCAATGTCAAATATGTTAATATGTCACACTCCCCTCTTAAGGGAGGAGTGTAACAAATGATTCATATGGAGTGTGATAAAAGTTTAATACAATTAGGAGATATAATGTGTCTATATATTGTAATCATTGATGTAAAATGATGTTCATAATAATGAACTATAAGATCACTAAATTGCCAACAAGAGGAAATAAATGTGTAATAAATGGTTTGGTGGTGATGAACATTGACATTGTTTTCCAATAACATGAGTATATAGGTAAAATGTAATCATATTTATCTTGGTAAGTGAAATGAGACCATTGAATTATGAAATAAATCTTTATAGGTAGGAAATTTAATATTTTCTAAAGTAATTTATCAAAGGTATATAATAGCAAATCAATATATAAATAGAGTCATTTGATCATCTGGACGTATATATTCTATTGATTTTGAGCTTTGATATAGACAAAATGGTGGTAAAATGAGAGGTTATTCCTAATCATTTTGATAATTTAAGGACATGGGTCAATAATAGAAAGAATATTGACCTAGTGAGTATCTAATTTGGATAATTTTGTCATTTTTTGAATATATTTTAATTTTTAAAATATGCTCATAATTTAATTTTATTAATTTTAACATAGTTCACTAGGTCTACTAATTTTTAACCATTTGAGGTTATTCTACCTATAATTACAAGCCTCACCCAAAACTTTGACCATTCAAACCCCCTTGTGATTGAGTGATTAGAGGCCATTAATTTAAATTTTTTTAATGAATATATGTTAGTTTTTATATTTCCTAAACTTTTTATTTAATTTTTATTGATATTTGTGTTGAGTTGTGGAGCTAAAAGCTTCACTAATGAGCTAATGTGGAGGTTGTTGGGCTTACACAGTAATCGGCATCGGTCAGAACCAACCGACATTAGTTAGGGGTCGACCAACATCGGTTAGGGGTCGACCAACATCGGTCATCTTCAGACCGACACTGACTTCTGTGCATTTCCAGAAGTGTTATTTTTAGAAGAACAGATTTGAGCCTTTAATTTCAGAGGTGGATCTAAGGGTGGCGAATGCATGGCTCATGAACCCTAGTGTTGTAGTATACTACATAGTAGGGTTAGATCCTCATAGCATGTACAATTCAGTAATTGAATTGATTGCAATTGATAGGGAGAGAGAGAGAACTCTTGAGGGAGAATTACTGTACATATGTGAGGTGTGAGGAGAGAGAGATTTCTTCATTGTATTTCCTTCTGGAAGAGTTTAATACAGATTGGTTGTTTCTTGTATCTCCTATTATTTGTTGTTTCTGATTTCTAGTTACTTATTACTTTTGGTTTCAATTCCGTGTTTAGTTGCTTATACAAAAGTAATAAATTGTACTCTAAGATCCTAACAAATGGTATCAGAGCGTGTTAGTGTTTGTTGATTACATAATTCACTCACAGGGGTTTCAATGGCAAGAATTATCAATTATGGATGATGCAAATTGAAGATTATCTGTATCATAAAGATCTATATTTACCATTGGATGGGGTTTCAAGGAAGCCCACAGATATGGAAGATGAAGAATGGAATGTTCTTGATAGAAAGGCTCTTGGATCTATAAGGTTGAGCCTAGCAGCTTCTGTGTTTTCCAACTTATCACAGGCAAAGACAATGATAGAGTTAATGGATACTTTGGCAAATTTATATGAAAAACCCTTAGCTTCGAATAAGGTATATCATATGAAGCAATTATTTAATTTGCAAATGCAGAAAGGTGGATCTGTATCTAGTCATCTTAATGATTTCTATACAATAGTAAATTAGTTAAATTCAGTCAAAATAGTTTTTGATGATGAAATTAAGGCTCTCTTAATCTTATGCTTTTTACCTGAAAGTTGGCATAGTTTGGTAATAGCAATTAGTAGTACTGCATCTACTTCAAATATCTTGAAATTTGATGATGTTGTTAGTGTAATCTTGAATGAAGAAATTCATGCAGGAAAAGCACAGGGGAAACATCAGGTAATGCTTTAAATGTTGAAAGCAGGGGAAGGAAAAGAGAGAAGGGCAAGCAAGGGAAATCAAGGTCAAAGATGGGAAGTAGATCCAAATCCAGAAATGGAAGAATAACCTGCTAGAATTTTGGAAAGAAAGGGCATGTAAAGAAAGATTGTTGGTTGAAGGATCACAAAGAAAATCAGCATGAAGGTAATAAAGAATCAAAAGTTGTAGGTATTGTTGCACATGATGCTCTTATATTTTATTTGGATAATAAAGTATAATCATGGGTTTTAGATTCTAGTGCCTCTTTCCATGCAACCCCAAATAGAGAATTTTTCAATGATTATGTCCATGGAGATTTTGGAAAAGTTTATTTAGGGGATGATGAGCCTTGTAAAATTGTTGGCAAAAGAAAAGTGCAGCTGAAATTGTAGAATGGCAACACATGGGTGTTGAAAGATGTCATGCATGTACCCATCCTAAAGAGGAATCTGATTTCTGCATAGGAAAGTTGGGTGATGAGGGTTTGCACAGTAACTCTCACAGCTAAATCTTGAAAAGTTTCCAAGGGTGCACTTGTATTAGCAAAAGGTAAGAGAGTAGGTACACTTTATCTATCTACTTGTATTACTAATTATTCTCTTTCTATTTTATCTACTTCAGATGTAGATGCGAAGTTGTGGCACTGTAGGCTTGGTCACATGAGTGAGAAGGGAATGAATGTTCTTAAGTCAAAAGGTAAGCTTTCAGATTTGTAAAGCATAGATCTAGATTTCTATGAGCATTGTATTTTTGAGAAATAGAAGAAAGTGAGGTTTCTCAAAACTGGGTCAACAAAAAGAAGCACAAGTTGGATCTTGTTCACACAAACGTGTGGGGACCAGCTCAGGTAGCTTCTATTGAAGGATCACAGTATTATGTTTCTTTCATTGATGATGCTACAAGAAAGGTATGGGTTTATTGCATAAAGAGGAAATCTGATATTTTTGACACATTTAAGAAATGGAAAGCTTTGGTTGAGAATGAAATAGGTTTGAGATTGAAGTGCCTTAGATCTGACAATGGTGGTGAGTACTGCAGCAATAAATTCAATAATTACTATTCTATGAGTGGAATACGTAGGGAAAGGATGGTTCCAAGGACACCTCAGCAAAATGGAGTTGCTGAAAGGATGAATAGATCAATAATGGAGCGTGCACGGAGTATGAGGTTGCATGCTAGTTTGCCCTTACAATTTTGGGCAGAAGCTGTAGATACTATGGTTTACTTGATTAATAGAGGACCTTCTACTACACTAGATGGTGGAATTCCAAAAGAGGCTTGGATAGGTAAAAAGGTAGATCTTTCATTTCTCAGAGTTTTTGGTTCTGAAGCTTTTGTGCATATTGATAAAGAAAATAGAAAGAAGTTGGATGCTAAATCTATGCGGTGCACTTTCATTGGTTATGGTTTCGGGGATTTTGGATTCCGTTTGTGAAATTTAGAAACTAACAACATTATTAGAAGCCGTGATGTAGTTTTCAATGAGAAGGTGATGTACAGTGATCAGCTCAAGAGGCTGAATAATTTTGAGTAGTGCAATCTTGATTTGGAAGAGGTTATGATCCAAAATGAGCTCGCGGGTAAAAATCATCACTCACAAAAAAACACAGAGACCGATGTCGGTCAGGTGGAAATCGACGTCGGTCAGGAGGAATTGACATCGGTCGGGTGTAGATCTGCATCGATCAGAGATGACTGGGATCGGTCACTATCAGAAAGAAAATTTGGGCAGACAACAAGCTATAAATGAGTCTCAAACGCCCATAAGGAGGTCTGAAAGGGTAAGTAAACCTCCAATTTGTTATTCCCCTTCTTTATACTACTTGTTTCTCACTGATGGTGGAGAACCAAAAAGTTTTGATGAGGCAATGTAGGTAGAATCTGAGGAAATAGTGGGAGCATGGCATGAATGAGAAAATTGATTCCTTGGAAGAGAACCATATGTGGGATTTGGTTGAGTTGCCAGCTGGAAAGAAAGCACTGAAAAACAAATGGGTATATAGGTTAAAGGAAAGAGCGAATGGACAAATGAGACATAAGGCTAGGTTGGTAGTAAAGGGATTTGCACTGAAACCAGCTATTGATTTTGGTGAAATTTTTTCTCTTGTAGTAAAGATGACTTCTATTCAGATTGTATTGTCTTTAGTTGCTATTGAGGATTTACATCTTGAGCAGCTTGATGTTAAGACAACATTTCTTCATGGAGATTTGGATGAAGAGATATATATGGATCAGTCAGAAGGTTTTGAGTTCAAAGGTAAGGAGAAACTTGTGTGCAGGTTGAAGAAAAGCTTATATGGTCTTAAGCAAGTTCCAAGACAATGGTATTTGAGGTTTGACAGGTTTATGATAGAGCATGGCTTTAGTAAATGTCAATCTCACCATTGTGTTTATTTTAACAGATTGGATAATGGTAGTTATATTATCCTGTTACTATATGTAGATGATATGCTTGTTGCAGGTTCACACATGTAAGAAATTACTGAGCTTAAGGTAAAATTAGCTCACACATTTGCCATGAAGGATTTAGGAGTAGCAAAGAAAATCCTTGACATGAGTATTAAGAGAGACAGAAAAAATCACAGTTTTATTTTGTCTCAAGAGGATTATGTGAATAAGGTGTTGGAGAGGTTCAATATGCAGGATGCAAAACTGGTAAGCACACCTATGGCTAGACACTTCAAGTTGAGCAAAGAACAGTGTCCTAAATCACATGATGAGGTTGATTACATGAGTAGAGTTCCATATGCTTCAGTAGTTGGGAGCTTGATGTATGCATGGTATGTACTAGACCAGATATTGCCCAAGCAGTGGGATTTGTCAGCAAGTTTATGGCCAATCCAAGAAAGGAACACTGGAAAGCAATTCAGTGGATTCTCAGATATCTGAGAGGGACCATTAGTAGGCATTTATGCTATGGAGGGTCAAACACTTCTCTACATAGGTATGTAGATTCAGATATGGCAGGTGACTTGGATGGTAGGAAATGCACCACAGGATATGTGTTCACTGTTGGTGGAATGGCGGTTAGCTGGATTTCAAAGTTGCAGAAGGTTGTTGCCCTGTCTACTATAGAGGTAGAATACATTGCAGTCACAGAGGCTAGCAAGGAAATGATTTAGATGACTCAGTTCATGGAAGAGTTGGGAAAGGAGCAAGAGAGTTATAGATTGTACAGTGATATTCAAAGTGCAATGCATTTGGCAAAAAATTCAGCCTTTCATTCAAGAACCAAATATATACAGCTTAGGTACCACTTCATTAGACAGGTATTGGAGGATGGACAGTTGAAGCTAGAAAAGATCCATACGGATAAGAACCCTGCTGATATGTTAACAAAGCTGGTAACAAAGGAGAAGTTGAATCTTCATTCAAATTTTGTTGGTCTTCAAGATTGAACTTGAAGAGAGAGAAACAAGCCAGAGATGTTTAGAGGATGTTACTGTACAGGTACAGGTGTAGCTGTTTATCTCCAAGTGGGAGATTATTGAGTTGTGAAGCTAAAAGCTTCACTAATGAGCTAATGTGGTGGTTGTCTGTGCTTACACAATAATTGGCATCGGTCAAAACCAACTGACATCGATTAGGGGTCGAACAGCATCGGTCAGAACCAATCGACATCGGTTAGGGGTCGGTCGGCATCAGTCATCTTCAGACCGACACCGACTTCTGTGCATTTCCAAAATTGTTATTTTTAGAAGAACAAATTTGAGCCTTTGATTTAAGAGGTGGATCTAAGGGTGACAAATGCATGGCTCATGAACCCTAATGTGTAGTATACTATATAGTAGTGTTAGATCTTCATAGCATGTATAATTCAATAATTGAGTTGATTGTAATTGATTGAGAGAGAGAGAGAGAACTCTTGAGGGAGAATTATTGTACATCTATGAGGTGTGAGGAGAGAGAGATTTTTTCATTGTATTTACTTCAAGAAGAGTTTAATATAGATTGGTTATTTCTTGTATCTCCTATTATTTGTTGTTTTTGATTTCTAGTTACTTATTACTTCTAGTTTCAATTTCGTGTTTATTTGCTTATACAAAAGTAATCAATTGTACTCTAAGATCCTAATAATTTTGACACGTGTCTTTGTTTTTTTACCATTATAGTCTGAGATTCATGTTTGAGAGTGAAAATGTAGCCACATTTAATAGTACAAATATAGTAGTGTGATAGAGAGTATACTAGAGCTATGTCTTAGTGACATGGATCAGAATGAAGTATGGTAGTATTTTATTGAATGCTTTAGCCAAGATTTTGGATTGTGACATCTGTATATTCTAGCTTTTCACTAGGGAGATGACCGTGATAGTAGAGGATGTGTGGCACATGTTTCACATATTGATTAGGGGCCACTAGGTCGATGTACATGATTTAAAATGGGCTAAGATATATTCAATGAGGATTTATTACATGGGGGGATAATAGGGTCAAACTAATTGAGGTGGCAACATGATTCTGAGTGACATGGTGAGAGGTGTTTCTCTATGTTTTGTGAAAGAATTTATGTACTATTATAGCCGTATTCATAGCATATGACACTAGTGGTTACATGATAGAATATGATTTGAGAGATATCAAAAATATATAGAGTAACATAAGAAAATGTACATTTGGATCTGTTACATACTAGGCCATATATATAAGAACCTATATAGGTTCACATCGGATAAATGTAATAGATGATTGGTATTTTCCATGCTACTCCAAGTGTGATCATACAAGTATATTATTGTGATTTAGCCACAAGGTATACAATTGGAAAATTGGGAACTAACACTTATATATGCCACATGGTTTGTGCATCCTTATGCACAAAGATTGGACATTTAAAACACAACTATGTTTTGGTAGAGATTAGACAAGATATAATAGTTGAAAATGTTTATATACCTTATAGGGAGCATCCTGAATGGCCCAAGTATGTACATATAATTAGATGAATAGATTTAGTTGATGGTATTGAGGTTAACATTGTGATATTAATACATTTCATTCTAATAGGTTCATTCTCTAGTAAAGAATGAGACAAGATCAACTAATATCACCACACATATATATAACCTAAAATGTGGTTGAGATAAATAAATCTAGGTTTAGGGTTAGAGATGGAGATATACAATTTCTAAGGGATGATCACATTCTGCCACATTCAAGACATTTTGATGTATGGTCTATATATGGTCATATGATAAGATTTTTTACTATGTATGAGATAAATTTTCAAATTTTTAATGCATGTAAGTGTGTGTGCATGCACACCTATATATTCCATTTAGTTTATGTAATATGCTTACACATGTAGATATATATCATTGATATCTAATTTTTTCATTTATTTTTTATGTGTTTGGCCAAAATAAATATGGAATGTAATGTAATGAAACAAAGTAAAGTAAGATATATGGTGATAAAGTGCCTAACTTAAAACAAAATATGTATTTTTTAAGCTCGCAGTAAGTATAAAAACACACTAACCAATAATATATGTAAGAGTATAAGGATCAAAATAGACAATGTGTGTAGATATAGGAACCTTACTCTTAGAAAAATGATCAGATGTTTCCAATAAATAATCTACTAAATCCACATCTCTTTTATACTTAAATATTTCATTTTTATTAGACTTATTTGAAGATGGAGTACTAACGATTGGTTCTTTAGGATCTTTGATATATTTCTATTTAGGAACCCACTTAAGTTTTTTTAGATGTAACTGTATCCATCTTGGGACAATATAACACTTTATTTCCATTTGTTTTATTTGATTCCCACATGCATACATAACCAAATATTAAGTGACTCAATAAGTCCACTCTAATTTAGTTGGTACTCAGCATGGAAGCTATACTTTCTATTGATTTTATAGTTTCATCTCTTCCCATAGCATAGGTTGGTCATTTGGATGACCCTAAATCCCTCACATCATGCCTTGAATAAGATGATCAGTTATCAAATTTCACACAATCATACAAAACTAACTATAAGTCCACTCTTTTTAAGTTGGTATTCAACATGGAAGCTATACTTCCTATTGATTTTTTGGTTTCATCTCTTCCCATAACATAGGTTGCTCATTTGGATGACCCTAAATCCCTCACATCATGCCTTAAATAATTACATAAGTCAAATGATTGGTGAAAATTTACCAAATTGATCCAAGGCATAGAGAAGGCTCGATAAAAGGCATGGCATGACAAACATATCAAAGGAAAAGTATTGGTTTAAGGCACTCAAGTTCTTATGTATCATTATAAGTACCTCAAACACCCTGGAAAACTACAAATATATTGACTTGGGCCATATATAATCAATGTAATTTTGGAAATTAACACATGAAAACTTCATAATATCAATGGGGAAATGTTTCATAAGCATTTTAATAGCAACAAGCTCAAGCCATATCATGCTTAATATCAAGTATGTAATATTATAATAAGGTGTATGCCACTTCTTTTATTTTATTATTTATTTTTACTTTGGGATATCATATGATGTTTTGGCATCATTTTTGATGCATCATTAGGGGTATTATTTCATGCACTCCTATTAATATCTAACTGTATAAGCTGAGTGGGGACTTTGTTTGTAAGGACACCACACTAGGAATTTAAGTATTTTTAGTGAGGAGAGTTATGCATTATTTTTTTACAAAGGTATCTCAAAAAATATTTATGAAACAATATCTAGATTATTTCCAAGCATTATATGGCTTGAGCTTGTTGCTATTGAAATGATTAGGAAACATTTCCCCATTGAGATTGTTAAGTTTACATGTGTCAATTTCCAAAATTCCATTGATTATATATGGCCCAAGTTAATAGATTTATACTTTTCCAAGGTGTTTGAAATACTTAGAATCATACATAATAAGTTGAGTTCCTTAAACCAATACTTTTCCTTTGATATGTCTATCATGCCATG
Source organism: Torreya grandis (assembly GCA_037957365.1). Classification (NCBI taxonomy): domain Eukaryota; kingdom Viridiplantae; phylum Streptophyta; class Pinopsida; order Cupressales; family Taxaceae; genus Torreya; species Torreya grandis. Next base: position 1,284,971 of record JARHVA010001958.1, read on the forward strand.
CCTTTTATTGAGACTTCTCGGTGCCTTGGGTTGATTTGGTAAAGTTACACCAATCATTTGACTTATGTAATTATTCAAGGCATGATGTGATGGATTTAGGTTCATCCAAATGACCAACCTATGCTATGGGAAGAGATGAAACCAAAAAATCAATAGTAAGTAGAGTTTCCATGATGAATACCAACTGAAAAAGAGTGGACTTATTGAGTCACTTATAGTTGGTTCTATATGCCTGTGGGAAAGTTGATAACTGATAATCTTAGTTAGTCACTTAATATTTTATTTTGTTAGCATAAGTGAGAATGATGAAAGTGATGGATTTCACATTAATTTATTGACTTATGGGAGACTAGATGAATGGTTGAGGATTATTTGAATTTATTGAATCATAATAATAAATAATGATGGAAAGTTAGTCCTTATCTATAAAGATGATGACCAATTCTATGGGTTGAGAATAAATATGAGTTGGTTGAGTGAGCCAACAAGAGCAAGTCAATTTAGTTGGTTGATTCATCAAGGAGGTTAAAATGCTTTAAGATGACTCACAAGGTAGTTGAGGGAGTTGAGGAAGGTGTTTGGATTCAAGTCAACACTTGGTTGAGACAACATGGAGGATGTTTAGGTGAGGTATAAAATCTAAATTTTTAATTAGTTTTAAATAATAATAGTTGTGCATAATTAATTAATTAATAATTAATCAATTATTCAAAATTTAGAGGGAAATAATGTTAATTTGAATTCAAAATGGCTAAGGGGAAGGGTTAGCATGCCAAAGTGAACTTTGACATTAAATGGCAAAATTTAGGTGTCTACATTTGCCCCTCTTTTAAATGGTGTTATGAAGCAAAATCATTTTGAAGAATAGTAGACCAAGTAGAGCGTATATGATTGTAGAGAATAAAGTTACCCCAGATAAGTATAAAGGAACATGATGATGATTCCTCGAGGGTTCATATGGGAAAGTGAATGAACACTCGAAATTATTGAAGGGAAAATGATGAAGTGGTTAATAAATTATACCATCAATAAAATGAAATACTAAAACCAATACTATACTTATAATATTAAAACATGTGTAAAATGTTTTTCTCCTAGATGACAATTACAAAAGAGTGAGTTAGTAAAAATATATTACCCATTAATAAACTATATGATTATATGGTGTTCAAGACTCATGGGTCACATGAATGGATGTGGGAATGATATATCCTTATGATGGTAAGTTGTGAGTTATAAAATGAAAAAATATAGATTTTCCAATATGGATAAAAGTTTACAAGATCAATAGTTGTAAGAAATGATAAAGATTTTAACACTTTGATTAATTGATAGTATAAAAATGTAGATGAAATGACTTGGATGGATGATGGTGTTAGAACTAACCGTATAGACCCCATGTCTCTAAGCGCTACCTACATAATATACTATGGACAACATCTGGGTGGGAATATTAGGCCAAATGTAATTTAGATAAATGAAGATAAAGTGTTAAATTGTTTCAAGATGTAGAGTTAATAATTATCATTTTATACATAAAGGTGAGATATTCAAAAATAAATATATGAAAAATAATCATTTACTAAGTTACATAAATTAATATTAAGAACACACATCATTAACAACTTGAAAATGGAAGAAAATCATCTCTTTATTACATCAAAGGTGAGATAGTATAAATTTTGGAAGATTTTCAGTAATCCAAAGGCATAATATACCCATAATCATTCAAAAATGAATGTACATATATAAAATAAGAAGAGAGAGAGAGAGAGAGAGAGAGAGAGAGAGAGAGAGAGAGAGAGAGAGAGAGAGAGAGAGAGAGAGAGAGAGAGAGAGAGAGAGAGAGAGAGAGAGAGAGAGAGAGAGAGAGAGAGAGAGAGAGAGAGAGAGAGTTCCACATGCTAGCCAAGTTCACTCCACTTTAACTCCAACTTCAAATCCAATTTTAATTAAAACTCTAATTTGAATTTACTACATAAAATATTTAGAGTTAAAACTTTTCCTACATGTAATATGGCACAATGAGGGAGAGAGAGGGAGAGTTTACAAGTCAAAGGGCTCCTCATGCAAACTTGAGTCTTGAATTAACTTGCTTTCATCATGCAAACATATTTATATTCTTTAGTTAACTCTTTTTGGTATTTACATAAATCCTATTTTTCTTGAATTAATCTTGAATTTTGACTTAAGTTCACTTCCTTTGCATCTTGAGTTGATTTGACTTATATTGACTTCACACTTGGAGTTCAACTTGAGTTATCTTCCATGCAACCTACACGCATGTTTGGCCTTATGTCTTTTCTAAAAATATTCCAAATGGGGGAATATTAAAAGTGGGATGCATGCTTAATTTTTAAAGGATTATCTTTCCTAAAAATAGGGCTCTAAATTTTATCAAGACCTTAACTCCACTTATTCACCTTTGCATGTTTTGGAACTCCACTTTTGTAGGACGAATTGAAGACTTCTTATTGTTGACTTATAGTTATTAATTTTAGCCCAAAATGGGGAGCCATAGTTAGAGATATGGGATAATTTGGATGTTTAATTATCCATTAAATACTATTGATAAGTGTTCACTTGATGATGACTATATCAACTTTTCAAACTGGTTTTCTCCCATATGCCTATATTGTGTAACTCTTGAATGCACTATGAGAGCCAAAAACTTGATGGATATTCATAATTTGAATATATATGGAGAAAAAATATTATTTTAATATAATAAAAATGGTATCACATAACTTTAAACAATTTTTAAGATCTAAACTCCATGTACAACTCCAAAAAAACATCATTTTATGCTCTCTTGGACTCAAGAAACCTTGATTTGGATTGAGAAGTCTAAAATGAGTTACAAGATTGAAGAAAATTAATGATATGATTTTTATATATGTATTAATTGGGAATACATAGAAATTTTTTAAATTATCCAAAATGCTTCACCAAACTCTCTAAGAAAAATTCATAAAAAATGCCTGCTTGTTGCCCTAAGGATGACCAAGAGATGTTTTTCATTAAATTGAGCCTATTTTAAATTATTTTTCATTGAATTAGAATTTATTAAAACCTTTAAATGAATTATAAATACTATAAAATCAATTTTTTATATTGGAGGGACCTAAAACACTCATTTCCAACTCCATTTGTGAGCAAAAAAGTGAAAAAAACCTTCATTATCCTCATGATCAGGCTTATATATTGGAATTTTATCTCTCATATATTATAATACATACTTTAAAACAATTTAAAACATTAAATTACATCAAAATAGACCTTCATGTCAAATTTCAAGAGTTTTCATATGATAAAACTCAAAATATAAACTTTTTAGTGTTTCTTAGTTTGCACAATTTCATTTCTAAACACTTTAGGTATGTGTTTTACCATTTCATAGATTTTTATGAGGATAAATACATCATTATTTTTTAATTAATACCTTGAATAACCTTTATTATCATTAAAATGTTTTTATGTGCTCAATTAATCACTTAAACCTCTCAAAAATTACCTTTTATGACTGTCTCTCTTGCTTGCTTAAAACTCTTATGCTTGTACCTTTCCCTTTATCTATTATTTTTCATGAAATTTTGATTTTTTAATGTGTATAAAGGTTTTATATTCCATATAATATATCAAACCACCTTTATTTTTCAATAAATAACTCAAAAATTCAAACATATTGCTTAAAATTGAGCCATGAGGGTTTAATAAAGGTTTTAGAGCACCTATTCTTCTTAATGATTGTTCGTAAATGTAAGCCAATGTAACCTATAAATAATGAATAAAATATTGAGGTAATAGAAACCCAAAATTTATCCTAGTACTATTTGATCCAAATCCTCTTCACCTTCATGTACCGATAATTTAAAAATTGCCTTTACTAACTTGTAAATAGCTAGTTAGAGGAATAAAAGAAACCTCTATCAAATTTGGACTTGTGAGTTGTTATTTAAAATGATTTTAGAATTATTAATGTTGTATTTTTTTTTAATAACTTTTGGTACATTTAATTTATGAATGGATTCTTCTTGAAAACTTGCAGATAATCAACTTTGACTAATGGTGGCAAAATTATCAATAACTACCTTATTCAGCGCAGTTGTTGGAACACAATTTTTTATACTACACACCTAAGCTATGATTATGAGGGATATTACATTAGGTATTTTTTATTCTCATATATTTATTTATTATGTTCTTTTTTCCCTCACTTGAAAATTTTAAACTTTCATGGATAATGTTGCTTAGGTGTACTTAAAGTTATAGTTTAATAGGAGAAATAGAAGTTAACTCCATTGACTGGCTATTCTAGGTATGGGAGTTACTCTTATATTATTTAATTTTTGTCCAATTTTTATGGATATTTAGAGGGAGGAGTTAAAAATTCACTCCCCTATATGTACACCTCATATTTTTGATCTTTGGTGATGGAAGATTGGTATTTTGTATCTTATTTTGTCTTGTGAAATATTCTTACATATTGGTTACATTTAAAATCAACTATATTATGATGTTCACCTACTTGGTTCATATGATTACTCTACTCTGGAATTTGATTTATCTAGACCTTAGACTCAACCTCAATTACACACACACACACACACACACACACACACGTATATAATACATAGAATAAAGGTCATTGGGATTTTTTAGGATACTATACTAATAATTTAAGATTAAATCTTATTGTGTACATTTTGTATATGCTTAGTTTTTAATTATTAAAAATGTACCATATATACTTAGGGGTGTATGTGTGTATTGTGGGTCCCCTTGTCTTTTGAAATTATTACTTAAAATAAAAAACATAAAAATAATGATTACTCATAAAATTATAGTAATATATATATATATATATATATATATATATATATATATATATATATATATATGTATATATGTGTATATATACATATATGTGTATATATACATATATATGTGTATATATACATATATATGTGTATATATACATATATATGTGTATATATACATATATATGTGTATATATACATATATATGTGTATATATACATATATATACATATACATATATATACATATATATATATATATATATATATATATATATATATATATATATATATATATATATATATATATATATATATATATATATACATATATATATACACACACATACACACACACACACACACACACATAAAAAGGACAAGATAATTTTTTTGGATACTACACTAATAATTTTATATTAAATATTATTGTATGCATTTTAGATTTTCTTAATTTTCAATTATTAAAAATATACCATATATATTTAAGGTGTTTGTGTGCATTGTGGTTCCTTTTGCCTTTTAAAAGTATTCCAAACATAAATTTAAGAAAAAAAAACATAAAAAATAATGATTACTCATAAAATCATAGTAAAAAAGAATTAAATATAAATAATCTAAAATCCTACAAATATTTTAAAACTATATAATATTAAATTATATATTTTTTTTGGGATGAGACCCATTTGTGTCATTTAAAAATGAATTTCATAAATAGTCATTACATTAATCATACTTTTCATCAAATACATTAGTAATAGTGACAAGGTAAGAAGAGATATTTAGCACAAAAGTATATTAAAATGACCTTCAAGAATAGTCATTACACTAATAATATTATTTCTTATATATATTTAATAGTATTAATCAAAAGGAAATATAATTACTTAATGGACAAGCACCTTATTCTACTTAATAGTAAAAGGAGGAATGGTGGATGTAATATTTTTTTGTAAGATATAATTAGAGGTTTTACAAGTCATAATATATTTTCCTTGTAAACATATCTTGTATACAATAATGCATTATAAAATAATTAATTTTGTTAAATGCATATTACCTTGGAGGGAAAATTTTGAGAAAAGATGATCATATGTTTTATTTTATTTGAAATATTGTTTTACTTTAAGTACTTATATCTATTTTATTTGAGATGTCACTAATATATTTTGTGTGAATGACTGCTAATTATGTTAGGTTAGTATCGATGATTCATTAATTTTAATAAAATTATTTGTTTACAACATAAACACAACACAAACCCAACAGAAACTTGATACAACACATGAGCACAGCATGCATTAGTTTTACACTTAAAAAAACCTTGATTTAAAAAATTATGAGATGTGTTATGGATTTGCTTTCATTTATTTCTTATATAAATTTATATCTCATAACATATTGTGTGTGAACTAAAAAAGATATGAGATGATCCAATTGGCCATTAATTATTCAATACAGAGACAAATACATACATACATACATAGAGATAAAAAAATGTTAATCAATGTTGCTTATATCATTTTTATTTAATATTTTAATTAGGAAGTTTATTTTTTTGAATTTTTATGGTTGATTCATTATGAGATATTTTGAAAAGTAGTGTTGGGTTGTTTTTTATTAAGGCAGCAAACCAGGGGCCGAACCCTATATAGTCAAAAAAGACAGGAAGGCTGGCAAACAAAAGATGCCAACATAGAAACAACGGCACAGCTGAGAAACACAGCCAGAAGCAAGACAAAACACTAGAAAGACCAGAGTCAGAAAGAACAAAAATACATAACTATAAAATTAACAAGATCCTTAAGATTCTCATTGTCCACATTGTCAGCATTCCCTAGATTACCCACTACTTCCAACATAGACATATTCAACAGAATATTATTTCAAAGGCCGTTGGTGAAGACCTTTTCTAGCTTTTGAATTTGGTCCTTCAAGGCCCCAATTTCTATTTTCCAATCATTCTCATTCTTCATACCCTCACCAGCTTCTTTGACATGCATCTTGTCCTTATTGTCAGCAGTTCCCCTAGAATCAGCACCCTACTCTTCAGTGACCTCAAAAAATTGAGAAGCCTGTTTCCCACCTGTGTCCTCCAAAATTCCTAAATTTCTAGCTCTTCAGACTCTTCATCCTGAGTTGCTTCATTAGAAGCACTTTCTGAATACTTGATCAGCCTGACCTTCAAGGCTAGTTTTCTAGTGATCTGCCCCGACCTGTGCACTCCCAAAGGGAAACCATCCTTACTGATTTTGGGAGGCTTGTGAGGTTTGCCACCTTGGCCCCCCGTGGCCTCATCTAGATTTTTGTGGGTCCCTTATGTAGTCTCTTCAAAAATTTCTTTTTCTCCATCAACCTTCCTCTTCCTTCCCTTTTTGCTCGCAAGGGAGTTTGGAGTATTAACAGGGGTCTTAACAGGGGTGGAGAGAGGGGTGTCATTGGTATTGGTAGGAGCAGGGGAAACCCATGATTCATCAATTGCATCACCAGATATTGGGTTTGAGGGAATGTCTTCATTAACATATCTGATATTTTTGTTTGGCTCAAGGGAGTGGTGAAAATTGTAGAGACAAAAAATAAGCCCCTGGTGTAGGGGAATAGGTTTTATGTCTAGCTTCTTGGGCATTTTGGCTCTCACCCTTAGGATAGAGTGTTCCAATGAGGACAATAGGTATAAAAGAAAGATGATAATAGCATTGTGTCTAAAATGATTTAACAAAGGAAGGTGATAGTTATAAAACTTGGTATATCACCCCTCGAGAGTGAAGTATTTCATTAGAATGAAACAGACACCATCCCATGGCTCTGGTAGTTTGGCATGCTTGAACCCTCCTTGATACGGTACGAGTTCTTCTCCTTCACCCAGAAACAATTTGTGACTAGCCAAATCCATGATTTTGGTTTTCCTTTAAAGCTTTAAACCCTGCATGGTCATTCCCATGGCCATTGAAATCACCTTTTCAGAGATTTCAAAGCTAATACCCCCCACAGTGACCCACCTATTCAACTAGGATCTTACGAACTGCTCAGACAAATTTTTTCCATAACCATTCAACCTTTCCAAGTACAGGCTGATACCTCCTTCTTTACAATAATGCCAGACTAATGGGTTGTCCTTAAATTTGTAGCAGGAGACCGATTCAGTTTGAATACAATCTCCCCCCATTCTATAGTTACAGACCCAGCCGATGCAATTCCCAATTTCTGCCTTGAGCTTTAAAGTGGCAAGCCCTCATTTCCTTTTACGCTGAATGCAGATGTGAAGGATCATTTTATAGAATGCCCCACCATGGTGACATCTACTCCCATGCTTCAAAATAATTTCCCCTTGGTTTTCATGATGCGACTCTCGCACCTCCACCTCATGATACAAGGAATTAATCATGACAATCAAGGAAGTATTAAGGTTATCATTTTCCAAGATCCACAATGGCCTTTTCCACGTGGACCACCTTTGAAAGCTATCTATGTCATCAATGTGCATCATTCCTGATCTATTGTTTCCTTCTAAATGATCTCTCTAATGTTTAGGGGTATATGAGCCCCTTGTCGACATACCCTCCATCCTAAGAGTTGTTGACCAAGGTTTACACAAGCATCAGTGACCCTGTTGCCTTCTCTATAGGTGTGGGTAATCTCAACTTTGGAAAACTTTTGTAAAAGAAACTGGATGTCAGTAATGATGTCTTTTAGCTGGATTCCAATGTTAGATGCTTTATTAATGGCATCTATGACCAACTTAGAATCTCTCTGAATATTCAAATTTCTAATTCCTAAGGATATAGCTAACTTTAATCCCCAAAGTAATGCCATAGCTTCAGCATAGTTATTGCTATGACAACCAATGCCACCAGCATAGACAACAGACATCCCTCCTTTTTCATTTCTTATAATTCCTCCTCCACTTGCTTTACCACTCAACTTGGATGCCCCATCAAAATTGAGTTTTATCCAAATGGGTTTAGGTGGTATCCATTTAGTATGAAGTCTCTGAAGAATTTTGGAATTATCATGTCTAGGGATAAGGTTTAAAACCTTCCATTTGGCTGTAATTTGGCTTTCAAATTGAGATAGGGGTTTCTCCACAACACTAATATGAGCTGTTGTAACACTTTCCAAAATGGTCCTAACAAAGGAGTTAAACACTTGAGAAGCATTTCTAGCAGTGTCCCTAAAAATTCTATGATTGTGCTCTTTCCATAAGGTCCAACTCAAGCATGGCAGAGCTTGCTTCCATAATTCCTTAATCTAGGGATGTGTGAAGGTTGAGTTCCAACTGAGAATTACTTCTTTAAGGTCAGAATTGCAAACCCATTCAATGCCAAAGTTTTTAAGTATTGTACCCCATAAGTCCTAGGTAAACTCATAGTGGATGAATAGGTGTGAAACTGATTCCTCTTTAGAACCACACAAAAAAACATCTGTTAACCAAAGTAAACCCTCTCTTTTGAAGGTTGTCCTGAGTAAGGATTTTTTTATGGGCAGTAGCCCACCAAAACAAGTTAATCTTTGGAATGAGTTTATGATTCCAAACCTTTTTCCATACCTCCTTATTCTGAGCTTCAGGTGTAAGCAGATGATAGGCAGATTTGACAGAGAACGATCCATTCTTATCTGGCCACCATTATTATTCATCCTCTCATAGGAAGAGTGGGATTCTAATCTCCTAAACACATTATCAGATCTCCCAAATTCTTGGGATAAGCTCAAGCTTGTGCACACAACAATCCAAGAGGTTTTTCTAGCTCCTTATCCCATTGTTATTTTCCATATAATCACTAACCCTATCACCAAAGAACTGTGTAGTCAGGTCAGCAATTTCTCCATAGTTTCCTTGGGAGATGAGAGCCTTGTCCCTTAACCAATTATCCTCCCAAAATTTAATCTGTCAGCCATTTCCAAGCTTCCACCTAATTCCCTGTTTGAGAAGGCTTCTAGTTTTTAGCATTTTATTCCATATCACAGACCCCTGGGTTAATCCCGCCTATTGAAGAATGTTGGAATCATCAATTCTATGCATGTATTTGGCATACATTATTTCCCCCCACTAACTGTTGTTGTGAATTAGATTCCAAATAAATTTTGAGAGGAGGGCTTTATTCATGTTCTTGATGGATCTTATATTAAGTCCACCATGAGATTTTAGGAGACACACTTTTTCCCATCTAACTAAAGACATTCTCTGTTTGTCTTCCACTCCCATCCATAAAAATTTCCTTTGGATCTATTCCAACTTTTCAGCAAGATATGTAGGAATTCTAAAAAGAGACATGAAGTAAGTAGGAATACCTTGCAAAGATGCCCAAAGAAGTTGCAACTTACCAACACTGCTGAGTAGTTTCCCCTTCCACCCAAGAAGTTTCCTCTATGTTCAATCCACAATTCCATTCCAAAAACCTAGAGATACCTCTTTGACTGAGAGTGGGAGACCCAGGTAGGTAGCTGGTAGGCTAGCCTCAACACAATCTAATATATCAATGATTATATGTCTAAGTTCATTAGGAGTGTTAAGAAGTACACATTGCTTTTCTAGAAATTTATGTTCTGTCCCGAGTCTCTGGCATAATCATTTAGTATATTCTTCCATCTTCTGGATTCAATCATCGATGAGATGCCAAATAAGATGGTATCATCCACAAACTGATGTATAACCATAGGATGAAGGGAAGAGGCATGTTTGATGCCTATTAGCTTTTTTGAAACTATATCAACTTGTATGTATCTTCCCAGTGCCTCAGCCATAATGATGAATAGGTACGGGGAGAGAGGGTCTCCCTGATGAATTCCTCTTGAGGATGAGAAAAAAACTCTAGGAACACCATTAAACACCACTGAGAATTTAGTAGAAGAGACCACATTCCATAATAAGCATGATAATTTATCATTAAACCCAAATTTTTTGATCACTTGGAATAGAAAAGTCCATGAGACTCTATCATAGGCTTTAGATATATCAAGCTTGAGGGCCATCCCAGGGATTTTGCTCTTATCCATGGAGTGAATAGTCTCATGAGTGGTGATCACAGCATCAAGAATCTATTTGCCCGAGATGAAACCTTTTTGAGTAGGAGAAATAATTTTTTCAAGCAAGGGTTGAATCCTCATAACCAACAATTTGGTACATATCTTATACATAGTGTTGCATAAACTAATGGGTCTGAAATCAGCGAGGTGTGAAGGTTGAGATTTTTTAGGAATAAGTACAATAAAGGTATTATTGACTTGTTTCAAAAGTTTTCTATATCTAAAAAAATCATGAACTGTAGCCATGAGGTCCGCTCCTACAATCTCCCAATATTCCTAAAAGAATATAGGAGGAAAGCCATCAGGACCCGAGGCTTTAAAAGTACCCATGGAGAATTAAAAAACATGTACTTATTCATCAGATATAGGATTTAACATTTCCAGATTGTCTTTTTCTATTATCAAACAGGGGATTCTATCAATGAATTGATTCATAGATCTATCAATTCTATCATTATTGTTTTCTTCCATAAGCAGGTTCTGAAAGAACACCCTAGCTTGCTCCCCTATTTCGTTATCCTTAGTAATAATGTCTCCATTATCCAAGACAAGCTTAGTTATTGAGTTGGATTTTCTATGTTTCATAGCTGAAAGATGAAAAAAAGCAGTGTTCCTATCACCCTCTTTAAGCCATTGAACACGGGATTTTTGTTTCCAAAAAACCTCTTCTCTTTCCATAAGATTCTTTCATTCTAAAGACATGATGTTCTCTTCTTCTAAGGTGCCCTCAAAGTCATCCCCTTGATCTATCAGTTGCTGTATAGCCTTGAGTTTTCCCATTATATTTTTATTTTGCTGGAAAACCTGCCCAAAGCTGTATCTATTCCAGCCATAAACTTCTTGTTTGATGTGCTAGAGTTTCTTGACTATTCTAAACATGGGAGTACCTTGAATGGGAATATTCCAACATTGAGCCACCATTTGTCTAAAACCTTTGTGTTTAATCCACATAGCTTCAAAATGGGATGGGGGAGGTCTGTGATGTCTATGATCCCTCCAATTGAGGATAATCGGGCAGTGGTTGGACATGGTTCTAGGTAGAGCCTGCGCCTGCATATTCTGATAATCATTCCAGTTGATTGATATCAGAAATATATCTAATTTAACCTAAATCATTTGATCTCCTCTTCTTTTATTGATCTAATTAAAATTTTGGTTCTGCAGCTCTATGTCCAATAATCCCCAATCATTGATGAATTCAACAAAGTCGAACATGTTGTCTGAGTAATCAATCATTCCACCCTATTTTTCAGAAGGGTATAAAGGTGTGTCAAAATCTCTAGCTAACATCCATTTATAATTTTGAGGATTATTCCTATAGCTACTCAAATCTATCCATAATTTCTATCTCAAATCTCTGTTATTCGGTCCATAAACATTGACCAACGTCTAGTTCAAGGAATTCATGGAAAAATTGGTAATCAAAAAGTGCTTATTATGGGCCATAAGAGATCCTTGGATTTTAGCACTATTCCACATAGTGAAAATCCCTACTGAAGCCCCTTCAGTAGGACTAATACAAAAAGCTGCCTTAGGCCATATATAGTCAACAATTTTTGCAAAATTCTCCTCTTTCATCTTGACTTCCTGGAGTAATAGAATATCTAGTTTATTATCTAAAATGCAGTTTTTAACCTCAAAATACTTTGAGGGACTATTAAAACCCCTCAAATTCCATGATAATATTCTCATTTAGAGAGTTTGGAGGGTTGGGACTCCAGTGTTTTTTATTTTCCATTAGCAATCTCCCTAGCAATCTCTCTTTGTCTTGTTTCTCTTAGGGTTGGCCTCCCTTGTTTGGGCTCAGTACCAAGATCTGCATATTTTTTAGCTTTTCAAATCTTTTTCTTTGGGGTAACCCATTCTTCCTATTCATTGCTGCCACTTTGTCCTACTACCCCTGTTGCTAAGTAGTTTCCTAAATGGCCTCCGCCTTCCAGAGCATGGAAAATGTTTGTGTTTGACTATGGATCTAGTACTCGTTGAGTGTGACTTTCAAGTGTTACTTCTTCCTATCCAACCCTTGAAACTTTGTCATCTTCATTGACTTCCTTTAGCAAAAGGTCCCCTCCTACCCCTTCTTGAAACATATTAGTTTATTTTTCTAAAGTGTAGACTGTGTTAACCTTGTGACTGTCATCAGATACTATATTCCCCTTTGGGACCTCTTTTCCCTCACTACTAGTGATATCCTCCTTTCTCTTCTCCTCCTCTCCTTTTTCTGTAGCCTTCTGACTATCATCTAATACTATATTTTCCTTTGGGACAACTTCACCTTCACTGCTAGAGACATCCTCCTTTCCCTTCCCCTCCTCTCCTTTTTCTGTATTGTCAAGAATTTCCACATTATTCTCTATTTCCTACTTGCTGTTCGCTTGCTCCTCCTCTACATTATGGGAATCCTCTTTCATCTCCCTTTGCTTCACTATGCATTATGTCATTAGATGTCCCTTCCTCTTACATATTTGATAGAAAGTTTTAGCATTTTCATAAGTAATTGGCTGAGTCCATGTTCCATATTTAGAGTTTAGCTCAATGGACGTAGGGAGAGTCTTATTTATTTCAACATTTACACAGAGTCTAGCATACACACACCTAGACTTAGTTCTGGTTATACGATCTAAGGTGACATATTGACCAATAGAATTGCCAATAGCTGTGAAAATTTTTTCATCCCAAAATTCCAAAGGGAATCCTGACAATCTTACCCAAGCAGGTGTTGTCTTATTGAGGTCCGAGTTGGGATCAAATCCTGGTTTCCATGAGCATAAGGCTAGAGAATGTGGTCCATACAGCCAAGGTCCTCTAGCAAGGGTAGTGATCATGTCCTCCCTATTCATAAATTTAAAAAGGAATAGACCTCTAGCCATGGCAGTGATTGAAACACTACCTTTGACTTTCCACCTAGACAAATTCCATTTTCTAACCATTTCGATATTAGGATGGAAAGAAAAAAACTTACCAACAGCGTAAGGTCCATGGATGCCACGATTTCTTCCACCATATCATCTGGGATACTCAATGCCTTGCCCTCTGAGAGAATAGGAAGGCTCGACATGCCTTTCGATGGACACGTCTTTCCACTTATGAGTGCCTTCTTCCATTCATTGGATGGACTATCCACTACCAGATTCTTGGATAGATCCCTAGAGGTACTGCCACCCGTAGTGACCTCCATTGGATCCGTGGTCCCAATTGTTGGGTTGTTACATTACAAGTTTACAAATAATTTAAGGATTTTTAAATTCTTCTTTTTTTTTACACTAAGGTTTATAGATTTTTATGCATTGTTAATTTACATTCTGGTGGACATATTAGGAATGAGTTTTGTTAGATCATACAAATTTTAATTTTTGGTATAAATTGCTATAAATTGATGGAAATGTCATTAAAATTTTACAATATTTATATCAAGGAGACTTCAAGAAGTATGAATTAGTTATGTATATATTTTTTTCATCATTATCAAATAAAAAAATATAAAATGAATTTTCAAAACCTTAAGAAAAAACTTGTTAAAATTATCTAAAATCGGTACATACATCCTTAATAGTCACTCACACTCCTATCTTTTCCAAACTTAGTTTTCTTTTTCTTTTAATTTTAAGGTTTTTGATTAATCCACAAACTAGCAAAGTTAAAAAAACCCAATAGGCACAAAACTCATAATTTAATAAAACCATAATATTCATTGACTCAACTTGAATAAATAAAATAATTAAATAAAATACTTTAATAAACCTCAACTAGAAATTAGAGTTAACATGAAAAATAAATTAATTAATTAATAAATTAAAAAAAAAAAAAAAAACACAAAAAAAAAAAAAAAAAAAAAAACACACAAAAAAACACTACATATAGTTATCTACCCCAACTATAATTAACAACTTGATTTTCATAATATATTTTACATGCAAGTTCGGATAGACCTAAAATTTTAAACATATCCTCTAAATTATAAATTCACGATGTTGGATGAGTTTCAACCCAAGTTCAAGTCTAGTTACAAAGTTATCTAATTTTTTTAATTTTTAGTATAATACTAGAATGCATTTTAGACCCTTAGATGATCTCGTATGACTCTCCAAACATCTTAAAATTAATCCTAACTAGTGAATAGGTTAGTGGATAAATTATTTTTTGCTTTATCTTAATTTTTACGTGAAGGAGATCTCAATTAAATTAATGAGTCAAAAGTTATGGCCTCTAGAAGATAGGTCTTCATATCAATTTCATACAATTTTTTAGACGAAATTCTTATTTTGGTTTCCTCTTTTCTTTTTTTTAGATTGCATCCATTTTTTTGAAATAATTATTAATTTAGTTTTGTCGCTTTTATTTTCTAGGTTGCATGCAAAGTGTTTGATGAAATTACAAATTGCATCTTAGTCAAAAAAAAAAAAAAAAAAAAAAAAAAAAAACACTACCTACAGTTATCTACCCCAACTATAATTAACAACTTGATTTTCATAATATATTTTACATGCAAGTTCGGATAGACATAAAATTTTAAACATATCCTATAAATTATAAATTCATGATGTTGGATGAGTTTTAACCCAAGTTTAAGTCCAGTTACAAAGTTATCTTATTTTTGTTATTTTTAGCATAATACTAGAATGCATTTTGGACCCTTAGATGATCTCGTATGACTCTCCAAACATCTTAAAATTAATCCTAACTAGTGAATAGGTTAGTGGATAAATTATTCTTTCCTTTATCTTAATTTTTATGTGAAGGAGAACTCAATTAAGTTAATGAGTCAAAAGTTATGGCCTCCGGAAGATAGGTCTTCATATCAGTTTCATACAATTTTTTTAGACAAAATTCTTATTTTGGTTTCCTCTTTTCTTCTTTTTTAGATTGCATCCATTTTTTTGAAATAATTATTAATTTAGTTTTGTCACTTTTATTTTCTAGGTTGCATGCAAAGTGTTTGATGAAATTACAAATTGCATCTTAGTCTAATTGTATCCTAACTTTTAGCCTTCCTCATTTTTGTTAGTGTAGGTTTTTTCTCGTTTTAGTTTTATCTACACAATTATCAAGGTCATTAGAAGGAATACAATTAAGGTATTTTTAAATTATGATTTGATGTGTTACCTTTTTTAGTGACCTAATATCTCACTATATAATGTACCTCCTTTTTACTTTTTGACTAATGAAT
Source organism: Torreya grandis (assembly GCA_037957365.1). Taxonomy (NCBI): domain Eukaryota; kingdom Viridiplantae; phylum Streptophyta; class Pinopsida; order Cupressales; family Taxaceae; genus Torreya; species Torreya grandis. The sequence continues at coordinate 1,300,981 of JARHVA010001958.1, forward strand.
TAGTTAATGAAGCTCACTTTTAATTTGCATCTTGCTAGATTTTATGCAATATGTGACATTCAAAGATATTAGAATGATATGATATGGTATTAGAGCTCTTATCTAATGAATATTTTTCCATTTATTAAATCCTTGTTGAGATATTTACTGCATGCATTCTTAGTAGCTTTCTTGATTTTTTCATTCTCATATGTTTGGTGAGATTTCATGAACATCCATATAAACTATACAATGAGAGCCTCCTATTGTAAAATAGATAATGCCATCATATCTAAAAGGTACCAAAACCCTGTAATAAAATATAAACATGACCTAGATTCGTGACAACCATTTTCAACCATTTTTTGAGGGTTTCGCACATTTTATACAATGGGATTTTCAAACTAGAAAATAATTTATAGGTTGTTTGATTTCTCAAGTGGGTCCTTGTTGGCTTTTGTGGAAGCCATACCAAATTTTTATATATATTAATTTTTCAACCTCAATAGAGTTTCTACCCCTTATAGGCAGTTTCAACAGTTTTAGGTCTTGGTTAGACCCTTGGTCACATGGGAAACAAACCCCTAATCACTTCCAAACCAAAAGTGCTTAACTTTTACTCCAAAAAGATCAAAGTTTTTTTGAGGAAATTGATTTACAATTTTTTTTATGATTTTTATCCAAGGGTACTCAATTTTGTTTTTGGGAAGTTGATTCAAAAATATTTTTCACTACTATTTCCACCCAATTTTTTTCATGCAAGCTTAGATTTTCAAATGGCTATAACTTTTGATTGATATCTCAAATTTGAGTGCCATCTTATTCAAAAGTGATTGCTTTTTATGCTCTATGCATTGGTGGTATTCTTGAATCTACTAAAGCTTTCTTCAAACCAAAACTTATACACTCTTAGATGCATTATTGGTTGAGCCTGATGTCCCTTCAATTCTTTCATTCTTATGCACAAATTAATTGAAATGTATTCTCAACTATGTCTAATGTCTATACGAGCATTATTTTAATTTCAAATTTAGGGGGGTTTCACTTTGATAGTTCTAAGGGGGTACTATGTGGTGTTGTGTACTTTTATTTTATGCATTTCTTTTTTACTTTTTAGAAAAACATTTTTTCTTGCATTATGGATTACTGATCATTTCCATGTCTTACGACACTCAGTTATTACAAATGGAAAATCAATGTGCTAATTACTCTGTTAAAATTAGGCTTATATAGGATAGCTATGAATGATCAAATTGAACCTATAGTAAATGCATAGAAAAATAAATGGTTTAATATATGTGATCAAGCATAGGGTTGTCTTAGATTGTCTATTTATCCTAACTTACATTTTCACATTAAATATATGAAAACATTGAATGAAGTATGGACCACACTGAAAAACTCTTTGGAAAGTAGTATGTGATGAGAGGTCATGAAATGGAGAATGAGCTCATCAGTTTGAGCCCGAGTGACTTTAACACACTATAAGACTTATTTACTAAGTTCAAATCTATGAGGTTACATTTAAAATAATATTGAATAGATAAGAAAGATGATCAACTTATTTTATCTATAATCTCCAAATAGGGTCTAAAATATTCTGTGTTTGTGTCCACTTTTGATGCCACAAAAGTACTCTTAAATATAAATGGAAGATGAATTATTTAGATACCTTTGTTGATGACTTGACCAAGAGAGAGACAAGTTGATATAGATGGGCACAGTGAAGTCTTCAAATTTTATGCAAATTTTTCTTAGAAAGATAAGGCTTCAAAGCAATATGACAAAAAGGATTAAGATAAGGATTCAAATCCTCCCACCTACAAATAAAACAATGAGACCTATTATTATAGTGTTAATCCTACAAGAGATTGGATCAAATGTGGGTTTTGCTCAAGAAAGCATAATGAAAGCAAATGTTAGAAGAAGCAAATTGACAAACTGACAAAGATGCTCGAGACACACAATATCAGTTCCCCTAATTATATCAATTAGAATTCATAAACCCATGAATCCTCTAAGGAAAACAATAATTGTAAATAAAAGGTAATAGAGAATAGTAAGTGGAAAGTAAAGGTCAAGGCCCTAGTTGTAGCTTTACCTCTAAATCCTACATGGGTCATTGACTATGGTGATTTACATCCATGGCCTCTTCATAGATAGGGTTCAATTCCTTATAACCATGTGACATTTCCTCTATATAATTGGGTGATGACACTTATAAAAAGGTTATTGGGAGAGGGTATATTCAAGTAAGTGGTGTAACATTTAATAATATTTTAAATGTTCCCTCACTTTCAACTAATCTCCTATTAGTTTACTAGATCACTCACCTTGGTCTGGGCATGCAAGTTGATTTCACTTCATATCTATTGTATGACAGAAAGATGCACAATGATACTATATTGGTAGTGGGAATGGTCAATCATCAGACTCATCTATATAAATTCTCACACTTTTCTCTTGACTCTCCTTTATATTCTTATTCTTCATACTCACATGAACTTATTAACATTTTTTAGCCTAAGCACAACTCTGATATTGATGACCCTTTTTCTAACATAGATGATAACATTAGTGATGGGAACATATTTACACCATCTCCTTGTCACATTTATGATGTCAAGAAGTTATTTTCTAATCAAAATACCTCTAGTCCACTTTAGACATTATAGGGTGCAAGTATATTGATCTAGGACACATTAAGTTCATGTATTCTACTCCATAGTTATAGGTTATTCCATAGTCTTTCTTGGCTTTTATTCTTACTACACATTATTTTATTAGAGAATTTGACACTCCTACCATACATGAGGAGAATAATTTCTTGTATAGGAATCAAACCTTCATTGAAGATCCATCAGGCACTTGGAAGACACATTCACTATTCTAGGGTGATTCACTCTTCACTACATCTACTTTTGATCCATAGTCACTTTCAAGAACTTTGTTGTAGGATACATGATGGCTATAGGCAATTGTAGACTCTAATGGGGATTTTCATCCCTTTTCTCTTCGTTTCTCTCTTTTTGGAGAGGATTTTTGTCCTATGGGTTTTCTCTTTTTCTCCACTTCATGGGAGTTGAAATGTGCTTGGGTACTTCATCAGTCCTTGTTGTCAGGACTCAATTATCTTACCCACCTAAGCTATGCTTTAGGGGGGTGTTAGTGTAGGATTTTTCCCACTTTTATTTTTAACTACATATTTGTTAGTCATATTGCTTAGGGGTTTTAAAGTCATTAGGGGAAATACATTTAATGTGTTTTCTAATTATGAGTTGAGGTGTTACCTATTTGGTGACCTAATATCTCAATATCCTTTGTAATTTTTGCCTAATGAATCATTTAATGAAACTCATTTTTTATTAACATCTTACCCTCACCCACTCCTAGGGTTTCATACAATTTGTGATATTCAAAGATCTTGGATTGATTCAACAATTTTATATAATCTAATAAAAAATTAAACAAAATATTATTTTCAAAATAATAAAATAAAAATATGATTATGTAAATAAGATAAAAAATTATACTTAACGAATATAATAAATTTTTTTCTTAAACAAACTGAATGAATGTTGTAGAAAAGTTCACTAGATTAGCTTTTGTTCTTAGTCATGCACTTAGCCATCAAACCAAGTTAGTTCTATATTTGATGTAGCTAGGTAAGAGCATAGTAGGGTCTAGCACACAACATTTAACACATTATTATGCTGGCATCAGTTTCACATAAGGTGCAAGCCTTGTGCACTCACTCAAAGAGTAATATTGAAGGGACTGGGCCCGTGTTGGGCTAGTTTCAACATGGTATAACTTGGGTTTCAATGGGGTTTAGTCACTATCAAGATGGGTTTAGGTAGTCTATTATTGCTAGGATATTCTAGGGGAAATTCAATAGGCATGAGCCTTTTTAAAGGCATAAGTCTTAAGGAGTAAATTCATATCTGGCTAAATAGAGCTCTTAATGATGCAAACTATGGGAATGGTTGGGGTTTAAGTGCTCATTATTTAGGGTAGCACTTGAGGCATAGGTATTAGAGCCTCAACACATTAAGGTTCTTACACTTGGTCTATTTTAGGTAGGCTAAAGTCAATATATGGTATGAGAATGCCATTAGCGACTAGGGATAAACCTTTATACAATAATACATTCAAATTAAGACTATAACATGGCATATATAAAACTAAGTCACAAACATAATGTTGCACAAACTATAATGAAAGAATCAAAACTTCATTTCTTTAACAAAATTCTCATTAATTCATAGTTTAACATATAAATTTCAAGGAATAGAAATGGAACATATCCTCTTCCTTAACACTACTCATGCCCAACGGTTCACGAACAAGCTTGGGATATACATTCAAAATGCCTAGCCTATCTTATGAAGATTAAAAAGTAATAATAATGGCTCTTTATTTCACCAAATATTCACTACCTTAGTCCCCCATTTTCTTCAAATGCAAACCTTCTTCTATAGGCAACTAGGAATCTCCTTGCCAGGTCAAATGGGTGTGTGCCAAGTGATGAGCTGTCACTAGGAGTTGTGAGTCCACCAACTTCACTATGCTACTGAGGTTGGATGAGTACATGTTGTATGTTGATCTATTTATGGGGGGTCATTATCTTACTTAATACTATATTTTGACACCCACACTTCTTGATCTTCTACATACAAGTTCTTATAGGGATGTCCTTTGAAGGTTGGCACCATGTAACTACTTTCCAGTTGGCATGGGATCCTCAAGGATTCCTCTAGCTGGCATTAAAAGGTACAAAAAGGGAAAAACCAATCCAAAGATTACCTCATGTTGAGATAGGTCTAGTTTTCATGGTCCATGTAGTTGGTATAAAAGGGGGCCCAACATTACCCCATACAAAATTGCTAGTCCACTAGGGACTAGCCTTTTAGGACCTTTGGTCTATAAAATTTAGGTGCACCCTACTCTAAATTTGCTTTGAAGTTTTCAAAGACCTGTATATTACCCTTGATCTCTTCATTGGTGCCATCTTCTTTAGTTGAGGTAGCCTCAAGGGTAAGCATGTATGTGATTTCTAGTTCTTTCTTGAAGGCCTCAAGCCTTTCTCTTTCTCATTTTACCCCTCCATCCAAGATCTCCCCTTGCTCACTGACCTTTATTTGGAAGGAATAGAAGAACACCTATAGATCTTGCTTCTGAGTCTTCATTTGGGTGCTTAGCGAATTGAAATTTTCCATTACTTGAATGCACTTAGTCTTGCTCACCGTGAAGGAGTGTTGGAACAAAATATCTTTCTCCTCCTTTGCCTTTTTAAGGTACACATCAATGATTGCTGCCTAGGTGGTGAAGTTACAAAATATAGTGTCTGCTTCCTATACACCCTCTTCAAGTTTGAATAATAGGTCTTCCACCACATCCAACTTCTTTATCAACTCTCTTCTTAAGGCCTCATAGGGGTCTTTTTACTCCTCTATCACTAGATTTATTCAAGGCAACATTTGCTCAATAAGCACACATACCTTGTCCACTTATTTCATCCCTAAGGTATTTAGACCATCTAAAAGGGATGGATCTACCTCTTATATACACTCTACTAGTTGTTTAAGCTTGAGATTTATTACCTCAAGCTCCTTCTCAGTCTCTTGCACTATCTTTTTCCATCTATTGACATGAACATCATTGATGATATTCTTACGTGCTACTGAGGAGGCCATCTTGATTAAGGCATTAACTGAGTACATGGGGTTCATGTCCCAAGGATTGATGATTTGGTATCCATGCCCTACCTCCATCTTCTTGGTGCTCTAAATTTATTTTATTAGAACATCAAACTTGGGCTTATCCATGTAGCAAACTAGCACCCAAGAAACCTAGTGACATGTCAAGGTCATGGCAGTCTTAGGTGGTATACAATCCATGATATATAAATCCTCATCCTATTTAAAATCCTAATAATCTTTCCCTATTGCCTTGCTCATATTCCTCTCCCTCACTCATCTCTTCTTCTTTACTGGTACTGGTGCCTGTACTAGTGCTTTATTCTTCTTGTGATTCTTCACTAGACTTTTCCCTATGTCTGCTTCTTCTCTTTCTTCAGTGCTCAAATTGCCATTGTGTTTTTCCTCTCATGGGGGTTATTTAGTGGATGTTTCCCCTTCATGCATTTCCTATTTTAGTGGCTATTTAGCATGATATTTAATTACACTAGCCTTCTTCTCTTTTTTCCCTAATGGGGCCTCTATCTCCTTCTCTATTTGCTTCTCTAAGGCACTGGTATCACCTTCTTTATCTCCAAGAACCCCATTAGAGCTAGGGTATAGTTGTTGTGAAACTTCTTCTTCTATCCTAGTGGAGGTGCTAGGCACCTTCTCGAGTACTCTTTCCTCTCTCAATTCTATGCTAGCATAAACCTTTTTCTCTTCTCACTCTTTTATCATCCTAGCCCTTTCTACCTAGGCTACCTCTTCCTCTCTTTCCTTTCTTTTGGCCTTTTCTTCCTTGGCCTTCCTTTTTGCCTCCTCTTTCTTGGACTTTTCCTTTTTGGCCTTTCTCTATATGGTTTGTGCTTCGCACTTCTTTTCTTTTACTCTTATTTCCTTAGCCTCTAATCAATCGATCTCAGCTTGGGACATTCCATTGGCCTTCATGTCCTTGAACTTATAGTAAAACCTTAGCGCTACATAAATATGCCCTTGGTCTAGGCCCATGTCCTTTCAATGACACTTCATTTCTTATTCTTTCGATGTACTTAAATATGTTGCTTCCTCAGGTTCTTATCCTATTTCTCCTTCCTTAATTCCTTTTTCCATCTTCTCCTTCACCTTCTATGCCTTGCACTCTCCTCTTTCCTTCTTTCTTTGATCTCAACATTTCAATGACCTATTTTAGCACCCCTACCTTTGTCATTTCTTCCTTTTACTCATGTAGTTCCTATGACCTATGTATTGTCTTCACTGAAGCTAAGTTTCCTCAATCTCCACCTTCACTTCTCCAACTTAGTCTGAGGTGGAGGGGAGGGTTTCCATTCACTTGATGAGGACTCTTTGTCCTCAAGTAAAATGTAAGTACCCCTCCCACTCTCTTCTTCTAAATCCTATTCCTCCTCTTCCTCGAATAATATTATCATTTTCACCATAGGAGGAGTGTTCCCCTTCTTTTTTCTTGCACTAAGGGAAGTATTTGGTGCAAAATTCATGTGATTAAATGTGGAGGTTAAAGGGGATGATTCTCCTTCTAAATAAATCTTTGCCCTTAGCTGCTCCTCTATTTCCTCCAAAGTCTCCGCCTTCTTCTTTAGAGACTTTTTATTTTCAACTAGTGCTAGAGTTCCTTCATCCCTAATCTGGATTGGGGGGTCTTCTTTCTGCTCGATACTATACTTAGTGCTAGAATCCTTCTTTCATGGATTAATATCATAGTATAGTCTATAGATGAAGCCAAGGATGGTGAATTCTTGGATGGGATCAATGTCTGGTTGATCTAAAGCATATTCTTCATCCTTAGTGTATTTTTCATTTATGTGAGGGAATTAGTGCCTCAACCTGTGCCTCTCTACATCTACTTCCTTTATTATAATGTCCATCGATTATGCATTAGGGATCTTTTATAGCATGCCCCTAAATTACCCTATCAAAAAGGTGAAGGGAAGCTTTAACCATCTTGACCTATTCCCATCCTTTAGTGCTAAGTACACTATGTAATAGTGCTACATTATGATAAAATATTTCATCTTGAACATACTCTAGAGAATCCCTGGGGAATGTGCCACTTTAGTCCAAAGGCTTCTATATACTTTTCACACTAGCACATTATGTACATCTTATACTTGGGGCTGAAGGTGGTGGGGAAAGTGTATTATTTGTACCTTATAGTTGGAAATTCATGGTGTTTTGGGAACACCCATAAATTATCCTCACTTCCATCTAGGATCCCAATTTACTCCATAATAATCAACATGAGGATGGATCCGCACCTAAAGTTGCTCTTGGTGATATGAAATTCTAGTGCATTTTTCACCAACTCCTTTACAATAAACTTCATAATGTTGAATTGTAATCCTACACCATGTGATAGGTAATGTAAAGGTACACCTTTGAAACATCAGTCCACTGACCACTTGGGCACATTTTGGAGCTCATGAGGCATATCATCACCCTCATGATAGGGTCCTCATACTTATTGATGGGGAAAAAAAAACCCCCATTAAATTACTTGAGGATCTTTGTGATGCAATCCACCTCTTCATCATCATCCATCATATGATGGATGTCTTATCTAGCATCTAGGAGCCTGATTATGTTTTTGATCAGTTGTACTAAGATCTTCATGTACTGGCATGCAAAATAGATGAGATATTCATGGATGTGCAAGAGTATGAATTGGATGAATTATTTTGGATTTTTGAAGCAAGGTAATTCATAGAGCTGAGTTACACTTAAATATTTTAAGTTTTCTCAAATTGAGACATCGAAGAGGGCATCACCGTGCACCAAATTTCACCCCATTTCCACCACCCAATCCTATGTCAAGTCTTGAAAGTGAGTTGACATCTGATGGTTTTATTCCTTGAGTTGGCAACTATGCTCAAATGAGCACCAAATTTCACCAACCTAAACCTCTGGGGGAAACTACATATACTGGTATGACATCTTTGTGAGTACCTTGATGTCTACCTTGATGATGCTAACTAATTTAATTAGTTATGCCTTGGTTTTGGTGACAATCATATCCTATATAATATTCACCCATTTAGGTTCTTGCTTTGCCTATGTGGATCTTACTTCCTTTTGGTTCTTTACCATCCTAAATCTACTTGTGTTAAACCTAGGAAGATGTGGCTTGCCAAAGCCTCAAATGGTGGTTGGTGCTTCTGTAGTCATAGGATCTGTGACTATATGTTTGTCTCTAAGATTTTTTGGCCATTAATGGTGGCTTAGGTGATATCTACTCATTCTAACTCTATTTTCTACACTAATCTCTATTTAATCTTTCAATTTGGTCTTACTATGAACACAATCTTTCTCAATGTGATACCATTCACTCTAGGTGCCTGAATTGCTCAAGTTTTTATTGTGATAGGGTTGTTTCTCTTTGGCTCTCTAGTTCTTGCTTAGGTTGGCTCTAAGTCTAAGTTAATTTAAACTTTGTAACCTAAGCAAGTCTACCACTTGTTATTTTATACCCTTCATTCTCATCTACCATCATTAATGTAGTCTTAATAGCATAGGTGCCTTGATTTCCTAGAAAATGTGAGAATCTATGAAATCCTAGAAAATCTCATCTTTTTTTTGGCAAAGTAACATGTGGTTCAAATAGTCACTTCCTACTCATCTCTAGGTGGATGCCTATTGTCTTTAGATAATTTGCTTCTATGCTTGTATACTTGGCATGACCTTCACCTTCTTTGTGGTAACCTAGGTACAATGCCTCACATGCACATGATTCAACCTCCTTAGTTCCACTTTATCTTCTAGATACGCTCCTATTTCAAGCATGCTTCTCTACCTTGGTTGATTTCTTACATGTCATCGCCTTGGCCTATCCTACCCCATACAAAAACCTTGCACTGGCCCTTTAGTGCTTTGTTTCTCTTTGGATTTTCTTGTACACTATTAGATTGTACATCTTTACTTCTTCCTTGTGATTAACCATGTTGAGCATCTTCACTTGCGTCATAGGTCACTGGCATAGGATCAATTGATGTACCCTCTTTTAAATTTGGTTCAAGTTGACACCCTAGAAATTTGTTCTTGGGCCTTAAAGTGCCCTACACTATTCAACTTGCATGCATATATATATATATATATATATATATATATTACTATTCTACTTGCACCTGGTAATCTTCATGCACCCACTACTTACATGTCTATCCTCATGCACTAAGAGGGTACAAGTGCTAAAATAACTCAATTAGAATTATGCATGAAGTAATAACAAATAATTTCTTATGACCACTGCACACTGCTCATTTCCTCTGTACACTATAAAAGGAACAAAACAAAAAGAAAAGAATGGTTTGGCTTATGCCAAAATTTATTTTAGTTAGCTCAGCTTCAAACCAACTAGTGAAGAAGTCAAAATTTTCATGGCACAAGCACTAGCCTACTACCTATATGGCTTCATTTGGCTACCATTGAAATGCCCAAGGAAAATTTCATTGAAAAATGTAAAAAACTTGCATGTGCCTATTTCCAATATGTGGTATATGATGTAGGGACCCATCCACTATATTTATAACTTGCTTAGGTGCCTAAATTACTTGGAATCATAGAGAAACACTAATACTCTTTAATTTATCTCTTTGTGTTTGATATGCTTGTCATTATAATGCTTCTGGTGTACCTTCTTGATTTACTGACTCCATCTTCCTTGGCCACACTTCTCATCTAGGTTATCCAAGTCTTTTAACCTTGTGTTTAAAGATTCTTGTTCATCTAAGTGACCAATTTGTGAAATACGTAAGGTGGGCACCATAAATGCCATGGGTAACACTATTTTACTGCCAAACACTAATTAAAATGGTGTAGCCTTATTTAGGCACTTATATGTCATGCAATATGCCCATAGTACCTCTGATATATGATCATCCCAATATTTGTGACCAATGTCACATATCTTTGTTAGGTACATACCTAGGATCTTATTGAATCCTTAATTTGTATCATTAGCTTGGGGATGATATGGGGTGGTTTTGTGGTACACCACCATGTACTCAATTAGTAGGATTTGCTTCATCTCATTGATGAAATGAGTGCCCCTATCACTATTCAGACTTATTGAGCATCCATACTAGATTATGATGTTATCTTTTATGAAACATGTGGTTGTCATGACTGTGTAGTCTTTTGTCAGCATAGTTTTAACCCACCTGGTGAAATAGTTAGTGGATAATAAAATATATTGTGTACCTATGCATTGTGCTATGGGAGTAATTGGCCTAATGAAGCCAATGGCCCACTTTTTGAATGGTGCCTAGATAATAATGGGGATGAGGCATCTCATCCTAATGGTTGGGATTTTTGGTGCACTGACATATGTCACATGCCTTAGCATAGTCCTTTAAATCTTGAAATAATACCTTACGCACCATTGTATCTTTAGTGCAATGGCCTCCTATGATCCCTTCATGTGATTTCTATAAGATGGAGTCTTGTTCATGTTCTAAAAAACACCCACATAGGAATTCATCTCTACTTGGTTTGTATAACTCCCCCTCAATGATTTGGAAGGGGGCAATGTGAACCATAAGTTTTTTCTTTTCCTTAGTTGACAAGGTCTAAGGTGCAAACCTAGATGTTAGGAAAGTGGCAATATTTGTCAAATATTCAAAGACATTCTAGAATTGGTATAATAGCATATTTGGCATGTCATCCTTAATTGGCACCACCATATTTTCAGAATTGATGTGAGACAAATGGTATGGCCCCAAGTTTTACTTTTCAAGTGTAACAACAATTGAGAACTAGAGTTCCTTGAATATAAAAAACCATATGCATATGTGCCCATATAAAATAGGCTTATTCATGAGGTATTTGAGCACCTTATGATCAATGAAAAAGATGAATGGAGTTTCCAATATATATTAACTAAATTTTTGTAAGGCATATACCATTTCTAGTGCCTCATACTTAGTGGTGGTGTAATTATACTCTGTCTACATCAATTTCTTGCTTGCAAAGGAGATGGGGTGGTCCATCTTTCCCTCACTTCTTTGCACCAATATGGTACCAATTGCAGAGCCTAAAGAATTGACATGGACATGGAAAGGAGTAGTCTAGTCTAGAAATTATAAAATTGGTGTGCTAGTTAACTTCAACTTCAATGTTTCAAAAGCCTCCTCTTGCACCTTAGCCTAATAGAATGGGCCATCTTTGTGTAAGAGATCATTTAGTGGTGTTATGATATTTGCATAGCTCTAGATAAAATTCTTATAGTAGCCAAAATGTCCTAGAAAGGTGTGAATTCATTTCTATGATGAAGGAGTTTGGAGCTAAATGATGATGGCTATCTTCACATGATCAATAAGGAAACCATCCTTGCAGATGATTTGCTCAAACAATGTTCTAAAAGGGGTTATAAATATGCACTTATTTAGGTTTAATGATAGCTGGAGTTGCCTACACCTCTCAAACATGAGGCACATATTGTCATAGTGGTCCTTTACAAGACCACACACAGTCTAGTCACCAAGATAAACTTGGAGGAATTTATGAATAAAGTCCTTATAAATCAATGATCACCACCCTAGAGAATATGACTAGTGCATTCTTGAGTCTAAAAGGCATCAAATTATAAGCAAAATAACCTCATTTAGTTAAAATTTTTATTTTAGGATTATCCTCCTTCTTGATCTACATCTGATGGTAGCTTGAGAAACTATTAGTGAATGTATAGATTTCACAACCTATAACTCCATCCAAGACCTTATTAGTGAACAGGGTTGGGAATGGGTCATTGATGCAAGGAGTGTTCAAGAGCTTGTAGTCGATGTAGATTCATATATGCCCACATTTCTTGGTTTTAATGACCATCAAGCTCACACATTTATATTCTTGTACCAAGTAGATGATATTGGTGGCAAACATTCCATCAATCTCCATTTTTACCTTAGTGTGGAGATTGGGATTCATTCGATACAAGAACTTCTTGATTGGCCTCATGACATACACTATCTTGATTCTCATTTTTCCAAGGGAAAGGTGGGTACCCTTCATGTCTTGGTAGCTATGTGGAAACAAGTCTTAAAATTCCCTTAGGAGGTCTGTGATTCATACCATCTTTGCTTTAGACTAGTAAGCACCCACAGTGGAAATCTTTAGCTCACCTTCTATGCTAATGTCTAATTTGGTGGTATTGAGTGGCACATGGGAGGGTTAATTCCTCTCCTGATAAGAGTCTTCAACATACCTTTTCCCCTCAATTATTTTAATTTGAAGATGCATCAGATCATCTTCATTTGGGGCACTGTCATCATAAGGTACACAAGTTTTTATCTTCCTGCGAGATCTTTCCAATTGACTCTTTCTAGGTTTCATCATCTTCCTCACTAAAGTCACTATTGAGCACTTACTCTTCAAAGAATGTTGGGAGTGATAGTCCTTTCTCCCCAAACATTTCACTAAGGTGCTCTTTTAGGATGGAGGTGTCCTTAAACACTACCCTATGAATGACTTATAGTGGCTCATATACTCTAATTTCTACAAAGAAAAGGAGAAGGTGTGCATGAACCTCTCCTTGAGTATCTCCTAGTTTCATATCTCATGGTGCATTTAATTTATAATGTACCTTTTTCATTCCCATGCTTTCAAGTTCTTGTCGAAGGTGTGTACCCATAGACCCCTTGACATGTTCTCATCGTAAGTAGTCTAGGTTTATTCACATAAATGTATACATGCGATTGGATTAGAATCACTAGATTAAGCAGGTATATCCAAGTCCTCTTTACTTTTTCCAAATATAGTGGATATTTATTCATTTACACATGGAAAGTTAGGTCTCTACACTACCCACTAATGAGTGGAAATATACTTTAAAGTATGCACTAGTGTGCCCATTCTATCCATTTCCTTGGGGATACAAGATTCAATGTCATGGACATACCTCTCTATAGGATAGATCCATTCATACTTTGGGAGTGCTACAATCTTCCCTTTACTTAGCCAAAATACCCTTTTCCTAACCTTTTTGGTGTGGGGAACCCATCTCTTTAGATTTTTCTCAATCTTAACCAGTCCCATTCTAGATAGCCTTGGCTTAGCTATGTGCACTAGGTGGCACCTTCAGATAGTGACCTCATAAGACTCTTCAACCCATCATTCATAGGTTACATCAGTTATATCAGAGGTTGATTACCTATCCTCCCATTTGAGCATGCCTTGGTCATTAGGGTTGAGATTTTTAGCACCATGAATTATGATGTTGTAAATGTGATTGATCTCATCCTTGAAATCAACACTTTCCACATATGGGGGCCCTCAATCACTTGATAGAGGGATCACCACCTCTCTTTATTGTTTTTAAAAGTCATGTAGTGCTTCTTAAAGCATATGTCTATGATATTCATGTAGCACCATGGTCTACCAAAGAGTACTGGGTAGTTGTCCTTCTTTGCCAACTCAATGACCTCAAAATAGGATTAAAACTCAATACCCATGATATATACAATGGTGCACTTCAAGATCCTAATAGGTTGTGCTTGGGTTTTGTTAGTCATGAACAAAATGTGAGGTGAGGGTCTCAAGGGTGGCCATCCCATCTTCTCCCAGGCAATTTTGGTCAAAATATTAACCTTGGTACTTGTGTCTCTAAGTAATTCACAAATTGACCATCCATTGATGGTGGCATCTATCAATAATTCTTGGTCATACTCTCTATTCTGAGTATGCCTTACTTCATGCACCTACTTCATATGTGTTGTAGCGAATTAAATCATTTAATGTGCACCCTCTTCTTATATCTTCTTCCCTGCATGCTTCAACAACAAATCCTTCAACAAGGGAAACATCCCTTTAGTTTAAAAGAGGTGTAGGATCTCAGTCAACTCTTGTACTTCAGCCTCTTGGTTGTCTTATCTTCTACATAAAGTGGTGGCTTCTGCCTCTAGATCTCTAGCCAGCTGGAGTTAGCCCTATAAATTCTATATCACACTCATGGCTTGTTGTGAGACATCCTTATATCATGAAAGATCAGGATAGGGTGAAATTATTTGCTTAGGTCACACTATGTTCTTAGTGTGGCTTGATTCACCATACTCCAAGCATAATTATTGGGTTGGTGCATTAGTTGGATAAGTGGTGAACCCACTCTGGGTTGTTGCCTATACTTTAGATAGCTCTTTGTGAGTCTGTTGTGGCTTGAAATCCCACATTTATTCTTTATATTCATACCTAAACATCATGAAACCCTTGTGAGGTTGACCTTGAGTCAACTTTTGTATAAGTTTGGGCATTCCTCAACTACATGTGGTCCTTGATAATACTTGCACATTTGGTGCATGGGGTAGTCATTCTGATAATGCTCAGTCGACCCACACTTATAACATGATTGTGGTGGGAATATTTTTCCACCACATCCTCCTCCTCATCTATGCATGTCTTGCTAGTTCTCATAACCCATATTGTGCTGGCCATAGCCTTTATTTCCTTGACCTACCTAACCATTGGTTGATGTTGTCACTTATCATGTGCCTCTTTCCATATTTTTGTGCATCCATCGATGACCTGATAGTACACTATGGAGTACATATAGGTATATAAAATTTTATAGTAAGTGGTAGTGTTTAATTGATTAACATGATACAATAGAGGACAATTTTGAGAGTCATGCAGCCCATGATAAAATTTACAATTGAGAAGTAGGGTGTGAACATTTCTTCATGGGAAATTATTCTTGTTATGCCCCTCCATCTCATAGTTGATGCACCATAACCCATTATGAGTGTCATGTGTCAAACTAACAATTAGCTTTTGTATCTAGGAGGCCATTGAAATGATCCGTGCCTCCATGAATGGGCTGATATTAGTATTGACACTACCTACTACCTTGCCCTAGATTGTGGCTTTAAGTTATTTACAGGGGTCCATGAAGGTCTTGATAGACATTGCTAGTCTAAAGGGTACTAGAAATCCTTCAACAATCCATTACATGTACAGGGAGGGGTGAATGCCATATGAAATATTAGAGATAATAGTTTTGAACCATGCATCATAAAGGCACAATCTCTCAGATAACCCTTGGATGATCTATTTGAGCATTGTGATGCTCTATTGTTCAAACTCAGGGATATCAAACTCTTTCAAGAAGACTTCTTTTAGAATATTATAGTCGACCATAGCATAGTTCAAATCAATTTTTTGATACTAGGTATAGGTGAAATCCAATAAGGTGGTCACAAATTAGCTCACCTTATGCTTGGACTAAGTGATGCCTCAAGCACACCATTGTAGCTCACATTTAAGCACATGTTCTATGGCATTCTCTACACCACAATACTCAGGGAAGTAAATGATCATCTTTTATTAGACTTGTTGAGGTGGTGGTGATAGGTTTTTAAGTGCTTGTCCCCATTAAATCTATGTTGGAGGTGGTCCTCTAATGACTTTAATTATAGGGTGGAGCATTGACCCTATCATTATCAATTGCATTGTTGAAGTTATTGGTGTGGTACCACTCACTTGTGACACCATATGACTTTCTATGGGTTGTTTCCCAATCAATTTAGATGACATATTCTATATGGGAATACTTGCACATATGTTAATAGTTCCTAGATTTATGCTTTCTGGGTTCATTGTATCCTCACTCAATTCTTCATAGGGAATCACTTGTTGAATAAAAAACTCTTGATCCATATGTTGAATCCTATCAAAGTCAACATTGATAATAAGTTTAGTTACCATCCTTCTATCTTTTGGTGGAAAATCTAATGTATAATATTGTTCTTTAGGTTTAAAGGGGATAGGTGTTTCTAGCACATCCTCAAAAACCACATCTTGTAGGAACCCACTGCATCCTACACATAACTACCAAGCCTAGTCTCTTATTTCTTCCTCTCTCTCTTTACACTATTGAAATTCAAAGGATCCTTCACCATGCCATTCTCACTCACTATAGGTCCTCTCAACACTTCCAAGTTCTAGATCCTCCATCACCCTATGCCTTCGATTAATATATTTTAACCTCTAGAGCTCTCAAGTGTTAGGTTACTAGTATTCTTCTATCGCACCTCACCTAAACTTCCCCTTCTCACCTTCTATTCTTGATCATATGCACAAGGACTTTAGACTTCCATTATTATTATTTTTGTATTGTAATCCACGATAATATTCTTTGGTTCAATGCCAATCCCTCTTATGAATGTCCCGATTGGTTCATAAAGAAACTCATACTCTACTTATTCAAGGCATGAAAAGGTTGACACTATGAATTCCAACATGTAAATATTTAATGTGACATTACACCACTTGTCTACAATATGCATCCAAAATTAATCCAAGATCTCAAGTCTTTCTATGTGCTCTATTGTCCACTTGATGTGTTAGCTGTAGCTTCACCTTCTAGAGGTAGTATAGGCAACCAACCACTGGTACACACGCTCAGGTAGATCACAAAAGAACACTTCATATAGATCATCATACAAGTTAGCTTGAACCCATTTTCTTAGCTCTTGTCCTTTACATGTAGGATGCTTCTGTACAAAGCTATCTTCCACTTGATCTAGTTAGTGATCGATGTTCTTAACCAATAGTTAGAGGATCGCTCTATTGCACCATTATGGAAACAAAATTCAACACGGGTCCTTGAAAAAAAACTAAAATGTTGTAGAAAAGTTCACTAGATTATCTTTTGTGCTTAGTCATGCACTTAAACATCAAAATAAGTCAATTCTAGACTTGATGTAGCTAGGCACAAGCATAGTAGGGTTTGGTGCATAACATTTAACACACTATTACACTAGAATCAGTTTCACACAAGGTGCAAGCCTTGTACACTCACTCAAAGTAAAACAAAAAATGGACCAAGCTTACATTGGGATAGTTAAAACATGACACAACTTGGGTTTCAATGGGGTTTAATCATTGGTAATATGGGTTTAGGAAGCTTATCAGTGCTAGGCTATTCTAGGGGAAATTCAATAGGTATGAGCCTTTTCAAAGGCAAAAGTCTTAAGGAGTAAGTTTATATCTATCTAGATAGAGCTCTTAATGGTGTAAGCTATGGGAATGGCTAGGGTTTAAGTGCTCATTCTTTAGGGTGGTGCTCAAGGTGTGGGTCTTAGAGCCTCAGTGCATTAAGGTTCCTATACTTAGTCTATTTTAGGTAGGCTAAAGTAATTATATGGCATGAGAACACAATTTGTGACTAGGGACAAACCTTTATACAATAATACATTCAAATTAAGATTATAGCATGGCATAAATGAAATTAAGTCACAAATATAACACTACACAAACTATAATGCAAGAATTGACACTTCATTTCTTCAACAACATTCTCATTGATTCACAGTTTAACATATAAATTTCAAAGAATAGAAATAAAGAATATGCTCTTCCTTAACACTACTCATGCCCAATGGCTCAAAAGTGAGCTTGGGCAATACATTCAAAATGCCTAACCTATCTTACAAAGTAATACTAATGGATTTCTAATTTTCTAGAGATTCACTGCCTTAGTCCCTGCCTTTTCTTCAAATATAAACCTTATTTTATAGGCAACTAGGCATCTCCTTACTAGGTCAGATGGGTGTGTGCCAAGTGATGAGCTATCACTGGGAGTCATGAGTCCATCATATCCACTACATTTCCCATGTTAAATGAGCACACACCATATCCTGAGTTATTACTGGGGGGTCACTATCTTACTTGCTCCACTCTTCTAACACCCATGCTTCTTGAGACACCACGTACAAGTTCTTGTAGGGATGTCCTTTGAAGGTTGATGCCATGCAACTACCTACTTGATGGCATATGATTCTTAGGGATTCCTCTAGCTGGTGATAAAAGGTATAAAAAGGGACCAACCACTCCAAATATTGCCTCACACCAAGATAGGTCCATTTTTCATGGTCCACGTAGTTGGTATAAAAAGGGGCCCAATAATGAATGTTATAAATTTTAGGCATATGTCATGAAAAATAGACCAACTCATAGAAATATAATTTGTAGGGCATTTTAAAATGTGGTTTATAGTGGGTTCAACATTCTTGTGGCTACACAACATGATATTGTAAAGGATTACCACACCCCTCAACCAACTTGACGGTCTTGCCATTAGTATGCAAATTTTAAGCTTTTTCAATTTTAATTACTTTTGTATATCATTTTTATTCTAAAATACATTATTTATTAGTTATTAACATAATTATTTGGTATTGATGAAAAGGCATGTGAAATAGAAGAGGATGATGGGACGATATGAGGTTCTTCTTACACTACTAAGAACTTTTCATCATGAAACATTTTACAATTTACTTCATTCTCTAATTTGGAAAGTGGGTGTTCATACTAAAACTAAGAAAATCCAAAGCCTACATAAAAGCACAAATATTTTAAAGAAATGGAAAATGATAGATTAAGTCACTTTCCTAATACCTTATTGACTTGAAATATCCTCTCTCATCATTCAAACTCTTGATAAATTCTTGTCTGTGGACCTATGACACCATGATAGTAATGTGGTTGCATTTATATCTTACAACCATGGTGGTGGAGGTGGATGAGAATATATCTAAGAATCTCAATGCTGGGAGAGGATGTACTAGGTCAATCAGGTGTTGAGCAAGTTAATTAATTAATTAATCATTTACCATTTCTAAATCTTTATGATTTTGTGTATTCTTTGGATTCACCTAGTATTAGTGTGAACAACATGCTACAAAAATAGATAATAAAGTGGATGATTATTGTTTAAATTGTTATACTTTGGCCTCTTTTTCCTAACAATTGCAATACAAGTATGCTACACATATTTGATCATATTTCTACACACAAAATAATTTAATAACTTATCCATGTCATCTATGACTAATGAGGAAGGGAGATTATATTAGTGTTACTCCCTTCAGAATCATACATTATTATATATACATAGTTATCACAATTTATTTAGTTTTTTTTTATCGCATATAATGTTTTTGGATATAAATTATTAAATTTAAAATAATAATTTATAAATATTCAAATTCACAATAATTTTTTTATATAAATAACCGAACTACACACACACACACACACACACACACACACACACACACACACACACACACACACACACACACACACACACACACACACACACACACACACACACACACACACGTATATATGTATGTATATGTATATGTACATACACATAGACATATATAATAACACATATCATTTCTTATATACCATCTCTACATGCATTTTAGAGAAAATTAAATTATTTAAAATGAAATAAGACCACCACCACAGTTGGGATGGATGAAATAATACCATTATACTTGTGATCGTGAAAGATTTTTTTTGAAAAGTAACCCAATTACTTATGGTAAAGGCATGTATTTTTTTAATAATACCAATTGATTAAAATGTAAATATATTATCATTCCTATGATAAATAATATCAATGCTAAATTGGAAAAGAAAGAGAATAAACTTGAGTCATGCCTATTCAGATGAGCACAACATCAGATGCTTGCACATATCTTATTTGCTCAAGAAATCTTGGGAAGATCAATTTATATAAAATCTATTTAGATGGTTTTATCATAGGTATTGAGTTTTTTTAAAGAGACCATAGTTTTAATACTATTTTTATTATAGCTATTTTATCATTTGTGTACATGAATTTCACTAGTAGATGGGTGAGCTCCTACTTATGTGGCTTATGTTCCTGCTTATGTGAATTCTAAGAACTCTTCTATATATCTATCTTCTAATCCATGTTGAATATTCAAATAATCAACTTGTCCACTTTATTATATATTTTGTATATTTTTTTTATACAGAATTTTTTCAAATCAAATATTAATCACTTGGTCTATTTATTCATGCTCATTTATAGCAGAGCTTAACCAACATGCGCTATCATCCAGTGTGTGTTGGTATTTACCAGTCATCAAGGGTCTGGTATCCATTGATCTTCATTGGATTATGACTTACCATAGTTAAATTTGATTGATAACATTTTCCCTTGTTCTAACTACCGAATAAATATCCCCACCATGGTCACTACCACCATCATCACCAATCGATAATCACTGTAATGATAACCATAAACTATGACTGCATAGGTGTCACTCATCTTGGGACATGGCACATACCCAATGTGGAATGTAAATAATTCCATGGTAATCCCAAATTATCATGTCCTAAAACCCTAATTATATGTCCTCTTAGCATTTCATTAATCTCCTATGGCCCTACTATTAACTAGATAAAGCCTAAATGCTAAACATATGTCCTTCACCATTTGATCATAGCTAGATATAAGGTAGAGGGAGATAAATTAGGTAGAGGTGGTTAGAAAAGGGTGGAGTCAATGTTTAATCTTAGGTTTTGTACTCATCCATTCTGCTAGGTTTTCAAATTTCATAAGCCAGGTTTTATCATTTTGATACAGTCATTCATATTGTTAGGCTATTTATATTTAGGGATGCATAAAACATGCATATGACCCTACATAAAATGGCATAGACACAAAAGAGAAGTATCAAGACAACTACACCAAATAAAATGATTGTGGCTTTGACCATCAGAACTGTGCACAACTATAAAGAACTATTATGTTGTAAGTCATTCAAATGGCTTGTCAACCACTTTAATAATTGTCCAAGGTTTGAATAGGCTTATCTTTCTATTTCATTCCATTTTAGGGTTTGATATGCCCCTATTCAATGTTACCCTTGCTTCTCTATTGACTGTGTCTAACACATAGTGGTCTACATGATTGTGAACTGTGTTTATGAACTCTACACAACTTCAAACACTTAAATCACTACAAACACCTGAGAGAATGGGAAATATGTTTATAACTAGTATTATTCAGTTTACACTTAGTTTACAAGTTTTTCTTCTCATAAGAAACACATACTTAGTCCTCCTCTTCACAACAAACAAAGTTGTATTATTCAAACATAGAATATCCTTTAAAAAATGGTCATTTTAAAGGACAAAAGAAAGCAACACTCAATGTTACCTTATTAAAACCTACATATGACCCTACATAAAATCAAATCCCTAACTTATTTATGATAGAGTCATTCATATTTGTGATCACAAAAGGGAAAGTGGATATTGAATAAGCTGAACAAGGAAATAAATCCTAGAGATTTTTATAAATGTGAAAAAATCAAATCCATAACTTATTAACATAGACAAAATCCAAAACATATGAAGCAAGAATAGGTATGAAAAAAAAAGGAAAATGCTATAGATAAGCAAATTCATAATGTGTTTGTAATCCTCCTTCGCATATATTATTTAGATGAAAATGCAAAAAAAATTAGTGAAGATTGTAACAAATCCTTTAAAAGGACATCTGTCTTTAATTTACCTTTACCTACTATTTCTCAGGCCTTATTTCTCCTTGCTAGAGGCCCACTATACATAAGGTTAAGCTCACCTAAGATTTTTTATCTATTAATAAGCTATTTTTATACATAAGAAAAAACTATTATATTCAGGGTCATATGCACTATGAATTTATAAGAAGAGAGTTAGAATAAGGTGTATAGGAGCCTCTCTAGTATTTTCCAAGCTTTAATATCTTGAGCTCTATTTTTAATTCATGTATTTTTATTGACTATTTCATGTGTATTTATGCTTGAAAGTGCCTAAAAGTACTCTATACTTTGTGATGGGGTCATCATGTATGTGTGATTTTTAGTACATTGAAAGTGTTACTCTTATCATATTTCATGTGTTTGTGTAGACTTACACAAAGTAAGAGTCTGTGAATCCATGTTTGTTCTACTCCCATTGTTGGGTGTATAAGAGTCTCTATAGTATTTTCCAAGCTTTAATATCTTGAGCTCTATTTTTAATTCATGTCTTTTTATTCACAATTTTTAGTGTATTTATGATTGTAAGTGCCTACATGTACTCTATTCTTTGTGATAGGGTCATCATATATGTGTGATTTTAAGTACATTGAAAGTGTTACTCTTATCATATTTCATGTGTTTGTGTAGACTTTCAAAAAGTAAGGGTGTGTGAATCCATGTTTGTTGTACTCCCATTGTACTATGTAATGTATACTTATTATTATTGAATTCTTCATTCAAAATGTTTAATGAGCTTATTAAATATTGCCATCAACATCTTTCATAGAAGTTGAAATTGAAATTAATTTTTTTGCATATAATCTCTATGAACTTGATATCTAGGCTTTAAAAATATTATTACTAACCTTTAAAATTTATAATAGGCATGTTTTGGTTCTTTGAAAGTTTTCAAAAAGTAATGTATCCCTTAAATTTTCTCTATCTCATCTACTACATACAAAGGTTCATTTAGTTTGTCCTTGAATTGCCACATGAGGCGTTGCCATATTATATAGATTGTTTCCAAATAAATTGGTATGTTCAATTTCTATAATGTGAAAAGATAATGTCTGCTTTAGAATATTACACTATCTACAAAAAATTTAATGCCTTCTCATATCTATATTTCCTTGTTGGAGGCTCATAATATATACTTTCAATATAGGGTGTCAATTTCATGAACAATGGTTACCCTAATTATTTCATGACTGCTACATTATGTTACCAACTAGTCAGATTACCTTGGCCACTGACACACCATTGTACTCTCATGGTGAACTTTACGATGATTTATATAAGCATTTCATTGGTAATGGTTAGTGTTGTAAAGCATATTCTTAACTTGTTTGAATGAAAGTTGTTTGTTGGAAACTAATACTATGAATGTTAACTGCTACAGATTTAATATGGATGAGTGGGAATTAGACAATTGCCTCAAATAACTTTATTCTAAAATTGAATAAATGGTATGCATTTTTTGTTAGGAATTAAATTTTACATTACATTGATTTGAGGTATTTACAGAGAGGTAAATAGTAAGTTTGATATTTATCAAAAGGTAAATAGTAATTAGTTGTTAGTAACCATATGGGTAATATAGTAAGATTGCATTAGTTAGAATATTATATATTTGAGATATATTGTTAATGGGTTATAAAAATATATCTAAATAGTAGTTTTCTTAATTAGAGGGATTTGGATGAGAAAAAATAACAGAGAAGTTATAGGAATAATATTCCTATATATTTGTGTATTGTCCCAGAATGAATTAATTTAGTGAGTGAGTAATAATATTATCAGTATATTTTAAAAATATTCTCTGTGCATTGTTAAATCTATGTTTGGCTCTTTGAATCCATGACAGTGGTATTATAGCAGGTAGGGGTTAGATTAGAACTACAAATCTATGAGAAATATAATGAAATTCTAAAGATGTCCTATGGCCTATCTACTCCATAATATCTTTGTATCTATGATGGAGGTTTAATGTCTCTATTGATAGGTATTCTATTAGTTTCAAGCAGTTTGGAGTTTTGTGATCTACCATGTATGGGTGAATGGTGAATGGAGATTAATCATTGATTGATAATCAATATTGCTCATGTATCTATCTAACTCCATATATTTATTATTTTTTTGCCTTTTTTATTGAATTCTAAGTGATGTTCTACTCTGCATTGTGAAGCTATCAAAATTAAAATGCAAATTTGTGAAAGGTATGATAGAGAAGTATAAAATATATCTATCAATTTTTTATTATTCTTGATGTTCATGAGATCCATCTTCATATCTAGAATGCATGAGAATAACATTTATACTATAGAATTTATCTCTATTCTACACACTAATCAAAGAATTAACCTTTCTTGATTTTGGTGACATCATTATATCCATCTAGAAGTTCATGATATTAATACATGACCTACACATATTTCATATCTATTATACATTAGTTTGGCATTCATCTTAGTTGATGCCAATCACATTATTTATTGGTATAACAATTTCATTAACATTTGGTCTCATATCTATATGTTCTTGCACATGATGCAATGCATCTCTCATTTTTACAGTGACCATCTTAGACATCAAACCATGTAAAATTTCATTTTATATCCCTCATGAATCTATTACCATGCATACATTTCATCAGTATTCATGTACTAGTTAAAATTCATCCAAATTTTAATGACCAAGACTTCCATGTAAGCATCCCTCTCTTACTATGTCAATCGAATGCAAATTCTTCACTCTTCCATGCATTATCCACTCAATGTAATGTCACTCTTTGGTAGTGTCGTATCAACTTTATTTGGTATGTTATTAATTAGTATTTCCTATAGCATCAGTCAAATTAGTTTTTGAAAAAGTCTGACAATAGGTATATCCTTTAATTTGACGTGTTAGTTATAGTAAGAAAAGTTGAAATTTGTTGTTATTAAAAGCTTATAGGTATTTTGCTAAAAGCATAGTATTTTAAGTTTGTATATTGAAATTAGGTAAGATTAAATCTTTTAAATAGCCATTTTAAGTGTTATTAAGTCTATTATGTTTTTGGTATTTTTTTAAGATTTAAGTCATAAAGTCCTTATGTCATAAAATACAAAGTGTTAGGATTAAGTTAAATTTACTTTTATGTTTATAGAGTCTAATTATAATCATTTTTGTGTCTAAAAAAAATGATAAGTCATATGTCAATAAGTGTCATCAAAATAAAAGTCTTTGTTATTAATATTATCATAACATCAAAAATTGTAAAAAAAAATTTACCTTATAGATGTATTATTGCTTGTACATGATATCTACATTATGGGGGGGATTTACCTCAAAAAATCATGTACCTAAGCTAAAATGATATATCAGTTGAGTGAGCAACAAGATACTGGAGGCTAAAGGATACATGGAATATGGAGGTCTTTCAATGACCTCTCGTCAGCCACTGATGGGGCCACATCAATGTTTTGGTGAAATATGTGTGTGTCTTTCATTTCCACTATGTGGTCAAAACATGGTTTTTTTAGTAGTGAATATTCATTAATCTATGAATTTTCCATTTTTTGAAGTCAACATTTGGTGATTTTTGTGGAGAGGTCGACAGGGTGGGATTGCCTAAATTTTTGGGGTCAAAGTTAATTTTGAGGAGAGGTTTGCCTATATTTGAATACAAATTTCCTCATATAAATGTAGTTCACTGATACCTTGAAATCTAATCCTAATGAATTTTCCATATACAGTTGGCTGAACATTGGCAAAAAACCAATTCTGTGCAGTGTAAACCTAAAGACACTAGGTAGTCACCCATATGATGTCCACTGGTAGATGTCTACAGCTTGTTAGAGGATGCTCACATGCTGTCGATGGACACCCATTGGTGTAAAGGAAATAGGTAGATGACCATAGTATAATGACATTTGACAACATATTATAGATGTTGGTATGTTATAGGTAAATGCCTATCAATATATTATAGGTGTCTAATTGCATATTATGGGCATCTACCTAAATATTGCAGGCATCTACCTATGTGTTGCAAGCATCCACCTAAATATTTTGGGCATCCACTTAAATTTTATAAGCATCCACCCATGATATTCCTATGGCTAATTTTAATAAGCAATAAACCACCTATGAATTGTTGGTAGATGGTATAACAAGGGCATTCACTTGTATATTATGGGCATCTACCTACATGTTGTGGGTATTTGCCTATGTATTGTGGGAATTCACCTATGATAATCCTTTAGACACCTTTGATAAGTATGTGGTCACCTTTAGATTGCTGACGGATGACACAGTGATGGCATCTTCCATATGCAAACTATCGGGAGATGCCTATGATCTATGGGCATCCACCATTGGTAGCATCCATGTATGTGGGATAATTATCCCACATGCATGGTCAGGCAACCTCACCCAAGTGAGAGGAAATATAAACATTAATATTGACATGTGCTCTTCACAAAAGAGTGTTCTAAGCATATATCATTGCATTTACCCACACTTCATAGTTATGTAATATATCACATCAATGTTCACCAATGTGATGTGGACATTTTGCTATGCTGTGTGGGAAACCCCAATACATGGTGTGTGGTAAAAAATATATTTAAATTATAATTATAATTAATTAAATTTATAATTATTCTTATTTCAAACCTTTCAATTTAATAAAAATTATTTAAAAATTATAATTTACAAAATAGAGTAACCAAGACATGTATAACCATTTTTTTCACTTTCAGCATCCATCAACATGTAGCTATCATTTGTCTATATTGTGAAAATGACCATCGACATGTATCTAACATCTATCTACATATTTTTAGTGTTCATTTTCATAATTTTCCTTGTGGCATCACATGATTCATCTATGCATCTATATGCCTTTTGAAATGATTCACCACCATTGTGAATCCAATTCACTTAGGGACCGCGGATTTTTTTATAGGGCCCACTAAAATGAACCCTGGTTCAAAATAAGAACAAAAGAATAATGAATATTCAAGATTTGTAATTTGTATGTGAAATTACAAACATGATTCCCTGATGTGAAAACATTGTGAAAGGACATAAAGCACCAATGTAAGTCAATTCATGGATCTTGAAAGGGTTTATGGTAGAGATCCAAAAAACCATAGGAGATGAATAGTGTTTTGGTAACAATCAGGAGAGTAGCTATTATCACTTAGATTTCACCCTTTGAGGAGATGAAAATCTCTCCTCATCCAAGTGGCATAATGAAATCACCTCTAGGCTTGTGGGTAGCCTAAGGAATGAGGTGAATCTCTAGATAGGGCTAGCTCTCATGATGTACCACTTAGGATTGAACCTACTACTAATTTTGGTGGTGAAAAGGGAGAGAAATAATTGAAATAAAATATAAACTAAGGAGGTGATACACCAAATAATTTTGATGAATTTCAACCAATTACATTCTACACTTGAGACCAAGAAAAAAACTAAAACATACACTCCTTCAATCTTCATCTTCTCACATCAATATATTATTCTAAGATCATTGATGAATGTGTAAAGATAGGAGGACTAAATAAGAGGAATTTAATGGAACTAATTAAAATAATAACTCACTCAACATTTGACATCTCCTAAAACACTTCACATGCCCTGTAAGAAAGTTTTTCCAACTGCAAACGAGGTGGGAGAATGAGACCACATGTTAGGAATCAATAGTCTTTAGTAAAAAAGATTCATCATTAAAGTATAAAACAATTATGAATATTCATGAATAGTTAATTCTTATTCATTTCATTTATCAAAAGGTATACACATGATTAGGGCTTTACCATACTTAGGTTAAGCATCCAATATAATGCCAAAATGGCTAACTCTTATAGAGTTTAAGAGAAAGAGAAGAGGGAGATAAGTATAAGGGTCATAAGGACAATTTTAAAGCTAATAAAATCAGTTATCCATGAACTAGAAGAATTTATGGGTATAATCATGTAATATTAGGAGCTCCAAGTGTCAATCCAAGTCACAAACCTCATGAAAAGTGGCATGAAAACCCCTCAATTGGCTAAGAAAAATTACCTTCATGATTGGAGATATTTGAACATCTTATAGTTAATAAATATAAATAAAAATGATTTTAATTTAAGGGGAGACTATTATACATGCCTCTCCATGCATTGGTTACATGCTTGATCCTCTAGA
Source organism: Torreya grandis (assembly GCA_037957365.1). NCBI lineage: Eukaryota > Viridiplantae > Streptophyta > Pinopsida > Cupressales > Taxaceae > Torreya > Torreya grandis. The sequence continues at coordinate 1,329,143 of JARHVA010001958.1, forward strand.
AACCTCTAAAAGTGAGCCATCATCATTTGTTGTCTAGAAAACTACCCTTTCATGCACCCTACACACTTTGCCTCTAAAATGATTTTATTTTCTCATTAAAATAAATTATAATAAGTGAATAAAACCTTTCCATACACTCCATGTCTTTAGAATCATCAGGCACACCTTAAAATGAGCTCATTTAAAGTTTTCCATCTTATTCACTAGCTTGCTCATTATGCCTAATTTGACTGGCTGAGTTGAAACACCTAGTTGGGGAATATAAAATTTTATTTATGTCATGAAATGAATATCGGGATTTATATTAAGTCTTAATATTTCACCCAAATTTGGTTTCATCTCTTGACTCCTTTTGTAGCTTTCAAAACATAAAAAATGGTCAAAAATAGCCTATTTCTATCATATTCATATAGGTCCATACATAAAAAAGGCATGTGGATCAGCCTGAGGGAGCCTTAACAAGGTCCAAAATGTTTAATGAGATAAATATTACCCTAGACTAGCTTTCCAAATCAATCTTCCCAAACTGGTCCTTAACAAGGGTTTACAAGGGTTTTAGGCTTGTTTCCACTCTTAAGGTTGAATCATAAAAGTTGGACATATAACCTACAAAAAAGTTTTAATAATTTGGCCTTAAATAACCCTAATAACATACCTTAACTCTTATGGCTCCCATGTAGATATTCATGAAAGATGTGAGCTTTAAAAGATGGCCTACCGAGCTTGTCTCTCGCCTTCTTGCAAGCCTGGGTTAGTTTCTAAGCCAAAAATGGATTTCCTTGGATTTTTCTGAATTATAAAAGCTTTTAAACATTTTTATATACCAAAATAACATATTACAATTCATATTAATTTTCATATCATACTAGGATTGTGAGTGACTCCTCATTTCTCATTAGGCCCAATCTTTGCCTAGTAGGCTTCCCTTTACCACAGAGCTAAAAATGGCCTTTAGTGTTTTATAATATCTCCAAATAGTCTAATAACTTCTATAATTACCCAATAGACATGTTCCATTTCACTATAAATTCTACCAAGGTTGGAAAAGGAAAGTTGATCCCTCATTGGGTAATAGGCTTGAACTTGCCAATTAGGTATGTCTACAAGCTTTGGTGATTTGGACCAGTTCATTGAGCTTCAGTATTATTATTTTGGTTTCACATGATTGTATAAGTTATATCCAAATTTATAAACCATTTTTCAAAGTCTATACACCTTTTGGCACCATATCTCCATCTTACTTTCCTAACCCTGCCAGCTTATGCTTAAAGGGAGTGCCCTCTGTCTGAGACAAAATAGAGGGCACTTACCCTATTTTATCAGTAAAAAAAATATATATGAGGATATTATCCAAATCACAAGTATTATTTATAGAAAATTTTACCCATTTTTTTCAAGTTTAGACCCCCAAACCTCCTCAATTTCCAAGGTAGACTAGTCAAGCCAAGACTGTGTGTTAACCTTCTCCAAATGAATTGTATGTGCATGATGAAGATCTATTCTTTGCCTTGATTTAAATTAAAAGAGTAAAAAAATGATATAATACTAATTTTTAATATTCCTCATGTTCCTTTTTCACCTAAAATCCTCTTATATCTCTCCATGCTTGGAATTCTTAAGCTTTGTTGGGTAAACCCTAATTGTACCCTATTTTAGACTGCGTTAACTTCTAAAATCACACTTGTACATTAAATTTCATGAGAAAAACTAGGAAATGGTTTTAGGGAATTTATTTAATCCTAAATAATTACTTATCAATGGTTGGGTCCCTTTTCATCTTGAGTTGATGCAATTCTAACCCTAGACAACAAGTTCCATCTCCCTTTCTATCTTAGTCATAGTCAACTGACTGTAGGTGCACAAATTAGTGAAAATGAGGTGTAATTGAGATTGATAAAGATGTTTTAATGCCTTACATAAAATTTAAAACCATTTTGTGTTATCCTAATATCTATATTTTCTCTAAAGGAACTAAACACCATTAAGACATCAAGCAAACACAACTCTGTCTTCATACCCAATTGAATGAGGCATATACCTTTAGAACCTTGATGCAGGTGTAATTGCTTGGTATATAGATTATGAATCTCATTATACTAATATATAACATGCCTAGTTTTTTTTTTCCATCATGTTACCTTTTCCAAGCATTACACATGTACTTTTAACTGACTAGGCTGAGTCCTTTTAGAGGATTAAGAAACCCTGCCTATAGGTCTCTGTTAGGTGCATACATTAGCTTCAAGGAGTTTGGTTATGATTATTGGAGGACCTAAATTGACACATGATGTCCATACAATCTCTTCTCATTTATCAGGACCACTTTAGATGAGCTAAGATACCACCACAATTCTTTGACTAAGTCACTGCCTGTAGGTGGACTTTTAGGAACCTATATGGACTAAGAGTGGTCATATGGGAACATGACACCAGTTTTAAACTTCTCTATATGGTACTTTAGATCATGAATTACATATACATCATCCAAACCATTCAAGTATGAAAACCTAGTCTAGTTTTCCACCTAGAGGAGTAAGAGGTCTCTTTTGACTCAAGCCTATAGAGGATACTGGGTGTTTTTAGTGTCTCTATTGATAAGTTTGAGCCATCAAAACACTAGTCTCTATTGATAATAATTTATTAAAACATAGTATAGCTATTTTTTATGATATAGGTTTCAAATATCACCTAGCTAGGTGTCCAAACTCTCCATGGTATACATGCTAAAAGACATCCAAAAAACCTTAGGGCCTCTATTCTACTTCTTTTGGGAAAAAAGGTCCCTGAACTTAGTCATGAGTTTTAAACATGATTTCACACATTTTCTTGCCCAATTTGACACTTCAAACAGGTTATAATGGGTCCAAAATATGTTATGGCTTGTAAATATCTTTATCATATTTTCAAATATCACATTCAAAACCTGTATAACCCTGAAGTACTACCTGTAGGTAGTCATTAGTATGCACATGCAATAGAGTGAATTTAAGTAGCATATAATACATCCATGTTTATGATATTATATATCTTAATCAAGTATATAAATACATTATTCATTCTAAAACACTTGAAAATAGTGCCAAAACCTTTTCTACAATGTGGATTTTAAATTCATAGCACCTGTAGGTGCATATTCATGGTGATTATGTGAGGGTGTTTCATGTGACTACTCAGTCACTCTTCTTTACAAGCAATTTGAATGTTTTTTCACCACTTTATGATGTTTTAGGACACACCAATACCTAAAAACCTTAAATACACTCCCATGAACATGGAATAAAGGTTTCAAACATATGATTTCCCAAGACTGATTGTGTGTGATAGTTATAGGTTAGACTAGCTATATGGCATTCAATGACTACACTTTTATGGATATTACTTGGAGAATGGAATTGAGATGTTATGAGATCATTAGAACATTTAAAATGAGGATAAATTCACAATAAACTCTTTAAATCATTGAAAACACATAAGAATCTAAAAAAATGGTGGAAAACTAGTTTGTCACCCCGAATGAGAGTAGTTTACAAATTTGAGATGATTTGACCATAAAAACATAGTAAAACATGAAAAAAAGCATGGGAGATATGAGGATACATGGACAAAATAATTTTAAGCAAATATGAGCAACTTTTTTATATGGAGATGTTCAAACCAAGAGAAAATTGATAGGGTACACAAATTAGTAAGCAGTTTTGGAAGTTAACTTCAAATAGATGGTTCATAAAGCATGTTTGAAAAAAATAAAAATTATTTATATGAAAATGGATATCCATAAGTTTAATATAACCTCCCATAATAATTTACTTGGAACCCCTTGTGATGACTATATCAAGCAAAACCCTGAGTACCACTTCAGTTTTGTCATCTATTTAAGACCTTTTTGGACACATGGGGAATGAAATAACCTATTTACACTTTAAAATTTCCAAATAAACCTATACACAACATTAAATTCACTAAATTGACCCTTTAAATGACCCAAAAATGATAAATGGACCTAGAAACTAATTGAACAAAGCTAGTAAAACATTAATTGACATAAAATGACTTATAAAACACCTCATGACAATAAATTATAACCAATTATAGGCCTAAAAATCATTTTTTTATCAGGGGTTACCTAATTTGACCTAAAAGTCAAAAATTTTCAACAAATTGGTGACTCTAGAGGTAGTATGCCTGCTATACTAACTAGACCAGTAGTCTTATTAGTTTATTGGGATTATGGAGTAATCTAAGGACTGAGAAAAAAAGAGAAAAAATTGACCATTTAACACAAACCTATGATCAAGATAAAACACTAATGACTACTATTGACCATTTTGGTCCTACAGGTCAAAATCGGTCTCCTTCTTCCCCTTGCTTTTCTGAGCCAGTTCAAATTTGGTTTACACAAGTCTTTCGGCATAAGATGAACCAATTCAAAGAATGAAAGGGATTTTAAAAATATTCTTCAGACTCTTATCCAAAGAAATCCACAAGGAAAGAGAGCTAAAATGATTTAAGACACTTTTCTTTAAGGTTGGAAAAGTGGTTCAATGTCGGTGTTCAACGACATGATCTTTCCAAGAGTTAAGAATTTTGAACTTTGAACCATTAAATCGTTGAACCATTGAACTAGTTCAATCAGTTGGTTCAATCACTTTGAACTTGGAAATATTGAACCATTGAACTGTTGAACCATTATAAGGTCAAGCAGTTGGTTCAAGCGATTAGTTCAAGTGAGTTCAAGTGATTGGTTCAAGTGGTTGATTTAAGTGGTTAGTTTAAGAAGTTGGTTCAAGAAGTTGGTTTAAGTGATTGGTTTAATTATTTGGTTCAAATAAATGTTTCAATCACAAGGGTTCAATTAGTTGGTTTAAAGCGGTTAGTTTAAGCAGTCAAATGAATGAGCAGAACATAGTATTGAACCATTGAACTAATTGTTGGTTCAATCGGTCAGTTAAATTGAAACGTTTAAGGGAGTCTCCCAAAGCCTGAAGGACAAGTGCCCTTATGGAGGGTAGGGAACACTTACAAAGGGATCAAAGAAAAGACCAAAGGAATCGACCAAATGGTGATGGGCATGCGAACGTCAACTTTACGGCAATGAAATAGCCATTGATATTTAAATAAAAGGTGTGAACCTAAAGGAATTCAAAGGCTTAAAGCCATAAGGAAGAAATCATTGAGGAGGGAGTCCAAAGAGCTGAATAATTAATAGAAGATAACCCCTAAAGGATGAAGGAACCAGAAAAGACAAAGCCAAGAAGAGGCAAAAGAGCCAAGTGCAAAAATAGATAAAATAGTCCAAGTGGCAAAGGAAGGTGTCGACTCAAGGATTTACTCCAATGGTTGACATAGTATCTACCAAGTGGTCATCAAGGGGTGTGAACAGTGAACGATGTGACCCATTTTTCTTCACTTTGCATTGATGGGTAGACAAACCATCTGAGTGCCTTGAAGGAGCAGTCTTGTTTGTAGACAAACAATGCAGCCCATAATTTCACATATGACATTTAATATATCTTAAATGCCTAAATTCAAAATAGGAGCCGACACAACATTATCTATCAAGTGGATTCCTCTTCCCAATGCTCAGAACACACATTGGCCACTTGTAGAAGGGCATCAAAAGGCCTTTTTCTTCCTCTATATATTGTAAACTTCTCATTTTGAGTAAAAAATCTTTTAGCTTGTAAGGCAGAGCTCTACTAGATTTTACCTTGACTTAAGACATATCATTTTTACCTCCATTTGAGCTTACACTTTTGCATATGTCTATGGCTTTGTTTTGTGTTAAGTCATTCTTCTTTTATGCTTTCACAGAATGATTCCAGCATGTCTAGTGTATTGTGAGTTCTTATTTTGTAGGTTAGCTAGAAGTGTCTATAATAGAGTATAAGCACATGTGAACATGCTACCATAGTGTGTCTTAAAACACCTCTGGTAGTTATTCCTCCTTGTATCTCTAGAGGACCCCTAGCTCACTGATGTAGGATAATTTCTCATATCAAATGAAGTGTACATCAGCTTTTTCTTGGTGGAAAGTGTATGTTCAACCTAAGTAAATCAAACTTTTTGGTGTATCACCATTTAGTTTAAGTTCTATTTTTAGAATCCTTCTCCCTTTTCACCCCCCCATTGTTAGCAGTAAGAAATCCAGGACCACAGAGATACATCAAAGGGAGCTAGCCCTTATCTAGAGACTCTCCCCCCAGTTTTTCCAGACCCATAGGCAAGAGGGAAGTTTCCATTATGATGCATGGAAGATAAGAGCTCAGCCTCCTATCAAAGGTGCAATCCATTACATCAACAATTTTTGGCACACCTGGTGGGACCATGTTTTAACACTCAAAAAAGTTCTAGGATTGGTAATGGTCCTATTATAGTAGAACAAACCATTAATACAACATCTTACCTTTAATCAAACAATTATGGGACAGGTTTTGTCCAAAAAATTGAAGAATTTTGGTGTGTTCTTCAACAAACTAGCCTTTGGAGGCTTTTTCATCAACACCAATGGCAACTCTGAGTTAAATCAGTTAGTTAAGTAGTCCTAGTGTCATCAAGAAATCATATTTTGGTATGTATAATTCCATTACTCAGAACCATGGACCTTGTTTTCCTTCATATAGTTTTGATCAAGCTCAGGTTGTTCATGAAATCACCTCAAGCAACAAGGATGTGTACAGTTATGAGTTTTGCCCTTTGCAGGTCTAATATGACTAGTGTCAACCCTGTCATGAGCTATATCAGTCTTATGCCTAGTCTTCTCAATGTATCACTTCTCTTACTCAACCTAATCTCTTTGCTAATCAACCCCTTTCCACCTTCAAACAAACACTACTGGAATAAAAAAAGTATGTAGTAGAGCTTGACACTAGAAGGGGATGTGGCCAAGAAATCCTTGATCATGTCATCCATCAAGTGAGAAATGCACTAGATCTAGTTAAGAGTGAATGGACTCCCATTGAAAGAGCCAATTGGCAAAAGCTTACAAATGAGATGCTGGATGTGAGTGGTTTGATTGCATATTTGGAAGGGAGGCTAAGTATTCATGAGAGGTAGCCGTACCAAGTCTATCAACATGCATACCCACTGCCCCAAGTTTCATATCAGTCATATACAGTGCCTGCTCATAAACCAAGTCAAGCCTATCAAAGTCCTTTCCCCAATCATGTTGAGGAGAGTCCCAAAATAGTAAATCTTATTTTTAAGGCCAATATTGATAAGCATATTGAATTTGAAAATATTCAAATGCAGTATTCTATTTTTACAACAAAGGAAGTGGAATCCAAACCCTCACTACCCTCTCACATTGTAGCCCCATCACCCCAAAAGGAGATGTCCAGTCCTAATATCATGAGCTAGAATAAGGTAGTTGAGTCATAGAACAGAAAGGAGGAGAAAGACATTGTCCAAGAGTGTGAGGTACAAAATGAGGCTATTCCTTTGAAAGTCCCTGCCACCCTTCCTTTAGAATATTCTTATATTCCATGGCAGCCTTCATGTGCTCCTCATTTCCATGATGATTCCTATGAGCTCCGAGAAAGACTCTTTCAAGAAAATCTAGCTAAGAAAATTGAGGAATTAGAAACAAAGGTGAGATTGCTTAGTGAAGGAGAGATGGAGGTTTCAAACCTTATAGAGGAGCCTATGCCAAAAAACACCCATTCTACCAATCCTCAAGTCTTCTCAACATGATGTCCAAGTTGGAGGAGTGCCTATCATGAACCATCTCAGGACCTTGAAGAAGATAAAGCTGCTCCTACTCATTATGATGATGCTTGTGACCTCCAAGAAAGGCTCTTCCAAGAAAATATAGCCAGGAAAATTATAGAGTTGGAATCTAGAATGAGGTCCCTCAACCAAAGTGTGATGGATGGTTCAGATCAAGTAGAAGATCCTACATTTGAACACACCCCATATACACCCCTCCAAGAGAGCTATCAAGCCACATCTGATATAGATGAAGTACTGGCCAAATGGAAGGAGGAGAATCACTCGATTCTATCTCAAGGACTGCTTCCTCTCCCACATGAGTTCATCCGTCAGCTTTCCACTTCATCCCTTCTCAAAGAGGAACCTATTTTGAAAGAGGTGAGTGAAGAGGAGTATACTCAGTTCATGACTAATCAGGGAGACTCCATGAATGTAGATGAGAAGGAGATCACCATAGACATCATGGAGAAGCATGGATAGTCTCTTGTTCATGTTTTAAATGATTCATTTGAAGTCATTGGGGCAGGTTGCACCCTTCTTCAAGGAGGCTATGAGCTAGCTGAGGGTGAAGAAGGTAACATTAGGACTCAAATAAGTATGAAAAGGGGATATAAGCTTTCAGATTTATCCTTTCAAAAGGTTGGTGAATCTGAAGATGATATTTTCAAAGTCATCAAGGAGGAACCTATTTCACAAGAGGCAAGTGAAGAAGAGAGGATCCAATTTGCATCTGATCCAGAAGCTCTCATGGATATTAATGAGGAAGAAATCCTCATGGATTTTCCTTTTGAATACATCATAAATAATGGAGAAGACATAGGTCATGCATACATGTGGATGTTCTAGCAATATGAAGAGGAAAATAAGCATGGTGAGCTCTCTCCTCCCTTATTTGAGGAAATTCCTTGTTTCTTTGATGAGGAGGATGACCATGTCATGAAGCTTGAGTTGGAGGAGGATTAGGTGGATGTCTTTGAACAACTAGAGACTCTGATCCTTGAGTAGAAAAGGAGAAGCCTGTCTATCTTGAGAATAACTTTGAAGAAGAAAGCCTTAAATAAGAAGGTGATGTTCTGTGGGATGAGCAATTAGTCTGTGATCTCATTTCAAACATCACAATAGTCACCCTTCTTCAAGAAAGCCATGATCAAGTAGAAGATGAGTTTGACAACGTCTTCAATAAGGTAGAAGGAGACAAGCCAATCTATGATGCATATCGATGGGATTATGGTGATGAGCCAATAATGATTGATTTCTTGATAAAGCACACCAGCATGAAGGACCAACATTCGACAAGATTCCAAGAATGAGATGAGTACATATATGTTGGGAGCATGTTTGAATCTAATCCACTCGTATGCAAGCCAATCGAGGTGGAAGGAAAGAGGAATAAATCACTAAATCTCCATTCCATTCAGCCATTTGTCTGGCACCATAAATTTCCTTGCCAAGAAGGAGACCTAGGAAGTTTTCCCTTTGATCCAGGAGGGAGAAAAATATACCTAGTTAACTGTATATAGTAGTTTGATTTCAATTTTCTTTCCCTATTTCCCTTAAGTGCTATTTGTGCAAGTAGTGTTTTTAGCCTTGTGTGTGTGTTTTCCTTTGTATTTGGGGTAAAAGCTTCATGATTGATTCTTGGATCTATTGGGGCTGTTGCTAACTTTTTCAAGTTGTGTTTTGACTCCATGCCTAATGGAATTTAAGGCAATTGGTTTCTAAGCATAGCAGTCATGCTTCCCCTGGGAATCACCAATTTGTTGACCATTTTGGTCGTATAGGCCAAAATCAGTCTCCTTCCCCTTGCTATTCTGAGCCAATTCAAATTTGGTTTACACAAGTCTTTCAGTAGAAGATGAAATAGTTCAAAGAATGAAAGGGATTTTACAAAGCTTCTTCAGACTCTTGTATGAATAAATCCATAAGGAAAGAGAGCTAAAATGATTCAAGACACTTTTCCTTAAGGTTGGAAAAGTGGTTCAACGTCAGGGTTCAACAACATGATCTTTCCAAGAGTTAAGAATTTTGAACTTTGAACCATTGAACCTTTGAACCATTGAACTAGTTCAATCAGTTGGTTCAATAAAATGGTTCAATTGCTTTGAACTTGGAAATATTGAATTGTTAAACCATTGAACTATTGAACCGTTATAGGTTCAAGTGAGTTTAAGAGATTGGTTCAAGTGGTTGGTTCAAGTGGTTTGTTTAAGTGATTGGTTCAAAAAAATGGTTCAATCACAAGGGTTTAATCAATTAGTTTAAAGTGGTTGGTTCAAGTGGTCAAATGAATGAGCAGAACATAGTATTGAACCATTGAACCGTTGAACCATTAAACCAATTATTGGTTCAATTAGTTAGTACAATCAAAAGGGTCAAGGGAGTCTCCCAAAGCCTGAAGGATAAGTGCCCTTGTGGAGGTTAGGGAACACTTGCAAAGGGATTAAAAAAAGGCTGAAGGAATTGACCAAATGGTGATGGCCATGTGAACGTCAAATTTACGATAATGAAATAGCCATTGATCTTTAAATAAAAGGTGTGAACCTGAAGGAATTCAAAGGCTTAAAGCCAAAAGGAATAAATCATCGAAGAGGGAGTCTAAAGAGCTGAAGAATTAGTAGAAGATAGCCCCCAAAAGATGAAGGAACTAGAAAAGACAAAGCTAGGAAGAGGAAAAAGAGCCAAGTGCAAAAACGAACAAAATAGTCAAAGTGGCAAAGGAAGGTGTCGACTCAAGGAGTTACTCTAATGATTGACATAGTATCTACCAAGTGGTCATCAAGGGGCATGAATAGTGAATGATGCGACCCATTTTTATTCACTTTGCATTGATGGGCAGACAAACCATCTGAGTGCCTTGAAGGAGTGGTCTTGTTTGTAGATAAATGGTGTAGCCCATAATTTCACATATGACATTTAATATATCTTAAACACTTAAAGTCAAAATAGGAGCTGACACAACATTATCTATCAAGCATCTTCCTCTTCCCAATGCTTGGAATGCACATGGGCCACTTGTAGAAGGGCACCAAAAGGCCTTTTTCTTCCTCTATATATTGTAAACTTCTCATTTTGAGTAAAAAATCTCTCAGCTTGTAAGGCAGAGCTCTACTAGATTTTACCTTGAATCAAGACATAGCATTTTTACCTCCATTTGAGCTTACACTTTTTCATATGTCTATGGATTTTTTTTGTGTTAAGTCATTCTTCTTTTATTCTTTCATAGAATGATTCCAGCATGTCTAGTGTATTGTGAGTTCTTCTTTTGTAGGTTTGCCAAAAGTGTCTTTAGCAGAGTATAGGCACATGTGAACAGGCTACCATAGTGTGTCTTAGAACACCTCTGGTAGTTCTTCCTCCCTATATCTCCAGAGGACCCATAGCTCATTGATGCAGGAGAATTTCTCATATCAAATGAAGTGTACATCAGCTTGTTCTTGGTGGAAAGTGTATGTTCAAGCTAAGTAGATCAAAAATTTTGGCGTATCACCGTTTAGTTTAGGTTTTGTTTTCAGCATCTTTCTCCCTTTTCACCCCCCCATTATTAGCAGTAGGGAATCTAGGACCACATAGATACATCAAAGGGAGCTAGCCCTTATCTAGAGACTCTCCCCCCAGTTTTACTAGACCCACAGGAAATAGGGGAGTTTCCATTGTGATGCATGGAAGATAGAAGCTCAGCCTCCTATCAAGGGTGCAATCCACTGCATCAACAAATACCTCAACCATACAAAGCAAAGGACACACACAACAAATAAAAAAAACACACAAGATACACACATGTGATCTAAACACTTAGGGAAATTGAAAACAACTATTATATACAACTAACAACCAATAATAGTTCCATTTATAGGATCAAAGGGTAAGTTTATTGAATCTTTTTTTGCATGAGATAGATGAGGGTGCCAAATATGTTTATTTTTAGATTGAACACTTGATTTATTAGACCTATCCCTTGGCATTTCATTAGACTTGATATTGAGTGAACCATCTTCAAATGGTGTCCAATATAGACATATTCCTCTTGACCTTGTGAACATATATTATATTTATACCTACTCTTCATCTCATGGTCAATTTTCATCTTCTTTGTAGGCATGGTCTAAAGAGGAATTATTTATTTTTCCTTGAAATATTGAGGCAAATTAAAACTTGTCTTGACTTACAAAGGCTGAGGTGAACTTTGTTCTTTCTCTTGTATGACAAGTTTGACAATGTCATCTTGTTTACCATTGCTTGTGGTCAGCTCCGAAGGAGTTAAAGGCCCTTTGAGACTTTCAAATTCATTGAAAATTTCTTAAAACCTCTACCACAAGTCATCATTATCCTTTTGATCAACATCATGAAGAGGATCAATAAGGGAAACTCCATCCTCTTCTTTAGATTCCAAATAAACCTCTTCCAAAACTTTTTCTTCAACACAAGGAAAGTCCCCTTCATCATCATCACAATCTAAGATTTCCACACAAAAATTCATATCTTATTCATCATCAACCCAAAATAAAATATCCATCTCCTTCTCTCTCATGGTGGTTCCAAGACTAAGCATTTTGAATTTTGATGACTCAACCCAATGAGGTTGCCAAGGAGGTAAACCTTATTCAAGCAAGAGTTATGATTTTTTTTCAACCAATTGCTCCTATTTAGGTTCCCATACCAAGGTCCACCAAGGTAAATAGTAATAGGGTTTATAAAATATGAATTAGTTGGTGGAGGTGGCACATATAACTCAAAATCAGATTGAGAGTGAAGTGTAGGTGATTCTCTTAGAAGATCTTGAGTAAGGGGAGGCAAACCTTGTGCTAAAATGACTTGGCTTTCTTCCTTCCTTAAGACAATAACTTCATTATAATATTAATGGGATTGAAAAATTTATTGATTAGGGGTGGATGTGGTGTGTTTAGGCATAGGATCTTGTTTTTTCTCTAAACCTTCCATCGCCTCTTGACTTAGCTATTTCCTCTTGACCTCCAGCTCTTTAATTTTCTTGGTTAGGCTCTCTTGAAAACGTTTTTCTTGGAGTTCATAAGAATCATCATGAGGATAAGGAGTGAATGAGGGTTTCCATGTAACAAAAGAAGCTTCTTTAGGAAGTGTGGGAGGGACTTGCAAAGGATCAACTTCCACTTCACACTCTTGGGTAATGCTTCTATATTCTTTCTTTCCCCATGACTCCACTATCTTAATCTAGCTTAGGATGTTAGGATTAGAAGCCTTTTCTTGAGGAATGGTATGAAGAGTTTTTATATGATCAAGAGTCTTCTCAAAATCACATTCTTTATCAAGACCTTTTTCCTCTTTCTTTCCCCATGACTCCACTATCTTGTTCCAAATTAGGACATTGGAATTATGTGTCTCCTTTTGAGGAGGTGGGGATGAAATGTGAGAGGGAAATGAGGGATTGAAATCTAATTCCTTTTTTTCCAACATGGAATATTGTATATGTATATTTTACAACTTAATTTGCCTATCAATATTAGCTTCAAACATAAGATTTATTCTTTCAACTCTCTCTTCTAACTGATTGGGAAAAGGATGACTTTGATAGACTTGATTTGGCTCTTGAGTAGGGGTCATGTATGGATGATAGGTAATTCAGGGAAGTGGGTATGAAGGTTGATATACTTGATAAGGTTTCCTCTCATGAATGTTTAGCTTCTCTTCTAAGGATGCAATCAAACCACTCACATTTAGCATATCACTCGTGAGCCTTTACCAATTGGTTCTTTCAATAGGTACCCACTCCTTCTTGACTAAATCTAATAAATTTATCACTTGATGGATGGAATGATTATGAATACCTTGACAACATACCCTTAGAGTATCAATCTCCAACATATACCTTTCATATCCCAAAAGTGCTAGTTTTAAGGTGGAAATGGGCTGATTGGAGAAAGGATTAGGTTGAATAAGAACAAGACATTGAGAAGGATAGTTATAGGACTGATAAAACTCATGAAAATTTTGAATATGGTAATATTGGGATTGAAAATGATCATAAAAATATTTACCAATAACTTTTTCATATTGATAGGGAATGTGATAAGATGGATATGTTTCACCAACTTGTGTAAGACAAATCTCAACGCCAAAATTAACCATGAATCTAATTTGAAAGCAAGAACACAAATAAATATGTTACCATAAATATTAAAAGGATATCTTGGGATAATTTACTAGCTGATATGCCTTTGGAGTCACCATTGATGCTTTGATAGATGCCTCCAAAGGTTGATTATTAAGAGATAACACCAAAAATTTCTCAATCTCTTGAAACAAGAGTCCCACTGGGCATGCCAAAAAATTTTGTCACTTAGATTTGCACCCTTTGAGAAAATGAAAAGATATGCTCATCCAAGTGGCATAATGGGATCACCTCTAGGCTTGTGGACAACCTAAGGAATTAGGTGAGTCTCTAGATAGGGCTAGCTCCCTTGATGTACCACTTAGGATTGAACTTACTACTAATTTGGGGGGGGGGGGGTAAAAAGGGAGAGAGATAACTAAAAGCAAATATAAACTAATGAGGTGATACACCAAATAATTTTTATGATTTTCAAATAATATCATTCTACACTTGAGACCAAGAAACAAACTAAAACATACACTCCTTCAATCTTAATCTTCTCACATCAATGGTACATTGTGAGGTCATGGATGAATGTGAAAAGATAAGAGCACTAGACAAGAGGAATTTAATGACACTAATGAAAAGAATAACTCACTCAATATTTGGCATCTCCTAAAATAATGCACATGCCCTATAATAAATTTTTTCCAACTGCAAACAAGGTGGGAGAATGAAACCATATGTTAGGAATCCATAGTCTTCACTAAATAAGATTCATCATTAAAGTAGAACACACTTATGAAAATTCATGAAGAGGTAACACTTAGTAATTTAATTGATCAAAAGGTATAAAAATGAGTAGGGCTTTGCCATACTCAGGTGGAGCATCCAATAAGAGAAGTCCAAGGGTCACAAGGTCACTTTTAAAGCTAAGAAAATAAGTTATCCATGAATGAGAATAAGGTATGGGTCTAACAATGAAATATTAGGATCTCCAAGTGTCAATCCAGGTCACAAACCTCATGAAAAGTGGTAAGAAAACCCTAAATTGGCTCAAAAAAATTTCCTTCATGATTTGAGCTATTTGAACATCTTATAACTAATGAGGAGTATTAAAAATTATTGGAATGGAAGGTTATACTCTCATATATTCCTCTTCATGCATTGGTTTCATGTCTAATCCTTTAGAAACCTCTAAAAGAGACCCATCATCATCTGCTATCTAGAAAACCACCCTTTCATGCACCCTACACACTTGGCCCTCAAAATGATTTTATTTGCTCATGAAAATCCCTAGGAGGAAGTTAATAACACTTATCAATACCCTCCATGTCCCTATAAGCATCAGACACACTTTAAAATGCTATCATTTTAAGTTTTCCATCTTCTTCACTAGATTGCCCAATATGCTAGATTTTATTTACTGAGTTGAAACACCTAGTTGGGGCACATAAAATTTTATTCAAGTCATTAGATAAATATGGGGAGTTATATTAAGTTTTAATATTTCACCCAAACTTGGTTTCATCTCTTGACTCCTTCTTTAACCTTCACAATAAAAAAATTGTAAAAAATAACATATTTATTCCATGTCTGTATAGGTCTGTACATCCAAAAAGCATATGGAGCTTCCTGAGGGAGTAATTTCTAAGGTCCAAAAGGTTTCATGATCTAACTATGCCCCTAGACTAGCTTTCTAACTCAATCTTCCCAAATTGGTCCATAACAAGGGTTTATAAGGGTTTTAGGCTTGTTTCCACTCTTAAGGTTGGTTTAGAAAAGGTGGATTTCAAACTTAAAAACAAGTTTTAATAATTTATCCTTAAATACCCCTACTAACATCTCTTAACTCCTCTATTTCCCATGCAGATCTTCATGAAAGATATGATCTTCAAAAGATGGCCTATCGAGCTTGTCTCTCTCCTTATTATAAGCTTGGGTTGGTTTTTGAGCCAAAAATTTATTTCCTTTGTTTTATTTGAATTATAAAAGATTATACACCTTTTTATATACACAAATAACATATTCCAATTCATATGAATGTTCATATCATACTAGGATTGTCAGTGACTCCTCATTTCTCATTAGGCCCAATCTTTGCCTAGTAGGCTTCCCTTTACCACAGAGCTCAAAATGGTCTTAAATTTTTTTATCCTATCTAAAAATAGTATAAATTATATAATTCCAAAATATACATGTTATAATTCACTATAAATTCTACCAAGATTAGAAAAGGAAAGTTGAGCCCTCATTGGGTTATAGGCTTGAACCTACCAATTAGGTCTATCCACAAACATTGGTGATTTGGACTATTTAATTTAGCTTCACTCTTCATAGTTTGGTTTCCAATGCTTGTATAAGTGATATATAACTTCATAAACCATTTTTCAAAGTATATAAACCTTCTTGTTCCATATCTCCATCTTACTTTCCTAACCCTGCCAACTAGTGCTTAGAGGGAGTAACCTCTATCTGAGACAAAATACAGGGAAATTATCCTATTTGATTAGTTAAAAAATATAGGAGATATTATATAAATCAAAATGAATCCCTTTAAAATTTTTTACCCATTGGTTTCAAGTCTATACCCCCAAACCTCCTCAATTTCCAAGGCAGACTAGTTAGGCCAAGACTATGTGTGAACCTTCTCCAAATGAATTGTATGTGCATGATGAGTATCTATTATTTGATTTGATTAAAATTAACAAATTAAAAATATGATATATTAATAATTATTAATACTCATTAGGTTACTTTTTCACCTACAATCCTGTTATCTCTCTCCATGCTTGGAATTCTTAAGCTTTGTTGGGTAAACCCTGACTGTACCCTATTTTGGACTACATTGACCTCTAAAATCACACTTGTAGTTTAAATTTCATGAGAAAAAATAGGAAAAATGTTTTAGGACCTTTATTTAATCCTTCATAATTAATTATCAATGGTTGTGTCCCTATCCCTGTTAATCTTGAGTTGATGCAAGTTGATGCAATACTAACCCTAGACAACAAGTTCCATCTCCCTTTCTGTCTCAGTCATAGTCAACTGACTGTAGGTGCACATATTAGTGTAAATGAGGTGTAATTGAGATTAATTAATATGTTTTAATGAATTTTGGAGTTATCATAATATCATATTTTCCATAAAGTAACTAAACACCATTAAGATATCAAGCAAACATAACTCTATCTTCATACCCAGTTGACTAAGGCATATACCTTTAAAACCTTGATATAGGTGTAATTTATTGGTATAGAGATTATGAATATCATTATACTCATGGATACTATTCCTATTTGTTTGTTTCATCATGTTACCCTTTCCAATAATTACACATGTACTTTTAACTCACTAGACTAAGTCCTTTTAGAGGATTGAGAAACCCTACTTATAGGTCTCTGTTAGGTGCAATATTAGCTTCAAGGAGTTTGGTTATGATTCTTGGAGGACATACATTTAAAAATGAGGTAAATATAATCTCTTATTATTTATTTGGAACACTTTGGATGAGCTAGGATACCACCCTAATGCTTTGGTTGAGTCATTATCTGTAGGTGGACTTTTAGGAACCTGTACAGACTGAGAGTGGTCATATGGGAACATGACACCACTTATCAACATATCTAGATCGTCATTTAGATAATGAATTAAATATACATAATTAAAACCATTAAATCATGAAAACTTGGCCTAGTTTTTCACTTAGAGGAGTAAGAGGGCTCTTTTGACTCAAGCATGTAGAGGATACTGGTTATTTTTCATATCTCCATTGGTAAGTTTGAGCCATCAAAACACCAATCTCTATTGATAATACTTTCTTAAAACCTATCCAAGCTCTTTTTTATGTTAGAGGTTTCAAATTACACCTAGCTAGGTGTCCCAACTCTCCATGGTAGACATGTTAAAAGACATCCAAAAAACCTTAGGACCTCTGTTTTGCTTCTTTTAGGAAAAAAGGTCCCTGAACTCAGTCATGAGTTTCAAACATGATTTCATAGCTTTCATTGCCCCCTTTGAAACTTAAAATAGGTTGGAATGGTCCACCATATGTTAGGGATTTTAAATATATTTATCATATTTTCAAATATCACATTTAAAACCTATATAGCCCTAAAGTACTACCTATAGGTAGTCATTAGTATGCATAAGTAATAGAGTGAATTTGGGCAGTGTATAATATATCCATGTTTATGATCCTCTATATATTAATTGAGTATATAAATACATTATTATTTATAAAACACCTAAAATTAGTGCCAAAACATTTTCTACAATGTGGATTAGAACTTCATAGCACCTGTAAGTGTATATTCATGGTGATTATGTGAGGGTGTCTCATGTGACTGATCAATCACTCTTCTTTGAAATCACTTTGAAGGTTGATTCACCACTATATGATGTTTTATGACACACCAAGACATAAAAACCTTAAATATACTCTTGTGAACATGGAATAAATGTTTCAAATATAAGATTTCCCAAGACTGACTATGTGTGTTAGTTATAGGTTAGATTGGTTGTGTGGCATTCAATGACTACACTTTTATGGAGATCACTTGGAGAATGTCATTGAGATGTTATGATATCATGATAAAATTTAAAATTAGGATATACTCATCAAAAACTCCTAGAATCATTGACAACACATGAGAATTAAACAAATGGTGGAAAATTGCTCTGTCACCCCAAATGAGAGTAGTCTAAAAATTTGAGATGATTTGCCCATCACAACATATTAAAACATGACAAAAATAATGGGATATTTATGGAGTCATGTTCAAAATAATTCAAAGAAATTATGAGAAAATATTTTGCACAGAGCTATTGAAACCAAGAGAAAATCGATGGGGTGCATAAATTAACAAGTATTTTTAGAAGCTGAACTTCAAATAGATAGTTCATAAAGAATGGTTGAGAAAAATAAAACTTGATAATATGAAAATGGATATAATTTATATTATTATAACCTCCCAAAATCATTTTACTTGAAACCCCTTGTGATAACCATACCAAGAAAAAACCTTAGTGTCACTTTAATTTGCTAAGAAGGGCAAAAATATAGTAGAATGGTTTTGGCAAAAAAATGGAACTTAAAAAGCAAATAAAGCATGTAAATGAGTGTGGGGAATATTAGAGACAATTTTCACCATTTTCCAAGTGTCACACTTCTCAAGGAGGTCATAAAAGGCCAAACTCTCTCATTTCTTTAAGAAAATTGACTTTTCTTCTAATAAACCTACAAATTTTAGTTTTGTTAGTTATTTAAGACATTTTTGGGCACATGGGGCATAAAATAACCCATTAACACATACAAATTTCCCAAGAAACCCATAAAAAACATTAAATACACTAATTTGACCCCTCAAATGACCCAAAAATGATAAATGGACTTAGAAACTAATTGACCAAAGCTAGTAAAACATTAATTAACATCAAATGACCTATAAAACACCTTATGAAAATATATTATACCCAATTTAAAGCCTAAAAATAAATTTTTTTACTAGGGGTGCCCCAATTTGACCTAAAAGTCAAGTTTGGTCAACAACAACTACTGTAGAGATCCCATAATTGCCTTATTTATGGAGATGACCCCCAATGATACATCTATTATAGTCATGTAATTTAAATTTAAGGATGAGTTATTTCACATATAGTGGTCATGCATAGTAAGATTGCATCATTATTAGACAGACTTAGGAGTATACGGTGGCATACAGTTCTGTTCATGGTAATTATTAGAGGTAGATAGTGTTCCTATTCATGTCAAAGTTTGTGGTAAACCTGTAAAACCATGGGAGGAGTGAGGCTATCTTTATATCAAAGTCATAAGACAAATAGGTCATGCTACAATGGGTGAGCATAATGAAAATAAGAGTGTGAATATTTTTGTACCATGTAAAAAATATGGGGGGAAGATGTTAGGAATTAACTTTTACATTATGTAGATTTGAGGTATTTACCAAGAGGTAAATAATAAGTTCGATATTTATCAAAAGGTAAATATTAGTTAGTTGTTAGTAACCATATGATTAATACAGTAAGATTGTATTAATTATAATATTATATATTTGAGATATATTATTAGTGGGTTATAATAATATATCTAAATAGTAGTTTGCTTAATTAGAAGGATTTGGGTGAAATACAATAGTGGAGAATTTATAGGAATAATATTCCTATATATTTGTGTATTGTCCTATAATGAATTAATTCAGTGAGTGAGTAATAATGTTATCAGTATGCTTTAAAAATAATCTCTTTGCATTGGTAAAATTGTGTTTGGCTCTTTGAATACACAACATTTTCAATTGCTGTACTCAAATGTGCATTTGAGTTGTATTATTATTTTTTGATTCTAATCTATTATGACATGCATTATGTTAGGAGAAAGAAGTCAATTAGAAGTCCTCATTACATGTAAGTTCTCAATTTAGATGTTCCCCTCACCCCCTTAGATATTGAAAAAACAAGCTATATAGAGCATCAACAATTAAGGATGGTATTCCCACTGTTATGAGATGTCCATCCCCTACTCGTGAACAACTAGGGGTGCAATCCTAGCGTGAGATGGAATCTTTACCAAATAAAGATGAAAATAAGGGGGTAACATAGGTAATTTTATTGATGGTCCATGTATTTTCAATGCTTGATTTAATATTCTTTCCACATATGTAAAATGCTCAATATTTGTGAACCATGCATCCCTATTTTGATTTGTTACATCTTTTTTAATACTGTAGGAAGAGAGGGTGGAGCAAATCGAAGGTGAATGGGGTGTCCCTAAAGTTCCCAATGATTTTTTCTCAAGAGATATATGGTAACCTTTGGATACCTTTAATGTTTGATTGATCCTCATGTTAAATAATTTTTCTTTCTTCCCTCTTACAACAATCAAAATTAAAATACTTTTGACACACCATTCATTTTTCTATGTTTTTTTTTGTTTTGTGTTTTAGTTGGAAGGGGTGGAGAGGAGACACATGGATGTGGATGATAGTCACTTGCATAATGACTTCATCCCTACAAATGTGTATATTTGTTGTACTCTCTCTTTCATTTTCCATTCTCAATGATTGTGAACCATGCATCCCTATTTTTATATGTTACATCTTTTTTAATATTGTAGGAGGAGGGGTGGAGAAAATCAAAGGTGAATAAGGTGTACCCAAAGCATCCAATGATTGTTTCTTAAGAGATGTATGGGAACCTTTTTTTTCCATTAATGTTTGATTTCTCCTCATGTTAAATAATGTTTATTTCTTCCCTCTTAAAATAATCAAAATTAGAATAATCGACATACCATGCATTTTTCTATGTTGTTTTTGTTTTGTGTTTTAGTTAAAAAGGGTGGAGCAGAGCCATGTGGATGTGGCTGATAGTCACTTGCATAATGATTTAATCCCTATAAATGTGAGTCTTTATTGTACTCTCTCTTTCATTTTACATGCTCATATCCCCATGTTTATTGTTCCATATATGTTTGGAGTTAGACTCACATATATATGTCCACCTATGTGGCAGGAAGAGGTGGAGTCATATGACTTCAATGATAATGATGATGAGGATGATGATGATGATGAATAGCTTCTAGATGCTTTTCAATCTAAAATGGAGGAGGAACCAAATTCTATAAGATCATTTGATTATCTTTTATGACATTATCTTATGTTTATTATTTTATGCTTTTAACATTTTATTGGGTTTGATGATGTTGCATTTTTCTTTATTGGTTTATGCTTTTAACCTCATATCTCTTCCTTGTTGAATGAAGTATGTAGGGGAATACATAATCAAGATCAGGATATTACAAGGTAGAATGTGAAACTTTGCTTATTGAGGCCATGCAACACATTTAGAGTTGATGGTGGCCATCTAATTTGGTCACAAGATAAACTTAACACTCACCATTGTAAGATTCATGGTCTGCAACCTATTCAAAGGAGGTCCCCTAGGAATGTCAAAAGTGGGAAATATAAGCCTAAGGGAAGAGAAATCAACATAAGGAAATAAAAAGGAGGCCAATACATTGACTCTTGAAAAATCAGAGCATCAACAAGAGAGATAGGATAGAAAGATTGTGGCTAGCTAGGGAGGATGTGTTTGAGTTATGTTATCTCAGTGAGATAGCCTTGAAGTCTATCAATGACAATATGGATGCATATGACTCAAATGATAACTTGGCATAGAGAAGGGAATCCTAAATTTAGTGAAGAGAATATCATCGACAAATGGGGTGAGAAAGAGAATGGGTGGATCAAAAGCAAGGTATATGCAACAATAGACCTTAGGTTAAATACATTCTATTAATTAGTTTTCATGAAGTTAATGTTAAGTTCAATTAAACTTACTCAATATTAACATTTATATATCTACAATAATCATCATTTTGATTACAAAGGAATGATCCTAAAGCCCATTCTAGTGATGACGATCACATTCCTTTGAGAGAAATATATTTGCAGAATGGTAGATATGTTCATCAGGGGGGTCAAGGGCGGGGGGCGTAACATATGAAAGTGTGCATGATAGGTTGCCTCACAAATTAATATTTTACTTATTATGATGTCTATGTATTATATCCACTCTTTTTTATTTCCCCTACCTTTCTTTCAACCTTGCCATTATATATTTTGATAGTGCTATATATTGTTATTGCATATAGGATTTTGGTGGAGATGAGTTGGTGCAGTCATAGGAATGTATAGACCATGTTTAGGAGGTATAATAGTTACTTCTTATTTACAAAAACTAACAAATTTATTCTTCATGTTGGTGTCTTATTCTTGTTCTTGTATTTTGTTGAGATTTCTAAATTGCACATTTTCAATTGTAGGTGTCCAAGGTGACGTGCATATAAATGCATTCATATGGGTAATTGCTTCCACTTATGATGAAGCCACTAATTGCTCTACTTTATGGTGGCATCCATAACTAGTATATATCTTTTTCTATGTAAATCCCCATAACCATCCATGATTCATACAAATGAATGAATGAATTTATGATTTTATGTGTACATTAATATATATATATATATATATATATATATATATTATGAATTAATGATGCTTTTTATTTGATTATATTATACTCATGTAACTTTATTTAATGAAAATTTGAAGGGTAACTTAAGGTTGCAAGAATTTGGGCACAACACCTACAGGTTACCTGCAACATTGTTGGCTTCCACCTATAGGTTGCACGTATCCATTGCTAGCTTCCACTTGCAAGGTTCCCATAGCAACCGCAGGCTTCCACCTACAAGTTTCCCATAGCCACTATAGATTTTTCATAAAAAATGTAGGCTTCCACCTACAGGTTGCTCGTAGCCACTGTAGATAACCCATAGCAACTATAGGCTTTCACCTACAGGCTGCCCACATCCACTACACAAAACAAAACTATTATTTTGGTCAGATCTTAAAGACACATCTAGATGTCTCAAGAACCAAAAGAATGGCTGGAAAGGACCATAGGTATTGTATGGACTCCATACATGCATGGAATCTTGGATGTGCTACCAAAGATGAGAAAGACAAGGACAATGGGAAGGAGACAAAAAAAAGTAAAACAACAAAATAAAATACATTGTCCTTAACCCAGTTAGGCCTAAAACAAGTAACATCAGTTTTAGATTAAGGTAAAATAGGTTTTGAAGGGGCCCCAAAACCCTATAACAAAATCAAGAAAGATAAAGCATAAACATGCACCAGGAAAAACATTCCTGAAACCTACTAAAAAGTAGCATCAACCTAAAGTTATACAGGGATAACCTCTAAATACATTATACATTCAGCCCCCTAATTTCCAAATAATGATTTAATAACTATTTTTTAGGGGTAAAATCCAGAATTGTTGCCTGCCTTCCATCAGCTATATTCTGTTTACTTTCTAGCTCTCTGATTTTACTTATGGGTCTTCTTCTAGGTTTGTTCGGAAAGCCAACATCCGGCTTCACTTTTGAAAGCTGCTCATCTCTTTTTCTAGATTTATCTAGAATAGAAGCAAGATGTTTTGCCTTTGTTTGCTGGTCTTTTTTGCTGCTTCTAGTTTCTATTCCCTTTGTATTTGTCTTTTTTTCACCCTTTTTCCTTTGGTTTAGAGAATGCTTTAAGTTTTCTCCATTATCGTTCATAAGAAGCTCCTCTAAAGGCAAATCATTATCAACCTGAATCTTCATAGGCTGGGAAAGAGGAGGATCTCTCTCCTCTAATTTATTTCCAATTTTAGCCAAGATTTCTCCATCCTCTAGCATTGTTTTGCCTTCTGCCTCTCTCCATCAGTCCTCTACCCTTTGGTATAGAACGATTTGCTTTGATAAATCTGTCAAATCTTCTATGCTTTGTGTAGGTAATATGGTTTCTGGTTGCAGTCCATTTCCTTCTGTCTCAAAATTTTCTTTCTCAAAGGAGATCTCTATATCCACCTCAGGAAGTGGGCCTTTAGGATCTTCAAAAGACAATGCTTTACCCTCCTCAACATTTAGATCTTTAGTTTCTTGATTATCCTTTTATTCTTATCGCTGGTCCTCTTTGGGTTTCCATACTTTCTTTTGTTGGACCATGGACTTTTTCCCATCCAAAACACTATTAGGATGAGTTTTGCTTCTAAATGGACAATTTTTTACCCAATGCCTCTGTTTCTTGCAAGCATAGCAAGAGTTGGGCAGATCTTCAAAACAGATTTCTTGAGATTTTTTACCAAACTTGGAAATTAGATCCACTTTTTCTGGGATCTTATTTAAATCTGCCACTTTAACATACATCCTAGCAGCTTGAAGTTTGGTTCTGGTTGCCGTAGCCTTGTCCAAAGCCACAAGTTCCCCAAAAGAACTGGCTATTCCTTTAAATATGTCCTCATGCCAAAACTCTAAAGGGAGTCCAGGAAGTCTAACCTAGATGGGAGTTGCTAAGAAAAAAGAATCCGAGAGATCCATATTCAACTCCCATTTTTTGATAGTAAGAGAACATTTTCCAAAAGTCCATGGACCTCCACACAAAACCTTATTCAAGTCTTCTTTACAATTGAAGGTAAAAGAATAGAAACCATTCAACATTGGTGCAATAAGAATCTCTCCTCGAATGACCCATTTCCTTTTAACCATTTTTGTAAGAGATTCTAGATCTGGTCTTGCTCCTAAAAATTTACCCACTAAGGTGAACTCCATGGAGGACACAGAAAAATCTATTAAAGGATCTGGAATGAAAACTTCATACTCACCTTTCTCCCAACATGATTTTGCAGTCACTAGCGGGAAAGAGGATTTTCCAGTGGGTTTCTTGCCAAATAGAGATGACCACGTCCTTTGTTTTGAATACTCTGCTTTCAACCCATCTGAGGATTTTTCCTTGTTAAAGTCGCCTTTGTTTTTATCTTTCTCAATCTCCTGTCTCAGTTGGGAGCCACAAAATCCATAGAAAGGGTCATTTCCACTCAAAGATTTTTTGTTATTTGCTTCAACCACAGGTTTTGATTCAATATTCTTCTCAACCCCTCCTCTAATCCCTCCAGGGTCTATCCCTCCTACCTGATTCTCCACCACTAGTTTCCCATGTGCCCACAGCCCAGCAATTTCCAAAATTGGAAGAGTGACTCATAGACCTGCAGGTTCAAAATTAGAGGGCGCGCCCAATGCGCCCATAGGGGACGCACCCAGCGTGCCCATAAATGTTTAAATTTTCCCCAGCGCGCGTAGTTTCAAAAAAACCTAACAAGTAACATCAGTTGACTGGGGTAGTTCCTAAGTATTTATATTTTTTCCTAGTTTAGTTTTTTTGTTTAAAAGTTAATAATCTACCTTCTGTATTTAATGGTAGAAGCTAGATCAGATTAAGAGTTTGATAGATGATAATAAAATAGTAGAATTATAGAAGTCATTACATTTTAAATATTTTAATATTCTATAGAAATATTTAATTTCTATATATCTAAGTAATGATAAGGTTAATTCTATAAAAAGATTTTATAAATCTCTTAGAGAAGGATTGGAACTCAGTTTTGAATGAGGAAGGGCCCCCTCGGAAGGAGTTACAGTGAAGATCCTGACCCTCCTTAGTTAAGTATGTTATGTAAGTTGATTTCATTATTAGTTTGATTATATAAAGTGTGATGCATGTATAATTAACAAGTGTGAATTATTTATATATTTCTATTATAATAGTTTCATAGTATAACTATCCGGTGAATTTAGTAAAAGTTCATTGTAATGCAACTAGTAATCATGATAATCTATGGATCAATAATGCATATATAGTGCTGACATATTTGAAAAACATACATACCCTTGATTGAAAATTAATGTTAATTAGACTCAAGAATCTGGGATTAACTAGGTAATAAGTCTACACAACATTTTGGCACTGTTGTTAGGGAGGGTGTCAATTATTGTTTTTCAAAATCAATTATTACTTTTCTTAAAATTAGTTAATGCACTATTCTACCCAACCAATAAATTTGAGTGAGGGCACTACAATATCTTATGATAGATGTATAAATTCCTATATTTTGATGGTGCACAACATTTTTGATGCATTGTCCTACCCCGTTGGGTAAGTTGAGTGAAAACATTATGGTGTCTTATGCTAGATGTCTAAGTTTTTAGATGTTTATGGTGCACAAACTTGAATGCCTCTTTAAAATATTTTAATTTACTTAGTTCATAGGTTTTTTTAGAATTTAATTTCTTGTAAGAGTGATTTATTTTCTAAAAAGTGTGCCTTTAATTTTCTTGCTTTCATTTCTTATTTTCTAGTGTAATTTTCCTGATTTCAGTAGATAAATTTACTGCTTTCTAGAAGTAAAATTTTAATTCCAGTCATTTTTATTTTTGCACTCTTTAATTTTAATTTTTACTTATTTTTAAATAACCCCCTTGAACACAAAGAAAATGACACTAATCCTATGCAGGAAGGGACAAGATAGTTGAAAGGTGTGGCACAACGTTTATGTAGAGAAAAAGAGATTTTTGAGAGAGATTCCTACTAAACAAGCCACAAGTTTCTACTAGGAAAGAACCACAAATACTTTCAACAACTAAGAATCCTATTGAAATATATACCATAATCTAGAGGGCTCTTGAAGAAGGAAATACTACAAACTAAAGGAAGCAGCTTGCAGAATAAGTACCATTGGTTATAAAAAAGGAAACAAAATTAGAGGAAGCATTAGCTGAGTTAGTAAGGAGAAACAAAGGAGAATAACTTCATGAACCAAACACTCCAAAAAGTAACATCAGAACAACATTCCAACAAGGCTTTCTTGAACAAATCAAAGAAAACTCAAGAGGATCTTTCGATTTCTCATCTGGTAAAAAGATTGTAGATCAAAAGATAATCATTTGCCATTGTATGATGAAGGGATTAATATAGAATTTGAAGATGTGATCTTGATTACCTTTGGTATCCATATCAAAATAAAATCTATCATGAATAGATGAGTAGATGACAACATGACTCCAAACATAGTTACTTTTGAATTTCCTATTCTAGATGTAACAGGCATAACACAAATGAAAAATATCTCACCCTTAGCCTTGCTCAATTTTAGAGGTACAATATCAAAAAACCCAAACACCTTTTTATTTGAATTTGATATCCTCTATATAACCTATGACTACAGGCATGATGCATAGAAATTGAAAATTTTTCTAGCCACCCTCAAAGATTCAACACTTCATTGGTTCATGGGACTAGGTACTAATTTAGTCTACACTTGGGAGAACATGAAAAATAAATTTATAGCTAAGTATCAAGAATATGGATGAGGAATAAATTATATAAGAAATTACATCTTTAGGATGACTCAAAAAGGGGATGAATCTTTGAAAGACTATGTTGAATGGTTCATGTTTAGTATACAAAAATTCAAGCAAAGTGCACTAGGATAAGAACATCTAAAAATCATATTCCTAAAAGGAGTTTGAGAAGATTGTTTGGAAGCCTTAGATCTAATGAGTGGGGGATATATCTCCCATCTACCATTTATAGACATCAAGGAATTGGGCAATAATTATTCTAGGTCTGCCATAAACAAAGTCAGGGGTAGAAAGCTTCCACTGGAAGCTACAAGTGGCCTATCAAAATTTGAAGTTAGTAACCTATTATAAGACATGAAACATGATATCATTAGTCATTTAACCACCCAAATAAATATCTTGCACTCAAGGTAAAATCAATTAGCCTTGGATCAAGCTTTGACCATCTATTGTTCAGATTGTAAGAATATAAAATTATATTGTAGATGTCATGAGGTTCAAGTTAAACTATCTAACATCATAGATGAAGAACCATAAATAGTAGAGCTACACACTGTAGGAGGAGATGGTGACCATGATTTTTATGTTACATAAATAAATTCATGGGTTCAACAGACACCTTATCTAGGTATGGGACAAAATACACCTTTTGAAAATTCTACTTTTATTAATACATAATTTGCAAATACTAATCCTAACTGGACTAGACCATGGATGAATATCCCACCTCCTAATTCTAGCTAGTAGCCACTTTATACAAGCTACCCCACCACCTCTTTATAGACTTTATAAAATGTATCCTCACCTTGGATACAAGCTTGGAAACCAACCCAAGGCCCATCTTTTACAAACTAGTGGTAGTAGCCCTAGAGACCCAATCAACCCTAGGGAAACCACTAGGAAGGATTCCTTCTATAATAGTAACATCCTCATGCTTTTATTCCTAATACAAAAGCTACACCCAAGCCTAATAATCTCCCTACCTAACCCATGTATAACCCTATAAATAAGTTAGTTCAACCAACATTCAATATTGAACCTATCCAATACCTGACATATATAGTGAACATTAATGAAGTTCACCTGCATTTAGGGAAAGTTATACCACATCCAACCCTACCCATAATAATGGAGTTAGATTAGGAAACTCTAAAAGATCATGTTAACCCACCTTTACCACCACAAGAATTCTCTAAACTAAAAAATAAAGATATTGATGAAACAACACCACCATTTACTAAATGTCTTACCCTTTAGCACCATGTAATTGAGCCTGAATTTGATTTCTTGCTCTATATATTGTAACTTCTCATTTGAGAAGAAAAAATCTCTTAGCTTGTAAGGTGGAGCTCTACAATATTTTACCTTGAATCAAGACATAACATTTTTACCTCCATTCTGAGTTTACACTTTCGTATGTGTCTATGCCTTCATTCTATGTTAAGTAATTTTCCTTTATGCTTTTGCAGGATGATTTCAACATGTCTAGTGCATTATGAGTTTTCTTTTTGCAGGTTAGCCAGAAGTGTCCCTAGCAGAGTATAGGTGCTTGTGAAGAGGCTGCCAAAGTGTGTCTTGGAATGCCTCTAGTAGTTCTTCCTCCATATATATCCATGGACCCCTAGCTCGCTGATACAGAAGAATTTCTTGTATCAAATGAAGTGTATGTTAGCTTGTCTTTGGTGTAAAGTGTAGGTTCAAGCTAAGAAGATCAACTTTTTTTGTGTATCACCTTTTAGTTTAGGTTTAGGTTTTGTTTTTCAACATCCTTCTCCCTTTTCACCCCCTCATTCTTATCAGTAGGAAATCTAGGACCTCAAAGATACATCAAAGGGAGCTAGCCCTTATCTAGAGACTCTCCCCCTAGTTTTGCCAGGCCCACAGGCAAGAGGGGAATTTCCATTGTTGTGCATGGAAGGCAGGAGCTCAGCCTCATGCTGAGGGTGCAATCCACAAGTGTCAATAGTTTTTGGCATGCTTGGTGGGACCAACTAGTTTTTTATCCAAAGAGTTGAAGAATTATGGTGTGTCTTTAACTAACCAGCCTTTGGAGGCTTTTTATCAACACCAATGGCGACTCTGAGTTGAATCAACTGGTTAAGCAGTCCAGGTGCCATCAAGAAATCTTATTTTTTGTATGTATAATCCCATTTCTAAGAGTCATGGGCCCATTTTTCCTTCATTTAACTATGATAAAGCTCAAGATGTTCATGGAATCACCCCAAACATCTCTCCTAGTTGTCCTTCAACCATAAGGGAAGTAGCACTGGAGTTTGAAAAGCAAGTGATGGAGATAGACATATTAGATGAGTAATATAGATATCAACAAGAGCTTATGTACAAAGAGGAGTGTTTATTTAGGTAAGCTCAGGCCTTACAATCCATGGAGGAGGAGGTATCAAAATGGAAGAGTCCATTCATTCAAAGCAGTCAGCCTTGTGTGCCCCCTCCTATTCTAAAGAAATCCCCCTCTTATGCACCAAATCCTTTCTACCATATAACACTTGCTCACTCTAACTCATCTGATGCATTAATAACTTCTTCTCTTAACCCTTTGTGCTTAGCTTTCAAAAATCAAAGGGCATTAGAGCAACCTCTCATGGAGATGAACCTTCTCAAATCCTTAGAATGTGAATCCTCCTTTGAAGAGAATTCTATGAATCGGCACATCTCTCTTGAAGCAACTCTTCCTGTGCATGAACAAACCCTTCCTAGTCTTCCTCAACTTCCTCAGGTCTCTCAACATGATGCCAATATTCCAAGTTGGAAGAGGGAATATCATGAACTAGCTTAGGACCTTGAAGAGGATAAAGTTACTCCCTGTTCACAAGGGAAAGGTTCCAATCCCAAGGTCATGAGTTGGAAGCAAACAATGGAATCATGGGGTAGAAAAGAGGAGGAGAAAGTTTTTTCTCAAAACCTTAAAGAATATGAAGCTGCTCCTACTCATCTTAATGATTATTATGACCTCCAAGAAAGGCTCTTTCAACAAGATCTAGATAGGAGAATTGTAGATTTGGAGTCCAAAGCGAGATTCCTCAGCCAACGTGTGATGGACACAACAGTTTCCATGTCTAAACATACCCCATCTACACACATCCAAGAGAGATATTAGACCACATCTGATATGGATGAAGTGCTAGCCAAATGGAAAGAGGAGAATCATTTGATTCTAGTTCAAGGACTACCTCTTCTTCCACATGGTTTTAATCATTAGCCTTTTACTTCATCCCTTTTCAAGGAGGAACTTATTTTGTAGGAGGCGAGTGAAGAGCAGAAGATCCAATTTACAACTACCTAAGAGGATATTATGGATGTCAAAGAAGATGAAATCATCATGGAGGCTCCTTTTAAAGACATCATCAACAATGGAGAAGATGCAGGTCATGCTACATGAGGAGGAGCGTAAGCATGGTGAGCTCTCTCCCCCTTTATTTGATGAACTTCCTTGTTGCTTTGATGAGGAGGATGACCATGCCAAGGAGCTTGAGTTGGAGGAGGATTAGGAGGATGTCTTTAAACAACTAGAAACTCTGGTCCTTGAGCAAGAAAAGGAGAGGCTGGTCCATCTTAAGGAAAGTTTTGAAGAAGAGAGCCTTGAGCAAAAAGGTGATGTTCTGTGGGATGAGCAATCAGTTTGTGACTCCATTTCAGACATCACAATAGTCACCCTTCTTCAAGAAAGCCATGAAGGAATAGAGGATGAGTTTGATAGGGTCTTCAATGAAGTAGAAGGGAATGGGTCAAACCATGACGCACTGTAAAGGGACTACGCATATCAAAGGGCTTATGGTGATGAGCCAACAACCATTGATCTCTTGATGAGACACACTAGCATGAAGAACCAAAATTTGACAAGCTTCTGATAACAAGAAGAGTACATATATGTTGGAATCATGTTTGACTCTAATCCACTCAGATGTGAGCCAATTTAGGTGGCAGGCAAGAGGAGCAGGTCACCAAATCTCCATCCCATTCAGCCACTTGTCTGGCACCATAAATTTTCTTGCCAAGAAGGGGACTTACAAAATTTTCCCTTTAATTTAAGAGGAAGGCAAATATACTTGGTTAGCTATACATAGTAGTTTTCTTTCAATTTTCTTTCCTATTTTCCCTAAGTGTTGTTTCCATAGGTAGTGTTTTTTGGCCTTGTGTGTGTTTTCCTTGGTGTTTGGGGTAAAAGCTTCATGATTGATTCTTAGATCTATTAGGGATATTATTGACCTTTTAAGTTGCGTTCTGACTCCATGCCTAATGGATTTTAAGGCAACTAGTTTCTAAGCATAACAGGCATGCTTCCCCTGGGAGTCGCTAATTTGTTGACCATTTTGGTCTTGCAGGCCAAAATTAGTCCCCCGCCTTTTTCCCCACTATTCTGAGCTAGTAATTTTTTTGATTTTGCACAAGTCTTGTTTCTACAGACTCTTTAGGCATAATTTCTATGGACTCTACAGGCTAAAAACTACATACTCTATAGGCACAACTTATACAGACTCTGTAGGCACAATTTCTACAGACTCTGCAGGTTGAAAACTATGGACTCTATAGGTTGAACCATTTTGGTCTTGCAGGCCAAAATTGGTCCCCCCTTTTTCCCCACTATTATGAGCCAGTACAATTTTTGATTTTGCACAAGTCTTGTTTCTACAGACTCTGGGGGACCAATTTCTATAGACTCTATAGGTTAAAAACTATGGACTTTGCAGGCTCAATTTCTATAGACTCTGCAGGAAATAAACAAGTTCCCAACACTTAGGCAATTTGAATCTTTGGTTCATCACTTTGGTTCAATTCCCTAGTTCATCACTTTGGTTCAACGCTCTGGTTCATCTCTCTGGTTTAAGGCTTTGGTTCATCACTTTGGTTCAACACTTTGGTTCATCACTTTGGTTCAATGCTCTAGTTCATTACTTTGGTTCATCGCTCTGGTTCAATGCTTTGGTTCAAAGGTTAAGTTTGTCACTTTGGTTCAATGGTGAAGTTCAACGGTGAAGTTCAATGACAAAGTTCAATGGTGAAGTTCAACAACAAAGTTCAACAGTGAATTTCAATGACGAAGTTCAAAGGCAAGGTTCAACGATGAGGTTCAAAGGCAAGGTTCAAAGGCAAAGTTCAAAGGTTTGGTTCAATCACTTTGAACCACCGCTTGGTTCAAGCACTTAGTTCAAACACTTGGTTCAAAGCTTGGTTCAAGTGATTTGAACTTAAGCTTTGAACCATTACTTGGTTCAAGCAATTGGTTCAAGTGATTTGAAATTAAGCTTTGAACCATCACTTGGTTCAAGTGCTTGGTTCAATTTCTTGGTTCAAGTGGTTGGTTCAAAGTGGTTGGTTAAAGTGGTCAAATGAATAAGAAAAACACAACATTGAACCATTGAACCGTTGAACCATTGAACCATTGTTGGTTCAATCGATTGGTTCAATCAGAAGGTTTAAGGGAGTCTCCCAAAGCCTAAAGGACAAGTTCCCTTGCGGAGGGTAGAGAACACTTACAAAGAGACAAAATAAAAGGTTGCAGGAATCGACCAAATGGTGATGGGCGTGCAGATGTCAACTTTGCATAAATGAAATAATCGTTGGTTTTTTCATGAAAGCCAAAAACCTAAAGGAATTAAAAGGGCCTAAAGCTAAAAGTAGAAGACAACCCCTAAGGGCTAAAGGAGCTAGAAAAGACAAAGCCAAGAAGAGACAAAGTACAGAAATAGACAAAATAGCCCAGATGGTAAAAGGGAGGTGAGTTACTCTAGCATTTGGCAAAATATCTGCCAAGTGTTCATCAAGGAGTGAAAATAGTAAATAACATGACCCATTTTATTCACTTAACATTGATGAGTAGACAAACCACATGAAAGCCTTAAAGGAGTGGTCTTGTTTGTAGATAGATGGTGTTGCTCATGTTTTCACAATAATGTTTGAATGCCAAAGTCAAGATTGGCAATTAACACAACATGTTCTCTCAGTGACTTCCTCTTCCCAATATTTTTTAACATAGCATGGGCCACTTGTAAAAGGGCACCATTTCTTCTTCTTTCTCTATATATTGTAACTTCTCATTTGAGAAGAAAAAATCTCTTAGCTTGTAAGGAAGAGCTCTGCCAAATTTTACCTTGAATCAAGACATAACATTTTTACCTCTATTCTGAGTTTACACTTTCGTATGTGTCTATAACTTCATTTTGTGTTAAGTCATTTTCCTTTATGCTTTTGCAGGATGATTTCAGCATGTCTAATGCATTATGAGTTTTTTTTGTAGGTTAGCTAAAAGTGTCCCTATCAGAGTATAGATGCCCGTGAAGAGGCTGCCAAAATGTGTCTTGGAATGCCTCTAGTAGTTCTTCCTCCTTGTATATCCATGGACCCCTAGCTCACTGATACAAAAGAATTTCTTGTATCAAATGAAGTGTATGTTAGCTTGTCCTTGGTGTAAAGTGTAGGTTCGAGCTAAGAAGATCAATTTTTTTGGTGTATCACCTTTTAATTTAGGTTTATGTTATATTTTTTAGCATCCTTCTCCCTTTTCACCCCCCCATTATTAGCAGTATGAAATCTAGGACCTCGGAGATACATCAAAGGGAGCTAGCCCTTATCTAGAGACTCTCCCCCCAATTTTGCTAGGCCCACAGGCAAGAGGGGATTTACCATTATTACGTGTGGAAGGTAGGAGCTCAACCTCCTATCGAGGGTGTAATCCACAAGCGTCAACATGTAGATATCCTATTATATTAGGACAACCTTAGCTTACCATAGTGGATGCTTACATCAGCTATAGATCAGGTGACATGTTGATTTCTAATGGCATTCACACTAAGGATTTGGTCTTGTATCCCCTAGCACAATTCACCTTTATACCAAAGTATACATTATGGGCTAAAGAAGATGAGACAGAACAACTTACATATATTATTTTATTCACCATAGATCATGCATGTACCTTCATTGATTAAGAAAAAGATACAACTCTCTCCAATGTTCCCCAAAATAATTACCAAACTCATTTTATAGATCTCAACCACCTATAATGTGTTGAGTGCCAATTTTATAGCCTCTAGGAAGAAGATAATTATAATGCATCTATACAAGAAATATTCCACCAATTTCTGACTCATAAATGCAGCCAAACTAGATCCATTAGTAATATAAAAATGATGAAATCACTTTCACAGAAAATTTAAATCTCTTAAAAAAACATTGCTTATTAATAACAAGTTTAAGTTAGATGAGGAAAAGTGTCTAGTCAACATGTTGCATGCAAACCAATGAGATTTTTCATGGGATTATGAGGATATGTAAGGAATCAACCTATAAACATACACACATCATATCTATATTAAAGAAGAGTGCCAACCAATCAGATAACCACAAGGGAGGATGAATCCAGCTCTTAGAGAAATAGTCAAAGTGGAATTGTAGAAACTCTTGATCACTGGATTTATATATCCCATCTTAGACAGTGAATGGGTTTCACCATTGGTGATTATACCAAAGAAAAATGGTGAATGGTGTGTATGCATAGATTACAAGGAACTTAATACAACCAGAAAGGATCACTTTCCTCTACCCTTCATTGA
Organism: Torreya grandis; assembly: GCA_037957365.1. Lineage (NCBI taxonomy): Eukaryota > Viridiplantae > Streptophyta > Pinopsida > Cupressales > Taxaceae > Torreya > Torreya grandis. The sequence continues at coordinate 1,364,244 of JARHVA010001958.1, forward strand.
TTAGGTGTTAGACACACTAGTAGGGAAGAAATATTTTATCTTTTTGGATGCCTTCAGTGGTTGCAACACTTTTCCTTGGGTTACTTATGCTTATTTTATATTACCTTCTGGGATATGTAACACTCTTACAACCTTTTAGAGGGTTGTCTTGAGTATCTTTACTGATATGGATAATGAATGTGTAGAAATCTATATGGATGACTTCACTATTTATGGAGAAACATTTGATGAGTGCTTAAATAAACTGGATAAAGTGATGTAATGTTGTTAAGAGCACCATTTATCTTTAATTCACAAGAAATTCTACATGTTGATGATAGAAGGCATTGTCTTAGGTCATCATGTATCTCCTAAAGGAATTAATATCAAACCTAAATAAATTAACATCATAAAAAACCTCCCTATTCTTTAGAAATAGAAAGATGTTAGGAGTTTTTAGGACATTTTGGTTACTATAGGAGATTTATCAACAATTTCAATAAAAAAGTAGCACCATTGTTCACTCTCCTAACTAAAGATGATAAATTCATCTGGACTCCTACCTATGATACAACCTTCAAACAATTGAAAGAATTATTGACCACCACCCTTGTTTTATGTGGTCTTGATTTGAAGCTTCCCTTCCATATTCACATAGATGATTCAAATATTTCCCTAGGAGTTGTGCTAGGCCAAAAACAACCACTTAATTATGCTATATATTTTGTAATCAAGAACCTATAAGCAGTAGAATTAAATTACATAGTTACTAAAAAATATTTCTTGGTATTAGTCTATGCTATCAACAAGTTCCATCACTACATCATAGGGTATCAAGTCTTTGTTCATATAGGCCATGTAATCATTTGGTACCTTATGAACAAACTAGCTATCTTAGGTAGAGTGATAAGATGGCTATTCTTATTATAATAATTTGATATAACCATTGTAGATAAGCCTAGTAAGGACAATGATGTGGATAACTTCTTATCATGCCTACAATCTCCTCAAGAAGATACCATAGTGGATGACTCATTTCCAAATGAACACCTATTCTCCCTCACCCTTAACACATCTTGGTATGCTAATATTGATAACTACCTTGCCACAGGGTTACTTACATACCACTTCTTCCATAAACAAAAAAGAGATTTGATTTAGAAAAGTGGTAGGTTTTCATGGCTATTCAGATTTATTTTCTATACTAGGCTTGACTCCATCATAAGGAGATGTCTCAGAGAAGATGAATGTCTTGATATCCGCAAAGCCTACCATGATGAACCCTATGGAGGGCACTTTGTAGCCAAGCGTAAACAATAAAAATATTGAATATAGGATATTATTGGCCCTCACACTATAAAAATACAATAAGTTATACTGCTTATTGTGATAGATGTTAGTGTATGGGGGGACCCACACATTCAGATGAGATGCCTTTTCAGCCTCAAATAGTGCTTGAACCATTTAAAAAATGGGGCCTAAAATTTGTAGGAACTTTTAATCTAAAATATAACAAGAAAGACTAAATATTTGTATGTATTGACTATGTCACTAAATGGGTGGAAGTAAAGGCTCTTACACATGCCAAGGATGAGAAGGTGACAACTTTACTTTATGAAGAAATATTCACAATATATGGTGTGCCATGAGAAATAGTCACTAATCAAGGACCCCAATTCACTACTAGTTTAATTACTATTTTGATCCAAAAATATGAGATTAGGCATAAGAAATCTACTTCATATCATCCACAGTCTAATGGATAGGTGGAAGTTACCAATGGGAAATTAGAAAATATTTTGACCAAGACTATTAGTATGTCCCATTAGGATTGGGAGGATAGACTTCTTGAAGCTATTTGGGCTGATAGAATCACATGGAAGACTACTATAGGTTTCATCCCATATGAGTTGGTCTATGGAAGAAACTTGTCTTTCCAATTGAATTTGAGCACAAGACCTTATAGACAATACTATCACTTGGGATGGATATATCTAAAACACAAAAATAAAGGCTTATACAATTGAATGCCTTAGATGAATATAGACAATATGCATTGTAGAACATAGAAATTGTACATCACTAAAAGATTGGATGGCATGACAGGTACATTAAGACCAGACAATTCAATGCACAATTTTGGGCCCTTCTTTTTGATTCCAAATGCAAGGATTGGTAAAACTCCAGACCAGATGACTTAGTCCATTTGAGATTAAATATGTTTATGACAATGTAGTAGTGTAACTCCAAACCATTTATCTAATAAAATTATATCTATTGATCAGTGGCCATAGACTAAATTTATATAAAAATCCACTTACTCAGGAGGAGTTTACCAAACACATACACAATGGATAAAATGATGTGCTAGATCAGCTTGGTATCTCACCAGGGAGAACCAACCAACACACAGATAAAGGAGAGGAAGAAATATTATCCCTCCTCTAGTATGAAGATCGAGACATTCACTTGGTCCTTGACTAGTCACCCTCACTACTAAATTGGCAAGGACCTAGAATAAACATTTTACTATAGGCAATAGTTAGAGTCAAAAAAAAAATCCAATAATGAAAACCCTTTTTGGGCATTGTTGGTAGTTTTTGGGTAGACAACTAGCCTATTGGCTACCCAAAAATATAAAATGGGCCTAAATAGAAAACTATCTTGCTAACTATTTAGGTATAAAAACAAAAAAAATAAATAAATAATCATTCTGAGCAAAGCTATTCATCTTCCTCCAATTACCACAGACTATTATGTGGATACTACAGGCACCTCCCTCACCATTGCTACAAGCACCTTTATCCATAAAGGTATTCCTTCAATTACTATGGGCTCTTCTATATCTATTACAAGTTCCTTCCCCATAACTAGGCATAACTTTACAATTGTTATGGGTACCACCTTTGGTTGCTATAGGTACACCCTAACACCTCTTTAAGCACATGCGAGATAGTTCTTCACAAACTCTAAGCTATGGCCTTGGATATGATCTCTTAAGTAATACATGGAAGACACTAGAAAAGATAGAGGAGGAGTGAAGGAGGATTCAAGAATAAAATTCAAAACATTTCTTAGACCTACCCCTAAATAACAAGGAAAAGTTCACTAGGCACAAAATCCATAGGGAGTAAGACAACACAAAGACAAATCATTAGTAGGCTCATGTAGAGGAAGATCACAAAGCAAAAATACCCTCAAATACCCTATTTCATGTTCATACAACACTTTAATAACACACATATATATAGTAACCACCTTATGGTAGGAGGGCGATAATATCTCATCCAACTCCAAGACCCCTGTTCTAGTTTCATGCAGGCTATCATGATTACATGCAAGTGATCTGAGGGAACCATATAAGCCTAACATCTTATGATCTCATCATTACTCAAAGGGGCCCACTTTAGTCTAGTTATAACTTCCAATAAAATTATTACATTCTGGTCAACCACTCTCATAAAAACACTCACATGTAAATCCTAAACATAACCCTAGGTAAATCGTTAAAAAGGTACACCATATATTTTGATCATAAAAAAATATTTATTATTTTAATATAGCATGAATGTATTATATTGAAAATCATATTAAATTATTAAAACATCATTTATTAATACCTCTCAACTCACACTTCAACCCACATGATGGTGTCTCAACCCACACTTATATCCCTAATCATGATCTTACTCTATCTCTTCCATCCTACTCATTTCACGTCACTTTAAAACAAGTGAAAACTCATGTGGGAGGGGAAGAATTATTTGAGAGACAATACCATGCACTATGAGATCCATACATGTGAGATTAGATGTTATAATGACACCATAATAACCTATGGGGAAAATAATCACTTTTATTATTTTCCCTTGTAAGTACAACCATTCATGCAAAGCCAAAGCATGCCATAACCTACAATATATAACTTGAAACCACAAAACACAATTATTTAACAAACCCTAATTTTATATAGGTATAACTTTAGAAGCCAAATAGAGTGTGTTGTTAATTACCGATTGAAAGGATTGACAGAAAGTTAAACTTAGTAGAATGGAAGGGTTAGTTATGAGAAGGGAATCCATAGATCATAGGTAACTTCAAGGAGACCCAACTAGTTAGGATATCTTCAAAAGAGTTGGATGGAATACTTATTTTTAGAAATTTTAGCATTTATTAAAACCTCTTACTAGGGAATTTTTATGATTCTTTACGAAAAAGCAAGCTATTAGACATGGCATCACATTCCTAGTTACTAAAGAACTGGTAAGCCAGGCAACTGGGCTACCAAGTATAAGAGAGAACTAGAAAGACAAACCTAATGGTCAAGAAGCTATATAGTAGTTATATTAAGGAGATAAAAGGCTAGTACCAAATAAAGGTGGTGTGGAGAGACTCAACCTACCTATATCCTAAAGGGAAATAACCTCATACACCATCAGATATATGACTTGTGAAGGAAGGTATTATTTAATTTAAACTCTCCAATTTAAATTTTTGAATCACTTAAGTCATGATAGGATAATTAATATTCTAAATCACCTATGGAACATTATAAAAATGATGTTAAAAGAGTACCCAAAGGGGATTGAGAAATCCTTGTCTCATCATTACCTAATATGGTTAATAACCATACATGGAATAAACATTGTTAGACTTGACCTTAGTTAGGAACAATTTCTAACCCTTTAAAATGTGAACCTAAATAAGAGAAGGGAAATAATGAGGAAGAATCTCCTGAGGATTATGCCCAAAATATTGCATAATAAGATACTATGGGCACTAGTGCTACTGAACAACCCATAGCTACTGAAGGTCCATTTGAAATTGCTATGGATAGAAGAAGGAGAAGAAAACTAGTCCTACATCCTGATGACATAGAGGAGGAATTCCATCCATAAAAAATAATTAGAATATTCCTTCTCCCATTATTCCAACTATCTCCTCACCAAATATGGATTCTTCCACCATGGCTCCTTCAGGGCAAGAGGAAGTTCTTCCATTAATTTTTGTACAAGAAGAACAAGCTCCAATAGCCACCCTTCCTAAAAAAAGGAAAAAAATTAAATAAAAAAACCCCTATAAATCACGAATAAGGAGACCTCCTCCTAGGACATCTCATAAAATTAAGAAAAAAAAGACAACTATAGCCTCTTCACCCATAGACATCAGTGAGGATGAAAAGGGAAAGAAAAAGCCTAGGATTTGAAAGACCCCTGATGGGTTCAAGATTGTAGAATGGTTTGCTAAAGAGGAATATACCAAGGAAGAAGTAAAATAACCCAAGCCATCTAGATTCATTGAGGATGACATGGATCTCCTTAGACACATTAGGTACATAGAAGAAGAGTTAATAATGATAGACCAACCTATAACAAAAGAGGAATTGATTGAAGAAAAGATGGAATAACATTGATGATTCTAAATTCTTCTATATCCTTAAAGGGTTAGGATGCACTAAGCCCCTTGATTTAAATTTTTTTTATGGTTTTAAAATGCAACCAAGGCTTGCTCGAGGTCGAGCAAGAGGTTAAGTAGGGGGTGTGATGAGGCAATCAATTGCTATATTTTATGGCCTCATCCATACCTAGTATATATATATTTCTATGTAAATCCCCATAACCATCCATGACTCGTACAAATGAATAAATGAATTTATGATTTTGTGTGTGCATTGATATATATATATATATATATAAAATATGTATGTATATATATATATATATACATATATATATATATATATGTATATATATATATATATATGTATATATATATATATATACATATATATATATATACGTATATATATATATGTATATATATGTGTGTGTGTGTGTGTGTGTGTGTGTGTGTGTATGTGTACACACACACACACACACACACACACAAACACACACACACACACACACACACACACACACACACACACACACACACACACACACACACACACACACACATGTTATGTTATGAATTAATGATGCTTTTTATTTGATTAGATTATACTCATGTAACTTTATTTAATGAACATTTGAAGGGTAATGTAAAGATATAGGAATTTGGGCACAACACCTACAAGCTACCCATAACATTATTGGTTTCCACCTATAGGTTGCCCATATCCATTACTAGCTTCCACCTGTAGGGTGCCAAAAATAACTATAGGCTTCCACCTACATGCTACTGATAGCCACTGTAGATTTCCCATAACAACTATAGGCTTCCACCTATAAGTTTCCCATAGCCACTGTAGATTTCCCATAGCAATTGTAGGCTTTCACCTATAGGTTACCCACAACCACTACACAAAATAGAAACATTGTTGTGGTTGAATCTTAAGGGCACATACAGAGTCTTGGGAACTAAATGAATGATTAGAAAGGACCATAGTTGTTGTATGGAATCCCCACATGTAAGGAAAATTGGATGTGCTACCAAATATGAGAAAGATAAAGACAATTGGAAGGAGATAAAAAGAAGTAAATCAACAAAATAATATACATTATCCTTAACCCAGTCAGGCCTAAAATAAGTAACTTCAGTTAATAACCACCTAAATGTTGACTGGGGCAATTCCTAAGTATTTTTATTTTCCCTTAGTTTAGTGTTTTTGGGTTAAAGTTAATAAACTTCCTTCTATATTTAATGGCATAACTTATATGATATTAGGAGTTGGATAGATGATAAAAAAAATAGTAGAATTATAGAAGTCATTGCATTCTGAATATTGTAATCTTCTATAGCAATCTTTAATTACTATAGATCTGAGTAATGAGAAGGTTAATTATGTAATAATCTTTTGAAAATATATTAGAGAAGGATTGGAACTTAGTTATAAACAAGGAAGGCCCCCCTCATAAGGAGTATTAGTGAAGATCCTTACCCTCCTAAGTTAAGTATGTTGTGTAAGATGATTTCATTATTAGTTTGATTATATAAAGTGTGATGCATGTGTGATTTATAAGTGTGAAGTCTTTATGTATTTCTATAATAATAGTTTCATAGCATAACTATCTGGTGAATTCAGTAAAAGTTCATTATATTTCAAATAGTAAGCAAGATAATCTATGGATCAATAATGCATATATAGTGATGACTTCCTTGAAAATCATACATACCCTGGTTGATAATTAATGTGAATTAGACTCAATATTCTAGTATTAACTGGGTAATAAGTTTGCACAACAACTTATTTCTTTATTTATACAGGCATAATGGACATGGCATGAATATTGATATTACCTTGTGGATACAACCTTGGACATTATTATTTATGTACAAAGATTTTGGCATAATATATATGACATGTATGATGTGTGGTTAAACATATTATTTGGATAGGAGATTTGAATACAAGTGTTTCATTTATGGTTTGTGTTGGATACGTAATTTTTTTTTTATGTAAAATTTAAGTAGTGGTTTGGTGGTTAATTTACATTTACTGATGTATTTAATAATCGTGCATGGTTCAATGATGCAATGTTTTTTCCATGTACTCATCATATATTTTGTATGTGTATGGTATGTGATGTTTTCGATAGGTGATCTATAATCTTCACATGTATACCTTATTATCCTTTCATTATTTCACATGTTGTTGACAAAGTACACATGTTTGCATGTATATATTTCTATATAAAAATAACTATGGTGGGAAGGAGTGTAATATAATATTTGTATGTATGGTTTATTTATCTAACATTCCTTTATCTCATATAATGTGTTTGTCTATCTAGGAAATAGACATAACAACTATCGATGTCTATGGCAAATAGTTTAAGGTAGGGGAGGAGGGGAAAGAAGGAATGGGAAAACACTCTAATACATTAAAATTTCCATGCCATAGATAAAGATTTCATACTTCAATATAATGATAAAATTGTTTTCATTTAAGTTAGAAAACTCTCTATGTGTAAGGAAATTATTCATAATATTAAAAAAATGGATGTTCTTAGATTTTGAATATTATCATGGACCATCATTTATGTTTATATTTTTTTAACTTTTAAATGCTAAAAATATTGAATGCTATCATTGAATTTAATGTGTATCATATTTTTTGTAGACAAAGTTCCAAATCTAGAAGAAAATATGGCTTCCCAATTGCCCTATGACATGGAAGAACATCTCATAAGGATGAGATCCCAAAATGCAATGGGCATAGAAGAACATCTTGATTTGAAACTATCACTAGTGGCTATAAAAAAAATCACTCAAGAAGGAAAACCATTTTTAACTGAGATTCTTGATAGTGCAATGGCAAAGATTATCAAGTTTGAAACTGTGTTGGATGAAAAGACTAGAGAGGTCAAGAAGTTACACCATGCACTTTTCATACTGAGGGATAATAAGATGGATGCTGAAATAAAGTTTGTAAATATACAATTTGACCATGCCTACACAAAATCACTCCATGATTTAAGGACAAAGATTGTGCAGGCCATATAATCAAAGTAGGAAGGAAAAGTTGCCATATATGAGAAGCAACTATAGATTTTGAAGGTAGAGTTTGATATCTTATTTTCATAATAAAATGGGATGTCTCCTAATAGACATGGTATTACATACATTAAAAATGATAATTAGTTGTGTACAATGACTTATGTGTTTGGTATTCCATGATGTATGCTTATGACTTTGGATGGAAATCAATTGAAACACATGCTTATTCACATTTTAATCTATAAAATCAATGTTTATTTACCACTAGTTGCTTAATTCATCTTGTGTATTTAAGTTTTTTATGAATGAACGAATGAATATGTTTAGAATTTTTGTAGGTGAATGTTAATAGACCTATAAAAGTATGGAAAATGGTTGTTTACCAATATATTATGACTCCAATTCATGTATAAATGTGTTCTCATGCTAGTTGATCACCATACAATGGTTTTATAATGAGTTATAAGTGATTGGAGGTTTTATAACGTTGAATAAGTTCATTTACAAGTTCACTATGTATAATGATCTCAATAAGTGCTTCACCTTATTCACAAACCTCTTTAGATGACTGTAGTTAGCCGTGAACAAGAATTTGGTGTTAGGGGTATTTATATAGCATGGGAATGATGTAGATAGACCTAAATGAGTAAAAAATGTTCTTGGGGTTGAATCCAAAGATAAAATATTGTAAAACCTTGACTAATGGATAAAATATTCTTGTTCAGATAAAGAAAGAACACAAAGACTGTATTTCTTGTGCAAAGACAATGTAACTGACTATCAAAGAATTAAATAAGGTTGGGTGACAACTAGTTTGTGATGATTATTTTGTTTTTGGTAATAAAACATTTGTTTTCTATTAATATTTCAAATATTTAATATATTAACATCAAATTCTTTGAGTTGGTTTCATAATCTTTTAAGATGACTAAAGGACTTAGTCTTGTATACCCTGTGTGCTATCAAATTGTGTCTTGAACACTATGTGAGGAGAAGATTCTATTTATTAGGATAGTGGAATGTGTGGATAATTCATAAAATTATGTAAAAATTCTTTAAGAGTATTTGAACATTATATTTGGTCATTCTGTTAAAGGATATTATGTGTTTGAACGATACAACTCTATTTCCTATGAAAAGGAGGACTGAGTATGTTTTTCCTATGAGAATAAAAACTTGTAACCTAAGAGGAAACTCAATAATATTGGTTATAAATATATTTCCCATTTTCTAAGGTGTTTACAAATATTTAAGTTTTTAAAGTTATGTAGAGTTCATAAACATAGTTCACAATCATGTAGACCACTGTGTGTTAAGACACAACCTATATAAAAGCAAGGGTAACCTTGAATAGGGGCATACAAAACACTCAAATGGAACAAAACATAATGATAAGCTTGTGAAAACCTTGAAAAATTAATAAAGTGTATGATAAGTTATTTTAATGACTTACAAAATAATAGTTTTTTATAGTTGTGCACAATTCTGAAGACCACTGTATCTATATACACAATCAAGCAAACCTTGGAGAGAAAACACAATCAAAGGTAATGGAGTGAGGTTACAAAACTTGGAAAATATTTATTAAAGTCATATTAACCTAAAAAAACCTTCACAATTGTTTAAAAATCTTTATAAACCTTGGAATTCAACTTTTACCCTTATCAGATTGTGCAGATTGTCAAGAACCCTGTCCTAGGGTTTTAATGGAAAAATGAGTATTGTGGGAGAATGAACAAGTAAAAAATCCTATTTTTTGTGAAATTTTAGGTATTAATATTATTTCAATGATTTTAAGATTTTTATTTTTAACACATATGATATTATATGGTTTTGAGTAGACTATGCTATCACAGAATGGTAATAAACCTATAAGACCTAATCCGAGAGCAAGATGTGTCTATAAAGGTGATAAAATTGAGGAATAAGGAAATGAAACTTTGTGAAATGATAGAGGAGGATAAAGGGTATTAAAAATAAGGTTTATTTTTCTAATTTTTAAGAGTACTTATTCATATAATGACATAAAGACTAAAAAAAGGCTACAAGGTCTGTGTGGAAGATAGGCATAAGTTGTGTAAGAAAGGTAAGGATGGTTTTGGAGTTTATAAGTGGAGTGAGGGTCTTAAGAAACTTGAGTTTGGTGGTAAGTGTACTTAATCCAAGCCTATTATGTCAAGTATAAAGGAATGATAAGAGATATTGGGTGGAAATAGGTTTAACACTAACAAAGTTTGAATATTATGTTTAAAGATAGAGACTAGAATGAGATTGAAGAAAATAACTTTGGGAACCAAAGAGTTGAGCATAAAGAAATATAATACAAATAACTTGTAGAACCCATTGAATTGGTAGAGGTAAGTGTAAGAGGTGAATGAATTTGTTTCTTGTTGTCATCTACAAGTGACCATACATAGAGAGTTGAAGTGTTGTATAGGGATGCTTAATCATGTTTTTATGTCTTCATTAGGTTTGAAGAGGATGGAGATGCCTTAAAGGTCTAGTTTAAGGTCATACTCTATGAATAGTCTATATGCTACCTTGATTTCCTTATGCACTACTATGTATACATATACAGCTACTACAGAGACCTGAGCATGGTCATGGAAGAGATTTAACATTCTTGGAAACCTTATTGAGGTCTTGGGGTGTTGTAAATGTATGCACTAAATTATGCTCACCCTAATAATTATACTAATTTTTGCTAATTTAGTCTAATTCCTATATTTCCTAGCTAAATTAATTAATACCCAAAAATTCCTATCCCATTTATATATCCCATAAACCTTTACCCCATCATAAAACCAATTAATCTCCCCATTAAACTTTTAATACCAACTAACCTACTCCCTAAACCAACTAGCCAATTTAAAATTCATATTTATTCAACTACCACCCTAGCTACCCTACTACCCTAGCCATTCCTACATCCCTATGAATTCTAAGCCTCATTAACTTCCAACTAATCCCCCTATTATATCCTAAGATAAATAAGAATCCTCTAGAACTAGGTAAGCTCCTCTAAAGTTTTAGAAGTCTCTAAACTAGAGACTTCTAAGTAATTTTAAATTTCCCTAAAATTCCCCCCACCATCCTATAAAAATCCATGCTTGGCTCATGGCCAAGATAACTTATAAATCCATCAATCCCTCATCTTTCTACTATCTTGCATCCATATAATCTCTCTAGCACTCATCCAAGCCATTATCACCCTCATCCAAAATTTGAAAGTCATTATCAAGACTTAACAAACAATCTAATAATTCAAAAACTTGGACATCAAACAATCCAAGTGAAAATTCTGGAATGGAGTCATAAGGAAGTAAAAATGATGGTAAGCATGTTCTTATTATTCTGATTTGCCTCTTTTATCCATTCCTATTGGTGTCATTAATTTTTAGGGTTTATTACTAAGTTTGGTAATATTTCTTGAATCTAAAATATGGTTTACATTTTGGTGACCATAGTGGGATGTATTACTCCCTTAATTAACATTATAGACTTTATAGAAGTGATTTGAGTGATTATAGGACAAACTAGACATTAATTAAAGACCAAAATTTCATTTTTTATCATGTATAAGTGAATTACAACTTTGTACTAGTATTAGCAGTATTGTAGTCATGACATTGTAGACATAAGTAATGATTTTATCAATTAACCACTAATCATTAGGGTTTTGGTAGGGTTTAAATTTTGATAAAATTATAACTCTGATAGTTGTGATTTTATTCTGGTAATCATGGTATTGTAAGTTGCAGTTATGATTTTATCAAATCTAATAGTTAGGGTCAGATTTATAGTCTATTTTTGTTAACCCTCCCCCTCTACTAGATAGTTTGTCTATTTTCATTCCTCTATGTGTAGGATAGGAAAGAGATTCACCTAATATCTATTTGTTGATACATTTTACACAAAATTGTAACTCTGATAGTTATGATATTAAACTAGTTATAACAGTTTCATCATGCATAGTCATGATTTTGTAGAACCTAGGTTTTACCATTATACTACATACTAGTACCTAACAATAGACATCTCTATAGCTTTCTTTTACCACCTAAGAAATGATTCTATTTTTTTTGTATGGGAAAGTAGGTTGTATTAATCTTAGAGGTATTTGGGTATTTCATACAAAATCAAGACTATGAGACTAACGATTTTGTTATGGTAATCATAGTTTTAACATCGACAGTTGCGATTTTGTCTTTCCTCATAAAATTTGATCTATAGGGGGCAGAGGAATACTAGATAAAAAAACATCATAGACCTTATTACATAATCTATTTTAAGCCCTTCTAAAAAAATACAAGTTTCAAACTTGCAAATTTATCCTAGTAGTTGTGAATTTGTCACTTGCAGTCACGACTTTATAGATATCTAGTAAAAAAAATAGCTTAAAATATTTAGCTAGCATTAGACTATAGGTTCTGTATAGGGTAGATATCATTTTTTTCATTCTATTTGGTATCATAGGATTACATTTATTAAAATTTGTCATAAAATCGTACATATCCTTACTGTGTATTTATTTTGGATTATATGCCTTGCAATTTATCTAGTCTGGTCTAGAAAATTGCCTTAGTAGTACTTAGGCATCTATTTTTATAATTCTACTATTATCCATAATATCATAGATTATGTTATTTTGATATTTATGATTTTGTTAGTTTGAGTAGTGATTTTTTTTATAGTCATGATTTTATTAGATAACCATAGTAGTATACCAACCTTATGCAAAGTTACTACTTGTGACTCATGATTTTGTTTGTTAGTTACAGATTTGTGCATTTTAGTTGTGTTTTTTCTCTATGCATTTAAATTTTTATAGGGACTTTTGGTTTTATAAAAATTTAAACTATTAACCCTTTTTAGTGTAGGACCCCTCAAGACCTAGGCACCCCACTTAGATTTCTAACCCTTGTGCTTACAGGAAGGGGTGCCTCTAGTATATTGTACTAGTTTTATTACATCTTTCTTATTTTATAACTTTGTTATGAAAAACCATTTCTTATATATACTTGTTTGTGTATGTGTGTGTGTATTTAATTTTAAATAATCATCATATTTACGCCCCTCATGCATAGGTAATTAATCTGTTAATTGATCATATCATGTTTTTCTTATTTGTTAGCTCTCCCTCTAGGATAAAACGTGATGTGGAATTCATTCCCACACAAGGGATTAGTATATAGGTATTAGTGATGTGGATTTAACCACCATGCACTAACAAAATCTATGTTCCAATGTAGTCTAAAAATTAGGAGAGTTGTTGTTGTGTGTCTAAGCAAAATTCCCCATAAAGGGTTCCATGGAGTGAGGGATGATCAGGATCCAAGACATAGAATGAATAGACATCATCCTACATAGACTTGGGCCCCAATATACCTTCATGTATATATGGGATGTACCTAGTTACTTTTTTATATACCTATATTAAGAGTCTTTAGTCAGAATAGGTGTACTGCTACAGGAGTCAGTATAGCTCTAAAGTAGCCATCGAGTGTGAGTGAGGTTGAGAGGGTTTGATAGATAACATAATAGGTCACTGGTCTATAACCTCACCCATGAAGCTATTTGATAGTGTGGGCATTAGGTTACACATCCATAAAATTTGACTAATTTAGGATTGTACTTGTGTGTGTTATTTGAGTGTTATGTAAAGACCATATTGCTTGTGAGCTGAGTTGGCCATAGCTATATTTTGTGTGATACCTTAGAAACCTATAGGTTAATGCTCATCATTTTATCATTTCATCATCATATCCTAATCTTCATATCATTCACCTATATATTGGTCATTCATTTGCCCTCCACACATAACATCCATATAGTACACATTTTAATTCTATGTCTCACTCCTATATCCATTTCATATCACCTTTGACCACTATCTTCTATTATCATCTAGATAATATCTACTTCATCCTCCCTCTCACATATTTCTTTGGTAACTAGTTTGTCCATATTCATTTCTTCAATCTCTATTTGTGCATAACCAATCTTGAGTGGTTGTCATTTTTGTCCAATCCTACAATCACCACATATTCCACCCACCTAATACACATCTAATTTTTTCACCCTATATATCACACCTATCTCATCCTCCACCTTTCTCATTCCCTTTAAATATTATAGTTCCTCTTGAAATCAAGATTTTAGTGGCCACTCGTCTTTTGTGGATTATCATTTATCATGTTCTACATCTTGTTGACTATGTATTATCAATATACATAGTCTTATAAGATTATAATCTAGAACCCATCATTTATATTCATCCTTATCAAGTACCTTTGTCATCTAGTACCCATAAAATTGTCTCTTTGCTAGTAGACAAAGTATTTGATCCCATCACTCTCCTTTATCCTTGATAGATTGGTCTCTTACAAGACTTTGTTTCTTGGTAATTCTTGGTCACCTTGTCCTCTTACATCACTATTAGCTTTGGTCTCTAGATGGAGGTAGTATTTAAATACTTCCATCTCATCAATCATATTGAATCACATTTCTCTTTAAAAATGGTTATCCATACCCATACCCAACTTAGGATTGTAAAGGCCTCCAACCAAGATAATGAACTTGTGGGGCATATAGTTGATCCAACATAGGAATATGATGAAACTCATAATGATATGCACACATCTAAAGAAGTGGATCAAAGGTTTAACCCCCTCCATAATGATGAATTAATAAACCTTATTGAACACTATCTATATGAGAATCATGATCATGTCTTAGCCCTTAAAATCAAAATAAGGGGTACATTACTTTCACTTTCGATCACAATCTCTTACACAACCTAGTCTTCCCTCCATCATGACCAAACATGCCACATCAACATGTCAATAAAATACCTCAAGAAGAAAAAGGTGTGGACCTTGGATTTGATGAAGAATAATGCCCACCATCCCTTCATAATAATTGCATTGAGGCTAATTAGAGACAAGCTATCATAGAGGGTCACTTAGACCAATTGATGCAATAAATCAACCTCTTACTCCATAGTCAATGAATACCATCCCCTAGATAAAATAACACAAATAATAATGCTCATAATCATAATACCATCAATAATAATACCAACACTACCAATAATACCAACAACATTCATAACACCCATAATACCCATATCTCCCAAGGCAACCAAAATCAAACTACCAATCCTCTTGGGGATCCCACCTTTGCATATGAATGGAGAGTGATGAAAGAGATCCTCCAACAGATAAATCCATGATCACAAGCCATCAAATATAATTATGAAGACTTTTGTTCCTCCCTATTAGACATGAGTATTTTACAAATACCCTTTCCTTCACATTTTGAAGTACCCAAATTTGAGAAATATTGAAGAAAAGGAGATCTTAGAGATCATGTCGAAGAATTTTATGTGGCTTGCTATGAGGTGGCTTATGAATATGCTTATTTGTTAAAACTCTTTCCCAAAAGTCTCATAGGGCCCACTTTGGAATGGTTTATGCATTTACCTTAAGGGTCAATATCTAGCTTTGGAAATATGATAGAATAATTCATTAGACACTTCTCATTTAATATTGATTATGATATCTCAATAATTGACCTTTATAATACCAAACAATGAAGCAGTGAAAGTCTAGAATACTTCTTACAAAGATTGTAAAGTTTGGCAAGTTCATTGAGGTGTACTTTACCTAAGAAAGAATTAGCTAAGAACTTTATATATAATCTTAATGCTCAACTCAAGTATCAATTAAAGTTACAGTGTGCCAAGATATTTGATGAGATAATAGATAAAGGAATGTAGATTGAGAAGGCTCTTATCGAAAAGAGGACTATCAATTTATATTCTCGAAATGAGCACACCCAAAATCAAGATAATTATTTTTTAGGAAAATCCAAAGTCTTCAACAAGAACAAGAATGTCTTAAGTGATGGGGTAATGGATTTTAAACAACAAAAAATACAAACAGTTCAAAATAAATGTCCCACACAACATCCCAATGTCTCTTCCATTTAAGTACCATAAGGCAAGCCAAAGCCTTGCATAGGAAAAAGACCACTCACAAGCTTAAGAGTCCCAATTGAAATAGTCTTGATTCAATTAATTACCACTAATATGATAACCTTGATTGAAATTAGACCTGTGAATGATCACCAACCAAATCTAGATTGGTATCATGAAGATGAGTTTTGCAAGTACCACAGGGTTAAAGGGCATGATATGAAATGATGTAAGTAACTGAAACACTATATACAAGATTTAATTAAGAAGGGTGACATTGAAATTGAAGGAGAAGCTCCCCCAAGTCAATCAGCAAATGGCCAACTTGGCATATATAAGGATCCACTCCCTAAGCATGACCAAAGGAATTAGAGGCCACCAAGATACCAGCATCAAGCCTCTTCATCCAACCATACCAACTACCATAATGTGCCTTATAATTACATTAACACCATAAAAATATGTAATATCTAAGAACCCAATCCATCCTCATCCCCCATCTTAAAGATTAGTTGGGACACTGCTAATTGCATAGTTACTACTAGATGCAATAAAATAGTAGTTCCCATAACACCCCCTAAAAACACATCTACTTCATCTACTACCTAAAAGGATAATATTTTAAAGAAGGATTCAAGATCTTCTAATAAATATTATGACATCATTCGGCAACTTGAGAAAAATCTAGATCAAATATCTTTAATGGATCTTCTAAAGACATCTACTTTACGCCATGAGATATTAAATCAAGTACTAAATGATCTAAAAGTCTCTAGTGACTTGGATACAAATCAATTTAAAGCACTAGTAGCACACTTATCCCCTTTAAAATAGATCACTTTTGGTGCCCAGGATATACCTCCCATTGCCCCATAACATAATTACCCCTATACATTGAAGTAACCATATCCCACCATTGAGTATATTAGGTGTTCATAGATAGAGGATCAACACTAAATTTATGTAATCTAGATTTTTTGAAGAAATTGGGATATTTAGAAACATCATTAGGGCCCACCTTGATAATGATCAAATTTTATGACAATAATGAAAGGACATCAACTGAGACTATTTACCTCCCCATCACTGTGGGACCTATAGTGCATTAAACACTAGTCCATGTTGTAGATGTGGATTTGCCTTATAACATGTTGCTTGGAAGACTGTGGATTCATGAAATATAAGATATTCCATCCACTTTACATCAATGACTAAAATTCCCTCACTTTAGAATAGAAGTCACCATCCCCAAAGTCATAGACCATATTCATAGTTATGATATGGACCAGTCATCATCACCATCACCTTATCTTGGCACATATAACTCTATCTTAAATCTAACAAATGCCAAATACATCTTCCCTGATCATCTTGAATCCACATCTAATTACACTACCTAATGTCACTCATTTGAATATCACATCCATAGGCTATAGAGAATATGAATACAAAACATTTTGTATCAATTATTTACCTCTTTCTCCATGTAGCTATGGGTCCCCAACCATGAAGAAGACCAATCCCAACAAATATTAATTTGGATAACAAAATTTCTCAAGAACCAAATTTTTAACTGAAGAATGCATTAAAGATGGGGATGATTCATGGATTATTCTAGATGATGAGGCCCTTATTTCACCTAAAAAACAATATCCCTGAGTCTAGAAGATGATGGAAAACATGCATTATAAAGGGAAAGGACTAGACAAGTAAGAGGAAGGCTGACTTAAACCCATCATGGTTCAAGAATATCTTTAATATTTTGGTCTAGGTTATAGATTATATGATGATGACCTACCCAATATCATTGTGAATTCTCTTTCAATCCCTATAAATTCTCTCCCCAATGAAGATATTAAAATAGGTTCCATGTGTAGTCACTTCAAGGAGCTCGCTACCACTAACCTTTTCTTAGATACTACCATCTTCACCATTAATATTTCCCTTCACTATCCATCACTTATAGACTGGGATTCAAAATAAGATCCTTCATTTAACATGTTTCAAAATGATGAGGCTATTTTGGAATATATGGGAACTAGATATTTCATGCCATTTGGTGACCATAAAAAGGGATTTTCTATAAACCTTTGTCAATCTGCATACTTTGGGGAAAAACAAGAACCCCATGATCAAAGTGATGATTAACATTTTAAAGAAGAATAGCCTCCCAAAACACTATATGAAATTTCACATGTCTCATTAGAATTAGAAGAATATTTTGACACTAACATATAAACTTCCATATTGCTTTACTTTAGATGTTCCCAAAATATCATTACCCCCTTATTTGCAAGTGCAATCAACCTATCTTATTGAGGACATGGTAGAAGTCAACATTGGGACATATCAACAACCCAAAATATTTAAATTTGGGGAATCTCTTACACCAGAGGAATGTGAAATTATTATAGAGTTGCTTAAAGAATTTATTCACATATTTGCATGGAGTTATACTAACATTCCTGGGTTATATCCCTCTTTAGTAGTACACCACTTGGTTGTGCATCCAAATGCAGAAACCATCAAATAGAAGCTAAAAAAGATGCATCCCAAAGTGGATCTATTAGTCAAAGAGGAGTTACAAAAATTCTTGGAAGTTAGTTTTATCCACCCTATAGATTATTCAGATTGGATTTCTAATATTATCCCCATAACCAAGCCTCAAGGTAGAATCATAATTTATATAGAATTCTAAGATGTAAATAAGTCATGTCTAAAAGATGACTTCCCTCTTTCAAACATTAAAATGATTATAGACTCGATCAATGGATATGAAATTCTCTTCCTTATGGATTGTTTCTTAGGATATAATCAAATCAAAATTTAACCTAAGGACTAGCACAATGGATTTTATTACTCCGTAGGGAAATTTTTTCTATTAGGTCATCCCTTTCAACATTAAAAATGCATGTGAAACCTATCAATAGGCCATAATAGTCATTTTTCATGACATGATGTATGACATCATCAAGGATTATGTGTATGACATTTTGGGGAAGTCTCACCTAAGATCTAAACACCATGTGGTTTTAAGAAGACTTTTTGAATGATTACAAGAATATAAAGTATGGTTAAATCCTAAAAAATGTGTATTTGGTGTCACTTCAAGAAAATTATTTGGATTTATAGTTTCAAGAAGAGGCATAAATGTAGATCCAATAAAGGTAAAAGCAATCACAAAAATGCCTCTACCTCACAATCTCAAGCAGTTCCAAAGTCTGTAGGGAAAACTTGAAGCCATAAAGAATTTGATTTCTTAGCTTGTAGATAAATGTCACGACTTCACCCATCTCTTGAAGAAGGGGACTACCTTTTAATAGAATTTGGAGTGAAAATAATATTTTGAAAATATAAAACAATATTTTTCTAATCCACCTATATTTTTACCACCCATTTTGAGAAGACCCTTGATCCTATACGTTTTAGCAACCCCATATGCAATTGGTGCTCTTCTAGCACAAAACAATGATCAAGGCAAGGAGTGAGCTATTTACTATCTTAGTCGCACATCAAAATCCTATGAGTTGAAATATACTCTAATTTAAAAGGCATGTTTAGTTATGGTTTTTTCCTCATAAAATGTTTGGCACTATTGCTAAACAATTAGGTATAGCTCATTAACAAAGTTGATCCCATAAAATATTTATTATTCAAATCAGCTCTTACTAGAATAATGGTAAAATGGATAATGTTGCTTAGTGAGTTTGATATTGAATATGCCAATAAAAAATATATAAAATGACAATTTATCATGGATTAATTGACTGAAGCACCACTTGAAGTGACTAAGCCTCTAACAAAGAACTTCCTTGATGAATCTATTATGAGTACCTCACAATCAAGTAGTTCGAAACTATATTTTGATGGCTCATTCACTACACATGGGTTAGGGGTAGGCATCCTCCTTTTCACCCCACAAGCTGATCTTATTCCTAAATCCTTCCACCTTCCATTCCCATGTGCTAATAACATTTCAAAATATGAAGCTTTAATATCTGATCTTCACCTAGCTAGTCAATGGAACATCTAACACTTATAAGTATTTGGTGACTCATAGTTAATTCTAAAATAGGTTAATGATGAATTATAGATGAAGGATGAAAATTTTCTCCCTTATAAGTAGTTTTTGGATCAGTTAAATTTAAACTTTCAATCCATAACCTTTGAACAAGTTCTATATGGAAGCAACAAAGCAATTGATTCCATGGCTACCATTGGCTCCCTTATTGATCTCCCTAAAGACATTCTAGAAGAGAAAATTTTAATTAATCATCTAATTATTCCATCCTATCAATATATGGTCCTTTTAAAATTTGTGTAATTAATGATCCTAGTCTCCCATGGTACCATGACATCTACATGTACCTCTATGACAGCATCCTCTCTCCTAACCTTAACCACCACCAATGTAAAGCCTTTATTCATCATACCTCCCTATATACCATCATTGGAAGCATAATTTATTGTACAAGATATGATGGAACCCTGTTAAGGTGTTTGACATTAGAAGAGGCCTATCAAGTGCTCAAAGAGGTTCATAATGGTATATGTGCTGGGCACATCAGTGGAATGGACCTAGCCAAGAAAATTCTCTAAACTGGTTATTATTTACCAATGATGGAACGATATTCTTGTCAATATGTGAAAAAATGCATGGCCTATTAGAAACATGGAAACCTCATTTATGCTCATGTATAGGAATTATAGTCTATCATGAGTCCATGGCCATTTTCCATATGGGGCCCTGATTTAATTGGCAAGATAATCTGACTTCATCAAATGGGCACAAGTTCATTATCATGATAATTAAGTATTTAACCAAATGGGTTAAAATGATGCCACTCACCTACATAACATGCCTCCAAATCTCCAAATTTATTCTCAATCAGATCATCTATCATTTTGGCATACCTATCAACATGATTTTAGATAATGGCAAATCCTTTAGAAATTAGGAAGTTAAGGCCTTATGTCAAAAATATCACATCACACACCACTTATCCTCTCACTATTATCCATAGGGAAAAGGACAAGTAGAGGCTACTAATAAGACCCTCACTAAAATATTGAAGAAGATAGTTAATCAAGTTGGCATAAAGTGGCACACATAACTATATCCAACTTTGTGGTCTTATCACACAAGTGTCTGCACACCCATAGGGGCCACTCTATATGCCATAGTTTATGGGATAAAAATAATATTACTAGTGGAAGTAGAGATCCCCTCCCTTCAAATCTCATTAAAGGGCATCATCATTTACCATAATTATAGGTAGAAACATCTACAAGAACTGGAACTTCTTGATGAAAAATGTCAAAAGGCCCTAAATCGCCTATGATCATATCAAAATAGACTTAAATGCCAATACCTTAAGAAGATAAAGTCTAGGGAATTAAAATTTGGTGATTTGATCATAAAGAATAATTATAAAAACACTAATGCAGATAGAGATAAGAAGGAGAAGTTTGAAGCTAATTGGTTAGGTCCCTATGCCATCATTTCCAAATTTGAATCAAGAGCATATAAATTGGCCATGATATATGGAGAATAACTTGATGATCCCATGAGCATCATGCATCTAAAGTGATTCTATACCTAAATGAGGACTCATCATCATCCATGTATGGGACATATTGTATCCACTCAGTCTAGCCATTACACCTCCTCATCAGTCCAATGGTGAAAAATAGTTTTCTATAACCTTGGACAAGTACCATGATGAAAACCAATTCTTATCATCATGGTAAAATAACCCCAACCCTAGTCTCAATAGTGGGCATCCATCATATGGTTCTTAAACAACAATGTAGAACAACTACTTCAATATAAGGAAATAGACATGGCTTGTCAAATATTGAGAATATTTGTTGGAGGGTTCTCTAGAGTCAATTATCTATATTGGTACACGTATCCACAAATCCCATCATATATTTATCATTTTTATCATGCCTTCCCAAATATTCTTTGAAAAGTGTGTTTCCCCTTTAGCCTCAATGCAACATTCCATCCTTACTCACCCATTGCTATCACTAAGCCTCAGACGCACACTTTCCCACTAATAATCATCATTATTAAGGGTCACAATGTATAAAGTTTATTTTTCTAGGATTTCAAGTATACACTATGATACTGATTCTCGAGGGGTCATCATGATCCCTATTTTGTAACTTGGTTGGAATCCCATCCTGACATGGACAAAATTTTGGGTACTGCATATCTTGTATATAGTTTCTACATTATCACTTGATCTATTATATATAATCATTCCTAATCAGTTCATTTCCCATGTTAAGGTCCCTATTAGCATCATTATTATTAGTTTATATTAATCTTTGATTATCTTGCATTATTGTGTGTTATATTTTGAACATATATGTGTGTAAGCTCTTTATGTACATATTGAAGTATTTTTCTTAATTAAAATTTTTAGTAGTTTATGAATATTTTATCTTATCAATTTTCATGGAAATAATGATGGTATGAGTGACTTTATAATATGTGTTCAGAATGATCATCTTTTAAATGTAATTCCCCACACATATATACTAATGTGTCTTGGACTTATCATGTCCTTAACACATAGTTAAATGATGCAATATTAAAAAGGATTGCATACATCTTAATGGATTCCAAGCCCATTTTTATTAAATACCTATCCCCATTCCTATTCTAAACATTCCCCACCAAATCTATCCTTACCCAAAGCCTAAACCTATCGCATCCCATCACCACCCTATCTCCATGGTGTAGGAGGATTCCTAATATAACAAGACAAAATAAACCAATGGAGATTAATTTATCTTTATCATATTCACCCCATAGGGCATAATCACATCGCTAAACATAAACATCATGAAATAGATCATACTTCCATAAACATCTCAATCCACATCATGAAACAACATCCACAATAAAAAGTCATATCCCATATACAATAAAGCTAACATCATCCAAAAAAATCAAACATACA
Organism: Torreya grandis; assembly: GCA_037957365.1. Classification (NCBI taxonomy): domain Eukaryota; kingdom Viridiplantae; phylum Streptophyta; class Pinopsida; order Cupressales; family Taxaceae; genus Torreya; species Torreya grandis. Next base: position 1,387,617 of record JARHVA010001958.1, read on the forward strand.
CAACATATCTACCTACCATCACATTATCAAATAAAATATCAAATTCATCCATCACAATACAAAATATGCATCTAATCATATTAAGGAAAACACATCATTTGCATCATACATCCATCATAGTATATCCATAAATAAAAAAATCATAACATCAAATCTACTCACATCATGTTAGCCTAAACAATTCCATGTGTCTAAAATACCATATGTGCAATCACATATAAATAAATATCTCACAACAACATACAAATACATATCCCACATCAATATCAATAATAAAGTACATACATCCATCACCATCAAAATCTCATCATACATACCAAAATCACATATACATCATCCACATGGAATCCATGTCAAAATATATAATAAAATAACATGAATCCCATGGGGAAATAATGAGCTAATAATACAAAAATAACATATACATATATACATATAGAAATAATGAGCTAATAATGGGTTCCATGGATCATTGTCTTCTATGGCATCGGTTGCTGAGGCAGAAATGTTAGAGGATGGACGAACAACAGTTAAGAGGAAGAGGTCTAAGCCTTTGGTCCCCCCTCTAGATAAGAATCTTCGGTTGTGTAAAAAAAAACCTCAATTCAAAAGGAAAATCTAATGGTCCCTTTTGCAGACTGGTTTTTTTGGGTTGGTAAACTGGTTACTTCACTGGTTTACTGGTTACTAGTTTGGGAGGTTTTTCAGGTTGCTGATCTAGTCTGTTAACTTTCCTTCCAGTGTTTTGATGGCATTTTTATCTGGTCACATCTATTGGTAACAGGTCCCTATAAAACCTGGTTTAGTTGTTTTACTGGTATCAAGTTATTTTAAACCTAGTTGTGCTTAATGGTTTATCTTTCTTTTTGATGTATAGGGTTTCGAGGCCCCTTCAAAACCTGCTTTTACCTTAATCTAAAACATATACATATATACATCTCAAAATCATGGCTATGGCCCTAGAGGTCCTCATACTCCCCTATAAGGCTACTACACTGAATGAGATGTGTTGGCTTGAAAGGAAGATGCACATTGGCTCAGTGGTACTGATACCTAATATAAATTATGGTAGTACTACACCTCAAATATGAGTAACATAATGTTCATCACATTCATCATACCTTTCTCCCTTATTACCTAGTTGACCTCATCTCTAGACCTCTTAGCCACCTCCACTTGTCCTATCAATGTGTGAATACATGCTTGTAACTATCTGATCTAACCCTAAGACCCTATAATCTAGGTATCCCTACTTTATATCTAGCTCTATAAAATATCTATCTATGCCTAGGCCTAGGTAAGCTGCCCATCTTTCTATATGACTTACACCTACAAAACTATCACATGTCTCTAGAGGCTAGTAACCTATCCCTATACCTAGGATAACTCTCCATCCCATTGTGACACCTAAAATTGTAATGCATCCATGTTTACCTATACTTGAGCCAATTGACCATCCCTCTAATCTATCAGACTTTGAAATTAGAACTAAAACTAGTCTCACTCTCATGTGAGCCCTACAATCTCTGATATTCATGCCTGCATCTCACCTTGTAGTCGAGTAGGCTATGACTACTCATCTCATGATAAAGGATATCAAGAAGGACCTAATCCACTACTATCATTTCCATTTATCTTAACTTATACCTATGGCTAAACTGATCCTTGTGCTTGTACCTAGGCTTGAGGTCTCATCTGCCCTATTATCACTACCTAAATCCCATCCCCTAAATCCACATCTATAGTATCCTACTCATTAGTACCATCACGCCCATCACCTCTATCATGTCTACCCTATGATAGTACCTACCTACTCTATCTCAACTAAGCTTAAGCCTATAATACCCTCTTCACTACCCCTCACCAAACCACAACTTGAGGCTATGTCAATCTCATTAGTACATGATGAATATGATACTGTCACAGTTAGATATATAATAGGTGTATAAAAATCATACTAAACTTAAGTAATGCTATCATAGTCCATGCAGGCATTTGCTCTATCCATAGGCCTCCCCCACTATGGACTCTCCCTCTCACTACATACAAACAAATGCTCTAGATCAAGAACATCTTGGATAAATCTAAATTGGTGTTATACATAATTTGGGAAATATCTCACAATGATCATGTCTCATTATCCCACCAAGTATCAATCTATGAGCATATATTGAGTAACTACCTCATCATCCCATCTAAATTAGAGGCCCCTATATGATATCCATGTAAGGTAATCTAGGTGCAAACTATTAAAAGCCTCTCTATAAAACCTCATCTCGCCAACATTCCCTAGTTACACCCCTAATAGTACATGCTAACCAAATACCATTGACTACTCTAGCTTGTGAACTACCAGTGTCCCCAATGGTTGATAGATAGTAATGTGGTCCCATCTCTAGATCTATAATAGAAATGAAGGCCCAAAATTGGCCACTCCTCTATAAGCTCTTAGGTTAATCTCTATGTACAAATGTGCCAAGACAACTGGCCCACAAGCAAATACCCAATGATCTTAAACCATGTCCACCATCACATCTCTTAGGCCCAAGTGAAACCACTGAATACTCTTGTCTGGTATAAGAATGCTAGAAACAAGAGACATCACCACTAGTTTCATTCTATCTAACATCCTCTTATATAGGTACCTATTAATGTTGATGCATCTATCTCACATCCCCACTAAAAATATCCCTCCTAGGTACTAATTTTTTTGCATTAATGTACATGACTACCAATATATCCCATCTCCATGCATGGGTAGATGGAATATCCTATACATATCCTCTAGTGTCACAGTCATCTCCCTGCTAGTGAAATAGAAGGTGTTGGTCTTTACATGCTAGCACTTAACCAATGCTATGATCAATTCCTAATCAATATAAATCATGAGCATCATCACCACATCATGTAAACCAATCAAATCAAGTACCCCAAACTCTACCATCTTTAGTTGATGCATCTCATGAAACACCTCTGGATGCTAAAAATATGATGCCATAATTCCTAGATCCTCTTGCACCAATCATCATCCACCTATCACTACCTTCATCATCAAATACTTATCCTAACTCATCTATCCAATCTATCTAAGTCCCTAAAAACCCCAATGATTCCCTAATACTTAAATCCCTATCACCTATATAAAATCATATATATCACCCCCATCTTTATATTATTAATATCCCACCCTAACCTAACCCTTATCTCACTAACACTTCACAAACTATCATATATCCCCCATCTATCTATTATCACCATCCCATCCTCAAACTTGTCACTCAATGATCACATCATTATCAAGCCCCACATCTTGCAAAAATTATCTCTCTATTACTGGTCACACATTCTTATCCCTTTTCAATATTTCCCTAGCATGTGTCCTTTCTATGGGATTTATCACTAGCTTGAAGCTATCATATTCTAATCAGTTTTGTCTTATCAATCAAAACATTTTATAGACATTTTTCATTTGTCTAGAACATATCAGTTGAGCTACTTTATCACCTTCACCCTTAGGGAATTTAAATCATCACTATTAATTGGGGCATCCCAATGCCATTATATAATCCTAGTCTTATCCCACTCTAGTATTTCTATTTGAGTGACTATCTAGGTTGACTTCTCCTTGTATTCTCCCTCAAATGGGAATCATACCCTACTAACATCTGAAAATTGTATAACACCATGGCTTTTTTTGAAAGACCATTACTCTTTCCATTCATAATACCCTTTCAAAGAGGGGAAAAATGTATGTAATAAATTATTCTCACCCTGCTACTTGTTGGGTGAATATTTTGTCACCAACTAACTGACAGAAACATAGGTATATCAACCTCAGCATAAGGAGATTTAATCAGAAAAATGTATAGGTTTACCACATCATAATGAGATAAATCTCTCCTCTCATCAAGGGGAGGTTCCCTATAAATTATAGTAGGTATATATAGGTTGAAAATAGACACAGAGGTAAAATAACACCATCCATCTCTTTTTTTCAGAGATGATGTTCACAGAGTAAAGGAAAATTCTTAGGTAATTAATGAAGGCATTTCTCTTCTTTCAGAAATAATGTTCAAAAAACTAGAGGAAGACTTCCTGGTTAGTAATTGTAACCACAAGAAACCCACAAAAGCACAAAGTCTTTCATTGCTTGTCCTACTAAAATAGGATGTACTAACATAATAGAATGAAGTGTAGCACAAAGTCTCCATCTCATTTACAACAAAATAAAAGATTATGAAGGATAAAGGGAGATCAAAGTCTCTCCAGTATCCTTTACACAAAACACATATTGAAGACAATTATGGTAGCACAAAGTCTCCCACAGTCAGCTTAGACATCTTTCAACTTATTTCCACTTTTTTTGCTTATTTGATTAAATGGACAAGACTGTATATAGAAAAAAGACATAAGAATGATTACCTAGATAACATAATTTATTTCAACACAAAGTCTGAAAGGTCACTTGCTTTCTCATTCATATGACAAAATATGATTAACAATCTGAGCTCAAAGTCTCAAGAATGCCTTTTAATTTGGGAAAAGTTTTACTTCTAATCACTGAGAGATCTCCTATATAAAAAATGAGAGATTACAATATATATCATTCCAAGAAAGACTTGGGCACTCATTTTCATGAAAATGACCCATGCTAAATTGAATGCTTTGAATATCTATGAAAGGGCCATGCTAGAATAGGTTATTAGCCTTGACTTTGGCATTATAAATCATTTCAAATGTCTCCTCCTAAGCATGGGTTGTTTGGTCTTTTTTATGATGCTTACATGTCTATTTATTCACCTTTAATTAATGTAGAAAAATAGGCCACACCTTTGAATGTTCACGCTCTCTGATGTCCACCTGGTAGACTATTCCACCTACTGGAAATAACTCTCTTACAGATATTTATGGATTTACTATAGTTGTTCTCTCTTTTCTTGCCATGTTTTGTCTTTCCTTGGTGACTGAGCTCTCAGGGCTATCTTTTTGCTTTCAGTTGTCTCCTTTGGCTCTTTCCTTGGCTGGTCACTGAGTTTATTCTCAGGTCTTTTGAAAATCAATGGTTATTCCATCACCCTGAAATTGACATCTATGGGGACATCACTGGTCACTTCGAACCTCTTTGAACCTTGAACCTTGAACTCTTTTGGTTCAAAGGTTCAATGGTTCAAAGGTTCAATGTTTTGTGAAGGGCCGCATTCACTTTCTTTTTCTTCTTCAATGGAACCATTTCTTCAAACCCTTTGGTTGAACCATCTTGTGGAACTTCTTTCTGGAATATTCTGCTTCCTTCATTCGCTTGAAGCTTCCACTCAAACTTTAAACTCTTTGAACCCTTTAAACCTCTGAACCTTTGAACCCTTCAAAGTTTAAGGTTTAATGTTTCAATGGTTCAATCTTAACTCTTCGAATCATTTGAAGCTTCAAACTCTCTAGATCCTTTCATTTTCTATGTCTGTCAAACTTTTTGAACTCATTGAACCTTTGAACCCTTGAAATCTTTTTGGTTCAAGGTTCAATAGTTCAACAGTTCAATCTTCACTCTTTGAAGCCTTCTTTTCTTTAAGTCTGCTGAAGTTGTTAAACCTTTGAACTCATTAAACCTTTAAACCTTTCAAAGGTGGGGTTCAATGGTTCATTGGTTTGGTGATTCATTCCATCTCTTTGAATTCTTTTAAACTCTTTGAACCCGTTGAACCAATTGAACTTGTTGAACTAGAGTTCAATGGTTCATTGGTTCAATGATTCATTCTAACTCTTTAAAACCTGCCATTAAGTCTTTTGATTGAACCTTTGTGTTGAACCATCCTCAAAACACTAAGGAAAAGCCTCAAGTGTTTTGAAATTATTTTGAAGAAAGCTCACTTATTGAACTTGCGACTTCCTTAGCTAAAAAGGCTTGAATATTTGAAAAATTTAACTACTCAAAATATTTTTGAGAAAGAAAAGAAAGAGTTTTGGTCTGTAGGACCACAATGGTCATTATATTATCCACAAAAGCAAGTGATAGATTTTGAGAACAATCGTTGGCTCTAGTTGGGGAACTTCCATCAATTAGAATTTAAATCAATCAAAGGGAGTAAAAACCATAATATTAGTGCCTTCATTTATGCCATTGGGCTACAGAGTCATGCTACCCAAAAATAAAGGTGCCAAAAACCAAACAGTGCTAAAAACAAATGAAAAACACAAAATAAAGAAAGACTATATATATATATATATATATATATATATATATATATATAAATGTACAATTGGACTTATCTGATACTTCAAGGATTGAAATGCTTTAGATGCTACCCATTATGAGGTAGAGTGAATGGTGTTCCATCTTGGTATTTCAACAAAAAACTATTTTCACCATTTAAATGATGAATGAAAAATGGGTCTCTCCATAAGGAATCTAATTTTCCATGCATTCCTTTTGGTTCTCTCCTCTTGTCCCACAACAAGACTTGATATCTAATCTAAAAATCATGGATCTTTGCTTTTTGGTCAAAGAGTCTCTTCACTAGACTTTGATGCACAACAATTCAGTCCACCACCATAGTTCATTGCTCATTAAGTTCATACTAAACTAAATCCTCTTGTCAATGAACTTTCATAAGTTGAATATTTTACTACCTTTGCTAAATTTAATGCTGGTAATTCTAGGGTGATTGGTATCTCTGCATTGAGACCATACAAAAGTTAGAATGGGGACATACCAATTTCCCTCTTGGGTGTAATTCTATTTGCCCATAAAGCATCAAGCAATGCTTTATACCAGGTTCTCTAATTTTCATCTACCAACTTTTTAATAATGGTCACCAAGTTCTTGTTGCTTGATTTTGCTTGACCATTTCCTTGTGAATAATAGTCAAAAGAGTGGGAGAGAATAATCCCATAATAGTAGTAGAACTAGGTAATCTCAAGAGAAGATAAATAGGTTGCATTATCTATTATAATCTTGGTTAGGACCCCAAACCTGAAAATGATGTTTTCCTTGAGGAAATTACATACTACTTTTAAAGTAGCATGCTTGACTGGAATGACTTCCACCCACTTGGTAAAGTAGTCTGTAACTATGAGGACATAATCATGTCCAACAATCGAGGATAGATTTATAGCGCTAATGAAATCAATTCCCCATTGTTGAAACAACTCTTCTATCACCACAGGCTTGAGAGGTAACACAACCAACTTGAGTTTACCAAAAAATAGTTGACACAACTTGCATCTATGCACCCAAGCATATGAATCTTGAAACATAGTAGGCCAATAGTACCTAGCTCATAGAATCTTATGGGTAGTCACAGGTGTATAAAAATGTCCTCCATAAGCCAAATTGTGGAAGGACTCTAAAAGTTTTTTCTACTATGCTTTATCCACATAGTGAAGGAATACCCCATCAAGGTTTCTCTTATATAGACCATTATCCCATAGGACAAAATTGGTAGCTTTCAGCTTAATAGTCCTCTTTTCTTTACAAGACAGGTGAGAAAGACACTCACCATAGGTAAAGAAATGAGCAATATTCGAATAACACTCATTCATAGTGGTGATAAAGAGAAATATTGGCATGTATTGAACTTCTATTTCTTCATGCCCTACTTCTTTTGGTATGTTATCAACAATTAATTGGCAGAGATCCCTTCCCCACACAAGCTTCATTGGTTTAATAACAAGATCAAACTCCTAGATTTTAGCAATCTAATTGCCCCTTTTAGTTCCAAAATCTTGCTGAGTTAGTATGGACTTGACTATTGTATCAAGAACCAGAGTAATAGTGTGTGAGTTCAAGATGTAAAAATGGAAGTATTTTACCACCTTTACCATATCATAGACATGCTTCTCTATGTTTGAATACTTCAGCTCATGAGATTTGAGAGGACAACTCATGAAGCATATGGGAGACTCCATACCTTCTTTGTTCTGCTGAACCAAAATGGCTAAAAGTGTGTGTTTAGAGGCATAGCTGTACATCATGAAGTCTTTGGTATAATCAAGACAAACCAGTATTGGGGCATGGGTGATAGCTTCCTTCATGTCTTGAAATGCTGATTTGCCTTCTTCAGTCTAGCTGAAAGTAGCTTTACCCTTCATCATATTAACAATGTGGTGAGTCTTTTCTACGAATTCAAGAATGAACCTTCATAGAAAATTCACTTTTCCAAAGAAAGAGTAGACTACAGTCTTACTGGCAGGAAGAGTAAGCTCGTAGATGGATTTGACCCTTTCTAGGTCAATCTTTATGCCTTCTTAAGACATAGTGTGACTGAGAAGTTTCCCTTCAGTAACCCCAAAAATTGATTTATTGGGATTACGAGAAATACCATTCTACCTACATCATTCCATCACTTGTTGTAGATGATGCACATGATCAGGATGATGCTTAGAAAAGACTATCAAATCATCAAGTTCTACCATAATAAACTTACCCATTTCATTTTTGAAAGCAAGATCCATTGCTCTTTAGAAAATGGCACCAACATTGATCAAGCCAAAAGGCATTTTGAAATATGAAAAAGTGCCCTAAGGTGTTTTGAAATTGGTCTTATGTTGGTCTACTTCACTAACCTCCACTTGATTATATCCCAAAAAAGCATCTAGCATTGATAACATCTCAGTGCTAGTTACTGTCTGCAGTAGCTGATCCATGATGGACAGGGGATAGTTGTCTTTTAAAGATGACTGATTTAGATTTCTAAAATTAACACAGGCAAATTTCTTCATTCTTCTTTCTCACAGGGATTATATTTGCAATCCAGGTGGAATGATGGATTGGGAAAATAATTCTTGCATTCAACATTTTTTGTACCTTAGATATAATTGTGCCTGATATTTTAGGGTTGTACTGCCTTTGCTTCTGCTTGTGAGGCAATGACCCAATCTTAAGAGGAATTTCATGCTGGATTTCTTCAAGTTTGAGAGGTTTTAGATCATCAAAATAATATGCCAAAATATCAATTTAATAGAGAACCAGAGTGATAAACTTGAGTTTTTCATTAGAGGTACAACAATTTCCAATGTTGACCATTTTGGGATTATCTTCTGTACTCAAATTTATTTGATCAAAATCCTTGGAGGATTTTGAATCTATTTTCTATTCCTTGATAAACCTATCATGCTTGTCAAAAAGTTTCTCAAGAGAAACTAATCCTTTGGGAATTTTATTCCCTTTGAGATGAAGGAACTCTTCATCAGCATTTAAATTTGTTTCTGAAGCTAATTCTCACAGTGGAGATTCATTGCCTTCAAATTGAATATTTTCAAAGCTATCTATTTGTTCTAGAAAAGTAATGATTTATTTGTTACCATTGAACACCTACCAATAGTCAACATTATTAGGTACACTTGGTCAAAAGACCAACTCGATAGTGTACCTATCTTCTTTGAAATCTTGGTGAGGGACCAAGAGAGTTGTAGAGATGGCTAATGCATATTCACGACTGTTAAATTCTCTAAACATGACAAAAATACTAAAAACATCAAAGCTTTCAATGCATTCCCACACTAGATTATGATAATGTCATAATCTCTCATTCTTGGTTTGATACAGGTTTCTCACTTAATAAACCACCAGCTCAACATCTCCTTTGGCATGAAGAAGTTTGACACCTTTATCTTGAGCAATGTTTAATCCAAGTAGAAAAAATTCATATTCAACAATGTTGTTAGTGTTGCTGAACTACAATTATATGCATAGGGGAAAATATTTCCTTGAGGATATATCAGAAAAATTCTAGCTCCAAAACTGGTAGAAGAACAACTACCATCAAATTCTAGAATCCAAACATCATCAGAAACTAATCTTCTTTTAGATTTTACTTCATTTGAGAGGGGAGATCCTTTTTTTTCCTGCACTGCACTCTACCGATTCTTCTGCTATCTTGTTTGAATCAATTTTTAGATTGTCACCTATAAGACTTTCATCAAATGAGTTAGGAATATCCTCTATGGATAGGAAGTAATTACCCATTCCTGAAGAATTAAACATAATTTAAGCTTCAGATGCTGATGTTTGGGTGACAATGTACTTTGATTCCTTCTTAGGAAGCAGCCTTTATATGACACCCTTGACAAGAATCCTCACCTCAAACAAGTTCATGCTCAATTCTCCACCAATGTCCTTGTAAAAATTTCACCCAAAAAGAATATTGTAGGAGGCTGGGACATCAACCACTAGGACTGTCATTCTAATTCTCTTATCTGGGAAGGCCACAAATGCAAATTGGGCATCCTTGATTTGTCCTAGAAGTGGCACTTATTTTTTTTCCATGGAGAAACATCTCCCAAAGGTCTTGGTCAATGTGAGACCAAGATATTCAGCCATCTTAGTGGGCATGACATTGTCAGAGGCACTAGAATCTATAATGCAATTATTTAGCTCATGATTGTTTATCAACAGGGAGACATAAAATGGTTTTATCTTCCCAGGGGTAATAGGAGGAGTAATGACAAGGTTATTTGGGGTGGATGTGTTCTTTGGGGGAACATGAGTCACCTGTGGGATACCTTGTCCTGTAGGGATGACTTTATTCTTCACACATTCAATCAACCTATCCAACTGCTCAGGGTTGGCTTTTAAATATTCAAACTTAGTCATTTGAATTTTGGTCTTCTTAGAATGGTAAATTATATCAAATGACTGAAATGAATATGAAATGGAGGAAGTCAATCCAATCAATCTAGTTTTTACTAGGTGTAGGACTGGTCTACAAATTTAAAGTAGAAGGTGAAGGAATATTTGAGGTACTTACTTATTTGTTGATCACCAGGTCCTTTGATTAGAAAGGCAACAAAGTTCCTCATTTAGTTATTAAAATTTCTGGTCGAGATTATTCCCTTATTTTCCCTTTATCTGCTTATTGAGCTAATAGTTTTGGGACCTGGTAAATACTACGTATGATCCATTAAATGCTTCACCTTTACTTCTAGGTTTATCTTCATAATTCAAGAAACCAATGTTAGAGTCACTAGCTAATTCTTCTTCCCCTTCTATGAAGAGATTAGTTTCATCTTCTTGGTTTAACTCAGGTTGGAAAGAAAAATTAAATTCAGTTTCAAGATATCTAACTGCCGAGTTAACTAGAGCTACTTCAATGGCAAGCTTCCCCTATGGGGGAGGAAGATAGTTTGGTTGCCCTTGATTTTTAGTAGCATTGCCTTGGTATGACTGGTTGGAAAATGTCCTCCTTGGTATATCTCAGTACAAAGGAGGAATAGACATCCCTTGTGCCATTTGCTTCTTGAGAGCTAGCAACTCATTTTCTAGCTTTTGTACCATAGGATCAGTGGTGCATGTAGAAGAATATTTAGAAGATGAAGAAGATTTACTTCTGTTAGGATCTCTTCTTATATTTTCTGCCAAGATAAGATCATCTTCAACTTCAGTGGCTAAATCTTGAGCTAAAACAAGGTCTATGTGGCCAGCCTGCCTCAATAGGAAACTCACTTCAAGAAGTTGAGAATTTATGAAGAAGCATTTAAGATTTTTAGGTGTTCGCTGAGTAAATGTAGGAATCCTATTCCTCAGCTTGTCAAATTTAGTAATGAATTCTCACATAGGCTCATGAGGCTTCTTCTTCGTTTGTGTAAGTTGAGATAACAAGGCATATGCATCTTCTACAAGTTTGAATCTAGCTTCAAACTTGGCTTTGAGAGTGTTCCAATCAGTTACGGTCTGTGCTTGTAGATGATAGAACCAGTCTATAATAGTGCCTTGCAATGTTTCCACAAATAGTCTGACTAAAATGTCTTCATATTCAACACCTATCACACCAAAGGCTATGTAAAAGGTTGAAATATGCTCATCAAGTTGAACTCTCCCATCACCAAAGAAATTGGAAAAATTCTTCCTTGAACTGTGAGGTAGTTTGTGTAAGGGTAGAGTTAGATTCAGAGGACCAAAGGTGTTACCCTAGGGGCATTGAGCTACCATGAGATGACAATGGAAAGGAGGGATAAAAAATCTTGGTGGGGTATGTATAGATAAAGCTCTGCTAGCAGAGGAAAGAGAAACTTTTCCTGGTAATGGAGACCTAATGTTGGTAGGAGGAAAACTCCTAGTTTGCTAAAGGTGAGTTTGTGGAGGGGAAAGATCAGAGTTATTTTGCCACACAAACTCAAATACATGGTCAAAAATACCTTGAGCTCTCTAGCTTTGTGTATACCATGGATATGCCAGAGTGTAAAATAGAAATGGAAAAGAACTGGAACTACTTCAATTTGAATCTTGAGGCTTCAAACTACACATTCTTCCCCAACAGAGTCACCAAAAACTATTGGGTGAATATTTTATCACCAACTAACTGATGACAAAATAGGTATATAAACCTTAGAATAAGGAGATTTAATCAGAAAAATGCATAGGTTTACCATAGCATAATGAGATAAATATTTCCTCTCATCAAGGGGAGGTTCCCTATAAATTATATTAGGTATATATAGGCTAAAAATAGATACATGGTTAAAATAACACCATCCATCTCTCTTTTTTCATAGATGATGTTCATAGAGTAAAGGAAACTTCTTAGGTAATTGCTGAAGGCATTTCTCTTCTTTCAAAAATGATGTTTATAAAACTAGAGGAAGACTTCCTGGGTAGTAATTGTAACCACAAGAAACCCATGAAAGCACAAAGTCTTTCATTGCTTCTCCTACTGAAACAGGATGCAGTAACACAATAGAATGAAGTGTAGCACAAAGTCTCCACCTCAACTACAACAAGATAAAAGGTTATGAAGGATAAATGGAGCTCAAAGTCTTTCCAATATCCTTTACAAAAAACACAAACTAAAGACAATTATGGTAGCACAAAGTCTCCCATAGTCAGCTTCAAGACATCTTCCAACTTATTTCCACTATTTCTGCTTATTTGATTAAATGGACAAGACTATATATAGGAAAAATATATAAGAATGATTCCCTAGATAATATAAGCTATTTCAACACAAAGTCTAAAAGGTCACTTGCTTTCTCATTCAAATGACAAAATATGATTAACAGTCTGAGCTCAAAGTCTCAGGAATGACTTTCAATTTGGGTAGAGTTTTGCTTCCAATCACTGAGAGATCTCCTATATAAAAAATGAGAGATTAAAATATATAACATTCTAAGAAAGACTTGGGCACTCATTTTCATGAAAATGGTCCATGTTGAATTGAATGCTTTGAATATCTATGAAAGGGCCATGCTAGAACAGGTCATTGGCCTTGACTTTGGCATTCTAAATCATTTCAAATGTCTTCTCCTAATCATGGGTTGTCTGGTCTTCTTTATGACACTTACACATCTGTCTATTCACCTTTACTTAATTTAGAAAAACAAGCCACACCATTGAATATTTGTGCTCTCTGATGTCCACTTGGTGGACTGTTCTACCTACTAGAAATAACTCTCCTACAAATATTTATAGATTTCTTGTAGTTATTCTCTCTTTCCTTGCCATGTTTTGTCTTTCCTTGGTGATCTGAGCTCTTAGGGCTATCTTCTCACTTTCAGATGGCTCTTTCAGCTCCTTCCTTGGCTAGTCACTGAGTTTGTTCTCAGGTCTTTTAAAAATCAATGGTTATTCCATCACCCTAAAATTGACGTCTGTGAGGACGTCACTAGTCACTTTGAACCTATTTGAACCTTGAACCTTGAACTCTTTTATTTCAAAGGTTCAATAGGTCAAAGGTTCAATGTTTTGTGAAGGGCCATGTTCACTTTCTTTTTCTTCTTTGGTTGAACAATTTCTTCAAACCGTTTGATTAAACCATCTTGTTGAACTTATTTCTAGAATCTTCCACTTCCTTCATTCGCTCGAAGCTTCCACTCAAACTTTAAACTCTTTAAACCCTTTAAACCTCTGAACATTTGAACCCTTCAAAGTTCAAGGTTCAATGGTTCAACAGTTCAATCTTAACTCTTCAAATCCTTTAAAGCTTTGAACTCTCTAGATCCTTTTATTTTCTAAGTTTGTCAAACTTTTTAAACTCGTTGAACCTTTGAACCCATGAAATCTTTTTGGTTCAAGGTTCAATAGTTCAATCTTCACTCTTCAAAGCCTTCTTTTATTTAAGTCTACCAAATTTGTTGAACCTTTGAACTCATTGAACCTTTGAACTCATTAAACCTTTGAACCTTTTGAAGGCGTGGTTCAATGGTTCAATGGTTTAGCAATTCGTTCCATCTCTTTGAATTGTTTTGAACTCTTTGAACCTGTAGAACTAATTGAACTTGTTAAAGTGGAGTTCAATGGTTCATTGGTTCAATGATTCATTATAACTCTTTGAAACCCACCATTAAGTCTTTTTATTGAACCTTTGTGTTGAACCATCCTCAAAACACTAAGGAAAAACCTCAAGTGTTTTGAACTTCCTCTGAAGAAAGCTCACCTGTTGAAACTGTGACTTCTTTAGCTGAAAAGGCTTGAATATTTAAAAAAATTAACTGTTCAGAATATTTTTTAGAAATAAAAGAGAGAGTTTTGGTCTACAGGACCAAAATGGTCGTTATGTTGTCCACAAAAGCAGGTGACGGATTTTGGGAACAACACTACTTATACTTATTTCCACTAATTTAGTCTAATTACTATATTTCCTAGCTAAATTAATTAATAGCCTAAAAATCCCCATCCCATTTCTATATTCCATAAACCTTTACCCTATCCTTAAACTGATTACTCTCCCCATAAAATTTATAATAGAGTCTATTACCTACTAACCTACTTCCTAAACCAACTAGCTAATTTGAAATTCCTATTTATTCAACTACCACCCTAGCTACCCTACTACCTGAGCTATTCTTACATCCCTATGAATCCTAAGCCTCATTAACTCCCATCTAATCCACCAATTATCTCCTAAGTTAAACAAGAAGCCTCTAGAACTAGGGAATCTCCTCTAAAGTTCTAGAAGTCTCTAAACTAGAGACTTATAAATAATTTTAAAATTCCCTAAATTTTCCCCACCATCCTATAAAAAGCCATGCTTGGGCCATGGCCAAGCTAACTTAGAAAGCCATCAAGCCCTCATCTTGATACTATATTGTATCCATAGGAGCTCTCTAGAACTCATCCAAGCCATTATCAACCTCATACAACCTTGGAAGTCATTATCAAGACTTAGCAAGAAATCCAATAATTTATAATCTTGGATATCAAATAATCCAAGTGCAAATCCTAGAGTGGAGTCATAAAGAGGTAAAAATTATGGTAAGCATGTTCTTATTATTATCATTATTATTATAATTTACCTCTTTTATCCATTCCTATTGGTGTCATTGAGTTTTAGGTTTTATTTCTAAGTTTGGTAATATTGCTTGAATCTAAAATTTGGTGCAAAGTAAAGATCATGACAAGTATGTTTGAATGCCAGATTGGCAAGCAAACCTAAAAGGTTATATCCATAGATGATGATTAAAATGAAAGATAGTTTCCCTAAAACTCTAAAACATAACATTAGGAAATTTTGGTGATGCTCCAAAACAATGTTTTAATGAATATTGATCAACCCAAATACACTCATCTTGTATCCCTCACATAGAGGTATAACCCTACAAAATAATGATGGTTTATGACTAGAAAATAGTAGTGTTTGAGGGCTTCTAAATTGCACTTTTGTTCACTATGATCATTCAATATAATCTATAGGATTTGAGCCTCTTAGTGACCTTTATAACCAAATTTGTAGTATTCTACAAGAGTTCAACCTCTAATGACAATATAGAAGATGGACACCAATAGTGCAACCTATAGTCATATGTCAAGACCCTGCACATGGTAAACTTCCCTAGGAGTATGTATTAGTTTTTGATAAATTTGGAGGGTCTAGTGAGGTGATCAAGAGATAAAATATTTAACAAATCACCACTTACACTTGGATAAACTCCTCAAATAATTATTTTTGGTGAGACAATAGGAGAAGCACCCTTTTTTGTCTTAGATAGAAGGTTCCCCCCTAGGATGCTAACTTGCAGACTTTGAAGGAAGAGGATAACTAGGTGAGTTAAGGGTGGACAAGACCTTATAGAAGGGTGTAACAAGTTCATGGCTTCAATGGCATTTCAAATACATTGCTTAATTCATAAGAATCTAATACTATTTAAGGACATGAAAACACATAATCATTTCTTTCTTTATTCATTTGATCATCAAAAATTACATGATCAAAACATCAAACACTATTATAGACAAATAAATATGTACTTTATTTATAAATAAATATGTAATAAACAAACAAATATGTACTTTATTTAGCAGTAAATTAAATATGTTGAAAAAAATGATTACAATACTAAACACTATTTATCAATATTGAAATATATTTTTATAAAATTGTTCTATTTAATTTCTGAACCATCACTTTCATCCAATGGATTGTAGTCATCGTCACTTTCATCCTATAAAACATGTGTGTAAAAAAATAGTGGTTATATTCTTGAAATACTTCAGTCTGGTTGGATGAGAGAAAAATATGTGTTGTAGGAGATTGTGTATCTATTTCACAATGCTACATATGGATACACTAGACAAAGACTGGAGGCCTAAAAGAAGTTATTTTAAATGCTATATAGTTTTAAATACACTCAAAATGGTAGTTTCACACTAATGAATATATTACATACTTGATCTAGATGCACATAGACATCCATATCATTAGACACCTTCATTGGCAAGAACTTCTCCAAGAAGGGCCTCAGATAGGCTAGAATGGCACCAAGAGTACCCCACACATCAGGAAAAATAACATCATCCTATGGCCATTCATATGACATTTTTATGTATAAATCATGATCGAGCTTATCTATGAATGTCATTTACTCATATCTCACCATTAGATTGTGGTATGAAGAATATGCCATGTTGTAATGCAAGAGAACATTCACGCATCACAATCCATATGGGTTCATAAAATTTGCTATGGTTTCAAGCCCCCTCCAATTGATGGAACCAGCCACCACACAAAAGATTTTGTACAATGTTTATCATTACAAATTTAGCTTCTCTAATAAATTTGATTTTTTCTATATGAATTTATGGAATTACTCTCATGTTTTGACAACACTTCCCATGTTTTGTATCATTAATTCCACCTGCCACATAATTACACAAATTATTAGAGATATTTTCCAAAAATAATTCACAAAATGTAGTTAATCAGCATAGTAAGATGTTTTGTGTGGAGTTTGGTAAAAACTAATGTAATTTCAAATGCATAAAAGAATGTAAATGAAATGTGGTAGTCAAATTCATAAGAGAATGTAAATTAAATGTAATTTCATGCATCACACATTTTGTAACTACCTACATACATGTAAATAACAATTAAATAAAAGACAATGTAAGAAAAGAAAAGATGGCATGGATGTGGGGGGTAGAGAAGTCAAATCTAAAGACTGTAAGTAGGGTTAAAACCTTAAGCAAAGACAAATAAGGATATCTTTACTCATACACATTAAAAGCCTTAGGATCCATGTGTTGAATAGGTTAGGTGAGCAAAGTTATTTTGAGGGATCCATTCAAAGTAAAAAAAAGGGGGTTTTAATGTATTGAGATTGATTATAAATTGTATTGAGGGATCCATGAATCCATATGCAAGTTTTTAATGTGTTTTTTATAGGTTTGAATGGAAAGAATATAGGTTTTAGAGTGAGAAAGAGAATGTATGATTCACTTAAGACAAAATAAGGAAACTTTCCTCAACATAGTAATCATGGACTTATTGTTCCTTCTAATCACATATGAATAAAACTAAGTATTGACATTATAAGTTAGTTAAGAAAGGACAAGTACCCTCTATTGGTGAGTTTTATACAATTGCCATATCAAGATAGTATAAAGGTGAGTGAGGGTTTTGTTTGTGTTTTGTAATTACAAACCATTGTGTCATTTGAAAAGTAATTTTTGTAATGTGATAATTGATTATAATATAATTCATACCATGAAACATAAGTTAGAGTTTAAAACTTGAACATGTAGTCCCATTGAATGATAAACCCTATGTATGCAATCCAAAACCTTGTCTATAGGGTATTAATAAATGAAAATAAGGTGTATTACAATGTATGAAGGTTTGGTGGAATGAATATTGATAGGGAATAAGTAGAAATAAATGTGTAAAATGTCCCTTAGTGGTTTGTGATCACTTTGGAGGAGAAACTATTAACTAGACATAACACAGTCACACATAGCCATAACCCTATTTACATAGTTTGCAAATAAAATGGAAAATCAATTGATCATTATAAGGTGATTAGACATTGGATAGGGTGAATTTTATAGTGTATTAAGGTGGATTAATCTCAAGATAGAACCCAGGTAAAGTTTATATTGCTTGTGAAGGAATACAGGACCCAAAAACTATTGCATAGTCAAATTAAAGGATGCTAAACTCTATCTTTTAGCCAAATTAAGATAACATAGGTCTAATACTTCTTTATAATCTATTGAATAAGGTCGAGAACATGGAGACAGACCTAAATACAACTTTTGGTTCCTTTGAAACAAGACCAAATCCAAAATAGTGAATTATATAGGCTCTCAAGCATGTGTAAAAAAGGGTAAACCCTAATTTAGGGTTTTGAGTATTCTAAGAGATTGAACACTAGGAAAATTCAAAAAATTGGTAATTTTACTAGTTATGATGTGTTCTTAGAGATAAAGAAAGAATTTGAGTTTTTAGTTATGGGAAAGTATGTATTTTAATGAAGGAACTCAAGTATATGAATACATAAACTCTCAATAAAGAAAGAAGTCAAGTCCAAGAATGGATTGTATTGTAATAGATAATAATGCTATGAATAAATGAAAGTGATCTATTATGTATTATCTATTCATTATATGTGATTATATTAGTTCATGTTGTCCTTGAAGGCCTAGAGGCCATAAATGTGTTATCCTTTGTGTATAATTGTAGGTAAATGAAGGACTATAAGTGATAATAAAAAAGTGACTGTAGGAAATAGTCAAAGAAGAGAGTTTAGAATGATTTCATGAGATTGATAGGTTTTGAAACATTATGACCAAGTTTTTATGCATGACTACTTGATGATGATCTGATCTCTCTAGACTTGTACAAGATATTTTCCTCTTAAACAAAGGCACCATGAAGTACAAAAAAGAAAGATAAGGCCATGGTCATCAAATCTTCATATTATGGGGTTGACATTTTGGCTTGTGAGGCAAAAATGTTAACAATATGGTGACTTTGATTGCTTGACTAGCTTGCTAGTCATGGAACCTAGAATTTGATCAAGCTTGTTTAGGACAACTTTAGAAAAATAAATAAATATTTATAGAAAGAATCTACCTATCTTATTGAAAAATATTAAAGTAATGAGATAGACATGAAAAACAAAAGGATGAACAACTACCTAAAACAATAGAAAAACAACAAACATAATAATGTGCAAGGGCACTTGGAAAAAAGATAGACCTATCTACCTATATACAAGGATCATGATACAATACTAATAAAAAAAATTGAGATACCTCCCATTGATAGGGATGGGAAGGATCTCTCCATTTAACCTAACAAGCTCAAAATAATTGATCTTCGTACAACTTGTGATAACAAAAGAGCCACTCCAAATATAATCAAACTTGGAGTGTTTTTTGGGTTTTACATGGTCCTCATCTCATTTGAGGACTATATCGCCTTGATAAAATGTTTTTGAGGAAGATATATTATTAAATTACCTCTTGAATTGTTATTTAATAGACCACATGATGTGGATATTAGTGTCCCTTGTCTCCTCCAACTGTCTTAGCTCATTCAACCTTACTTGCATAGCATCATCCTCTAAAAGCTCACATTGATGCACAAGATCTCATGTAGGGAGTTCAAGAGATATGGGAATTTTAGATTCTCATAAACAAGGAGGTATGGAGAGTGTCTATTAGCTATATTAGGTGTCACTCTATTTGACCACAGGGTAGTTCTTAGTCTAGTATGTCACTCCCTCTGACTATCTTTCATAGTTCTTTTGATAATCCTTAATAGGTTCTTATTGGTGAACTCTGCTAGTCCATTTTTCTATGAGTAATAGTTATAAGATGCCTTGAGATAAATTTCATGTGAAAGGGCCCACTCACATACCTTGATGTTGCTAAATGTTAATGCATTGTTAAAAATAATTATAGATGACAAACCAAATTTGGTCACAAGGCTATCATAGAAGTCCAAAACAAATACTTCATCAACTTCTTTGAGGAAAACTACTTCAACCCACCTTGTAAAGTAGTCTATTGTTGTAATAATCCATTTATTCCCTTTACTTTAAGAGGGTTTTATTATTCTTATAAAATCTAAGCCCCATTGCCTAAAGGGCTACTCTACTTGTATGGGTTGCAAGGGAAGGGAAACTAGATTATGCTTTCCAACAAACATCGCACATTTTGGGCAATTACTTACCCAAGAGTGAGCATATCTAAACATTATGGGTCAAAATCACCCAAATATAATTATTTTTGAGGCTATGGTTTTGGTATCAAAGTGCCCACCAATTGGACCGTCATGAAACTACTCAAGTAACTTATCTATTTGGCCTAATTCCACACACCTCAAAAGCATGCCTCCAATGAATCTCTTGAAAATTACTCCATCTATCAAGACATAAGGTATAATTTTCAACCTAAATTTCCTTCTCTTGGATCTATCTAGCCCCATAGGTCATTATCTTGACTCACAAAATCTAATTATATCATGTGTCCAACTGAAGGGTGTGTTGTCTGCAGTTGCTTGTTGGCCATCATGTACTGCCAACACTTGATATTTATCTTGATTCAATTAAATTTCAAGGTGATCAAAAATCTGTATGCCCCTCACCAAATTTATAACTCTAACCTGAAGTTCATACTCCATGCATTTTGTCACCCAAATGGTTCTTTTCTCATTGAGGTGTCTGTTGAGTATAAACTCTTTAATACTTGGGTGTACCACCATGAGTATGATATTACTATTCGATACCATGTGCCTAAATGTATTCAAACCTATCAATAATAAAATAACATGAATTTATACAAATCTATACCTCTCCTCATACACCTTTAAGGCATAATTAAAGAAAGCAATAAGATGTTTTAGACATTGCTTATTTTGTTGCATCAACATGGTAGAGATTGCATCCAATGTAGAGAAGGAATACAAGTAGAATTATTTATTAAAATTATAGTTAAAAAGTGTATGGGAATTATATATGGCCTCCTTGATGGCCTTAAAACTCTTCTTACCTTATCTGGTCCATGTAAACTCTTTGTACTTTCTTAACATGTGAGTAAGAGGTTTGACCATCTCCACAAAGCCTAAAATAAATATTCTTATAAAATTAATCTTTACTAAACAACACTGAATACCCTCATTATACTTGGGAAAGGATAGAGATAATATGAAATCAAATCTTTCAAGGTCTATGGAAAAACCATCCTTGGACACTAAATGACCTAATAATCTACCCTCATGAACAACAAATATGCATTTTTTAGGATTCAGTGACACACAAAACTCTTTGCATCTTTCAAACACTAACCTCAAGTGAGCAATGTGATAGCTAGGTCCTTTGAGAAAATAATGATGTCATATAGGTAGATGAACACCATGTCATTTATCAAACCTTCAAAGACAACATCCATTATCCTCTAAAAAGTTACTCCAATATTGGATAGTCTGAAGGGCATTTTCATATATGCATAAGTGCCCCACTTTGTGGTGAAGGTGGTCTGGTGCCTATCTTCTTCCTTGACCATGATTTTATTATAGCCATAGTAGCCATCAAATAATGATAATTTCTATGAACCTACCTCCTTTTGAAGAATCTGATCTATTGAGGGTAGTGGGTAATGATCTTTTAGAGACACCTTATTGAGGTCCCTAAAATCAACATATAAACATATTTCCCCATTATTATTCCTTATTGGCACAAGGTTTTCCTCCCATAAGGAATGTTTTATGGGGAATATGATATTTGACTCAATTAGCTTAAATATATCCCTTCTAATCAACTCTTCTACTTTCAAATTTATAGGCCTTTGCTTCTACTTGATTGGTCTTGCATTGCTTTCTAGCTCAATGGTATGTTGTGCAAGTTTGGGGTCAAACCCCTTAAAATCCTTGTATTCTCATGTAAATACATTATATAAATCTTTACATAAGGAAAAAAATTCAAATCTCTCTTCTATTTTGTTAATCTTTCCTAACCTTAACAATTTGCCCTTAAAGATCTCTATCCTTTCATAATGTTCCTCTTTGGATGAGATACATGCCTTGCCTTTTATCACTTGGTCATCTTCATTGAAGATGATTTACAATGTCACAATCCCCTTAGGTATTTTTTTAGATCTTATCTATACTATCTAATCATTATACTGGTGTTGGAACTTACTTTTATTTTTATGGTATAATTATGCTTCCTGCATCAAAAAACATATAATTTGATCATCATTATCAAACACCTGCTAACTTACCTCATTATGAGGTATAACTAGCCTACATATAACCTTGACCTTGACTTAACTCTGATTGCCTTTGGCTTGATCTACAACCTCATACTGATCTTTAATGGCTGTAAACCTATCTGCATGTTGATTTGCCTCTCTTGGTATGGATTGTATATTAAATGCCAAGAAGTCTTATATGAGATCCCATACACGATGCTTGTAGGATTTTAAATGATGGTTATTTACTATAACTATGTCTCTCACTTGTTTCATAACAAGCTCAATGTCACCTTTGACTTGAATACGTTTGACACCTCTTCTTCATGCCTCTTCTAAACCATGTAAAAGAGATTCATCTTCAACTGTGTTTGAAGTGACACTGAATTAGAATCTTGTAGCTAAATAGTACTTCTGACTTGAGGGTAAAACCAACATGACCCCAAATCCACTAAATTTTTTTTACCTTGAACCATCAATGAATAAGGTCCATAGACCATCTTCTTCTTGAGTGGTGTTAGTTAAGCAAGGTATAGTAAAACCCTCCTCATATATACAATACACCCCTAATTCTACTTCTTCAAAATTGATATAGGGATAAAATCCATGGTTGTTAGCTACCCATTCATATAGATATAGGTCTAAAATGCCTTCAAGATGATTATGAGGCTCTTTTCACTAAAATTTTCAACCTCCTCAAATATGGTACAATTGACATTTGCAAGGTTAGGAATATAAGGCTCTAGATGGAACCTAGAGATAGGTTCAAACCTAATAGTTACCTTAGTCCCATATCTGGTCCTAAAAACCATGTATTACCAATCAAAGGACAAATAGCCACCAATATTTGTAGTAAACTCCTTAGATAGGCATAGGACAAAATATGGGGGTAGGTCTAAAACCATTACATCTTGAGTGATGGCACAATTTAGGCAAGATACTAATGTGATCTTAAGATATTTCACTATGCCTACCATTTTAGTGGGGAAACCATCCAACTAGATAACCCCTTTTTCATTAGGTACATATTTAAGCTCAATCTTGTCTACTATGGCTTTAGGCATAATTGAGGTTGAAGCCCCTGAATCTATCATACACTTATGCACTAAATAGTCTCCTATTATGATTGATAAATATAATGGAGGGGGTTTGACAACCTTGGGGGGATGAATAATATTATGGACTTGAATTTTATTAGGAACTTGATTAGGAACATAACTAGGACCAATCTGACTACTATTTGTAAAAATAATGTTCACTTTTTCAACTATCTCATTCATATGAGAAGGCATGGAGAGTTCTTGCTGAAGAGTCTCTCTCTGTCCTGGAATGGAAAAATTATCATACATAGACATAGTGACATTAGACTTTTTCATATGATCCAAAATATTGAAATTAAAACTAGTACCTTTGGATTTCACCTTGGAAGTAGAAGTATCACTTGGCACATGAGTGACATAAGGAACACAAGGAGACTTCTGCTATTGTCTCTGAGGTTGGGGTACTTATTGAGTTACAGGAGCTTTAACATATATATTTAAAATGGTAGGCTATTGAATGGTTTGTGGAGATGTTGAAGAAGCCCTAGACTACTCTAAATTACCATCTAACATCCTCCTTTTATACTTGGTATGAGTTACAACTACTTCAAACATATGTTCCCCTTCTTGAAAGTTTATGCACATGGTGTTAGATGGTGCATTACTGATGATCCTTTGTCATTGAATTTGAGATTCTTATAATGTCATAGTAGGCATATTACCTTGATTTATTAGAGGACCTTGTGGTAGAAGATGTATGGTGTCATGGCCTGAGAATGAAAGAGCGTGCCACCCACTCAGGTACTGATACATCTCCCCACTTGTATCCATTACCATCTCATTAGACTATTCCCCTAATTTCCATTAACATTCTTGTGCAAGATTATTTTATGTGGAGACCAAGGCTCTCAAGCTACTTATAGTTGTAGGGTTATTGCTATTATAAGATCTATCTTGAGTAAGTTATCCTTGGGATTTTTGGTTTGATGGATAAGGGGGTATATTTAGGATTGAACATGGTATTAGGTTTGGAAGGGAACTTGGTATGAGTATGGCCTATATGAATTTTGATACTATCTCTCTAGAGCCACTAGCTTGTTTGTTTTGTGCCTTCAACAAGCTCTTAGTCTAAAAAAATTTATCCACTTGGCCATCATTAGGTTGGGTTGGTTTTTTGGGGTGGGTAGTGGAGAAATGGTGGGGGGGGGGTGGCTAAAGTATAAGAAAAAGTGGCATGATAGGTCTTGTCATAAGTTTCCCTACATGTATCAAATAGTTTTTTGCCTTTATAACCACCTCATAATCCCTAGATAGAGTTGTCCCACCCATAGATTGGATCACGAATGCAATGTCTAAATTCAATGCTCTCAAATAGTAAAGGAAAACATAATTGGGTGTGGACTTAATGATGACAAGCATCTTATCCCAAGTATTTTGGAATCTATATTTAAAATTGACCATAGATTCTTGGGGTGACCTTTTGATTGAGGTAAATTGTTCCACAAGTGATACATGGTCACTTTTATATTCAAAATGTTTACATAGGCACTCACCAAACTCATCCCAAGTATTGATAGAGGTAGGAGTTAAACCTTTATACCATTACAGGGATTTTAATTTTAAAGATGTGTCTAGTAGTCTCATGGCTACATTCTCTTATGTAATGTGATGTACTACATAAAGGTTTGTAATGTCAATAATGTACTCTACAGGGGTGGTGGAGTTTTCTCCTATAAAGTATG
The DNA here is from genome assembly GCA_037957365.1 of Torreya grandis. Taxonomy (NCBI): domain Eukaryota; kingdom Viridiplantae; phylum Streptophyta; class Pinopsida; order Cupressales; family Taxaceae; genus Torreya; species Torreya grandis. Next base: position 1,412,798 of record JARHVA010001958.1, read on the forward strand.
GTAGACTCTTCAAAGAGATAGAAAGGATGTCATCATATTGATGAAGGTTAAGAAGGATCCTCCCACTAAAGGGTACAAAAACTTAATTCCTCAACAACATTATGAATGGAACAAGAAATAGGCCTCACCTAGAATAGAACCTTATGAACTATGGTGTAGATTCTACTCTATGTGGTGAGTGTCTTATGCTACACCTTGTGATAGGGGAAAGGATGCTCTTAATATCCTTATTCTTGAGGGAGATATAAGCTCACTAAAATATAAGATGATACCCCTTATAGATGATCTTATTCTTCTTAACATGTATGTAAGGGGATGGATTTTATAGACTAGAGATGTTTAGATTCACCAAGTGCTCTTGCTAAGTACCTGTTACACTTATTATCCAAATATAACACCAATTATTTAGATTCTTCTTCAATTGGCCCCATTAGGTGTGTTAAAACTGTTATAGACTCAAATTTTACCCTAGCTAAAAGTATAAATGTTCAAATCTAGTCCAACATAGGAATGACCCTAGGCTGTGGGTTACCTAAACTTGGGTCAAACCTCTAGGATTTTTAATGAGGCTAGCTCCTGAGGTATAATAATATAGTATATTTCACTAAACCTATTCTATTGGGATGAAAAGGGAGATAAATACATGAATGGAAATCTATAATAAATGTGGTGATGCACCAAATGTTTAATAATCCACTTTCAACTTAGACACTTTTATGACTATTAATGAATTCAATCAAGACAACAACTAGTAAGATTATATGACAAGGTTAAACACATTAGTATTTTGTATGAAGGATAAAAATGGACCCACAACATGAAGGATAGAAATAGATAGGACTATATAAGACACTGTGGACTTATGACACTTCAAGAGGAATGCCACTAGCTAGCACTTCACACAACCTGCATGAAACCAATATAATTGAATCAAAGTACATGAAGAACATATAAATGATGAGTGGGGACATAAAATTTTCACATCAAAATTCAATAAAGCACACTTCACTTTCAACCATAATTTGAATTTTTTCTTATATTACTTCAAGAGAGTGTTACAAAGTGATTTTGGTAGAGCTTCACTATCTCTAGTTGAGGGAGGCAAATCAAGAGATCAAATCTAGTATATATAGGAAGAGAAAAGGTGGGAAAGAGAAATTGGTGCTAGAAGAAGGGCATTAATGAGCCCAATATCATTCATAACAACCATAACCATAATCCTCCTTGAGCTTGCTCTTATATTAATGTTGCTCTATCATTTTTTGACATGATAGAGGATATGAAAATCAAGACAAGTTGTAAGGAATAATTTTAGCTACCAGATGAACCTTATCGAGCTCTTTTGTATCAAAGTCCTTTATTGTAAAGGCAAAATATTCATACTTAGGGAAATGCTCATGTTTTATTTTAATGTCTATGCATCAAGAGTATGGCTACATTTAAGGATGAGGAACCCCCACCATATCTCATTTATATACCCCTATATGGGAATCTGAACCTAGGTCCACTATAGATGAAAATCAATCCAAACTATTGGTTTTCCTATAGTTTTAACTGATAAAATAAGTTCACCAGGTGCATGTTCTTTATTTGATAATAAGCCATCACCCCCTTGTTCTATATTAGGTCTAAAAGACCTATTTTACCTCTATGGAGCTCTGTTGTCAATGATTGGTCTTAGTTTCCCTTCTCTGGTTCAACCTAGATCCACCTTAGATCATATTTTGGGCTCAATTCCTTCATATTTACCTTAGTAACAAAATTTCCCCTTCAAACTTCATCAAAATATCTAGACTTTCCCTTTATTCATTAACCATTAGTATCTGACTCAACCTATTGGCATTGTGAATCCTCTTGCACCATCTGATCTTTGTTTATCTGAATGACTACTGAGCATCGATCCTATGCCATTTCAACATGTTCTTGACACTTGTCAGTCACACCTTTACACTTAGGATTCACTGACTCTTTGAATTTATTACATACTATTAGATCTGAATCTACAATTGAACACAAGCCATTAATTTGCTTGGGCCCATTAACTTATCAGTCTCCACTCACCATTGTATATTCTATATGATCGAATGCCAATCATTGATCTTGGTTTTTGAATCCAAATGGCTATTCCATATGGATTAAAATTGACATTTACATGCATATATTTGACATCTATGCAAATGCATTTGACATCCATGTGACTATCATTAAGATATTTGAAAACCAATGGTCATTTTCCATGACTTAAATTTGACATCTGCGTACCCCTTAATTGACATCCACAAGAATCTCAATGAAGTCTACATGACGATCAATATTTAGACCCCAATGGATGATTGCTGAGCTTGAAATTTGACACTTGTGTGAATGTCACTTTGTGGGAATAATTTTTTTGAGCTAAATAGATCTTTGAAATTTTTTTACCATGGGTATTTTTTATCAGGCTTTCATTTTGTCCTTTTTGTATCAGACAATTTGTCTGATAATAATGACTTCAAGATTTTGCCTTCGGGACAACTTCCCAAAATAATTATACCTTGCAATTTTTTTTACGAGCTTTGTGCAAAAAAACTTCCCTAAAATAATTAGTCTTTGAACTTTTTGTTTTGGGACTTTATCCAAAATAAATATGCCTTTGAGATTTTTGTTGTGGACAATTTATCCAAAAGAATTTTGACACTAAGACAAATACCCATAGCAATTTATGCAAAAGAATTATGCCTTTGAAACTTATGCTTATGAACAACTTCCTTCATTATTTTTTCAAACACATTTCCTTAGGGAATTTTACAAAGACATTTCCTTTTGGGATTTTTTCAAAGACACGAACCCTGAATACCCAATAACAATTCTAGCACTTAGCGAAAAGTTGAAATATTTCCTAAGTTGTGACCAAGATTTTATGCATGACATCCTGATGATGGTCTAATCTATTTAGACTTGTACAAGTCATTTTCCTCTTAAACAAAGTCACCATGAGGTACAAAAAATCAAGATAAGGCCATGGTAATCAAAGCTTTGAACTATGGGGTTGACATTTTGGCTTGTGAGGCCAAAATGTTAGTAGTTGTATGTATGCTTTTATGTATGTGTCATGGATATGATAGCTATCTCTTACTTGTTACACTTTCACTTAGTTTTATATGCCATGAGGAACCTCATGAATCTCCCCTTTTTCCTTGGGTACCTTGATGGATACCATGCTCCATTCCCTTAGGTAGTTACTTATATTATTCTTAGATTATGTAGTTCATATAAATGCTAACGTTCTTATATCTATCATGACAACCTTGTGAATTATAGATCAAACATACATCATATATTATCAACTTATGCTTAGATTGTTTTAAATTCCAATGTCATGTATATACATTATATTGGTTTATCACATAGATATCATATGTTTTTAGTGTAACACATTATGTAAAGCTTTTTTTAAAGATAATTATTACACAAGTACAACTCCCTTCAAAAGAGGGGGCATTCATAGTGGTTTGTCATAGAGATTAATCCATCCAAGTACACTCTAAGTATAGTTTTTAGCACACAGACATAATTATAGAGCTTAGAATCAAGAATGAAAACATAGTGAAAAATAGTCATATAGAGATTAGAGATAGTTTGAAAAAAAATAGCATAAAGGATACTAGTACGGTGTGCTACTATCCAAGGAACCATACTACTATCCAAGGAATTGTGCTACATGCTAGTAGCCACATAAATAGGAAAATCCAAATTTGACAAAAGAACACAATAGTTATAGTCTAAATTTGTACAATTTCAATCACATGTTATTGTATTTGATTAGTTTATACCCAAATTTGCATAGAATCATATCATATTTTATTAGATTAGGGGTATCATGTGCATCATGATTACCCCTATTTCAATTTTAGATATACATAAATACATACTATTACAACTCAATCCATAATTTATATTCACAAATATCAGAATAGGTGGCATGTGTGTGACACATTATTTCCACATGATAAATTTTATACCAACTCATCTTGGATGGAATGATAAATCCATGTCATTATACACATTATGAAATTTAAACACTATTTAAACCAGATTTCAAACTAAATTGATTCGTTATTTCATCTACAATGGTTGGCATTTTTGTAGTCCTTGAGCTACATTATTGAGTGCTCGAGAGGCCCCTTAAACATTTTGTATTTTAGAGTTTTTGAGTGGCCCCGATCCATTCTACATATTTTTAGTTACATCATATAATTTCAATCATAGATGTATCTACTACACATGGGTAGGCAATGATGGAGTAATATCCTACTTGAGTTCTTAAGCCACCTATATAGGAGGGTTAGACAAGCCATCAATCCAATCTAAGTTATTCATAATGTATGATCCATTGAGAAGGGATGGGAAATGATGAAGTCAAAAATGGATTGAGTCCTTAATCCACCCACACATGGGGATTGAGAAAGTCATCAACTCAGTCAAATTTATTTATTGATTTGATCACTAGTTATACACATAGAGGATATCACTAGGTTTTTGCATTGGTTCATGTACCCAGTGAGGTGTATTCATTCCTTCTTTCCTCTATCTCTCTCTATCTCTTATTTATTTACTTATTTTGTCTTTGATTTTGATATTCCTTAAGGAAGGATTGATTCATCCATGTTTTATTTGTATGATACATAATGGAGTACACTTTGCATACTCAAACCCAATTTCAAGGGCTTCACCTATTAGGTAAGTCTATGTATGATTTTTTTATTTATCTTAGTCATTTCATTTTGATACATTTATATAATAAAAGGATGGTAATTATAGTCATATAAATTATAATTTAAGTGTAATGAGTGTCACTTGAGACCACCTATTTCTTGCCTAGCCATAGACCTATCTTAGGGCTTATTTCTACCTTTATCCTTACATATCCTTAGACATCCAAAAATTAGTCCTAGGCCTTCGCTTAGGGATCCAAGCCCCTAGTGCCTCAGGTTATGCCACCTCGACACTATTGCAATTCTTTGGACACTAACACACTATGTTAGTGACCAAGGGGCCACACTAGTATCACTTGCCTAATTTCAACCCCAATGAATATATTTTAAGTTACTAAGATACCTAGGGTTGACCTAGACCTATTTCACACTCCACAAAAACACTAGATCAATATAAATACATGACTTTTATCCTTTTATCCACTAGATGGAAATTAGATGCAAAATACACAAACAAGCTTACAAAAAGTTATGTAAAATCAAAGGTAATTGATCCTTATTCTAACCTAATTTTGCACACAATCATCTAAAACCACCCTAATCTCAAAACACACATATTTTTAGTCTCAAGCCTCATTAAAAATAATCAATTTGACACTCATACTAACATTTAATCACACTTACACCAAAACTTAGATTGAAATAACTACATTAGGCTTGATCCTCTCTCAAGGTATTGGTATGTAAGTAACTCTCAACATAATGAGGTGTTAAGGACATCTATCCTACCTTGCTAACATCAAACTTTTGTTACTTGTGCTTCCAAATACCTTAAAAACATGGAGGTCTAGGGTTTGCATACAAAATCATTCTAAATAGGTCATAGATAATGAAGTAGATTTTATCCACACTGGAACAAGCCTATTAAATTCAAACATAGATACTCATAAAAATTCATATCAGTCCCTACATAAGGACACTATAATTGAATAGGAGGATACTAGCATGGTATGTTACTATCCAAGGTACCATGCTACTATCCATGAGGGTTTATAACCCTTGGACCCTATTCATGACACCCTGATCAATTTTTGTATCAATTTTTATGCCCCAAATCATCTATCTGTCACTTTCTAGATAAGTACTTATTTGTGTCATTTATTACTATTTTTAAAAATATTAGATTTAGTCAATTCTTGCATAAATTAGTGGTTGTATTTATTATATATCTTTCCTCTAATTTACTATACTCAACCCTTTAACAACCTAGGATTTTCATTTCATAATCCCTTAAAAGTTAAATCACTTTATCAAATTCAAGTAAATCTATTAAAATAGTAGGAGGATTATCTTAAGGATAAGGTTCATTACTTCAAACCAGGGCTTTGGGTAAAAACTTACAAGCTTTCTTTGATGCTCTATTTACTTTTACTAGAGTGAGATACATTCAATAAGACAAGATATTATGATGATCCCATTTTAATAAAATAACCACCACTCAAAAGGATGGATTCCCAAGCTAGAGGATAATAACTACTAATCAAATCAATGAAAAATACCATAGGGATGAATAGAATGTTAGAGGTATGGTAGTTGGTTAAAACCCTAAGACAAGATTGACATGAAAAGTACTCCATAGCTCAATCAATTTATTTTTCTTAATATGTAATTATATTTTATTATTTTTTATCATATTCACTTATCACACTAAAATGATAATAAAATCTATAATTCTCATGACTTGTGGTTGTTGGATTGCTTGCTAGTATTTTTCTACTATTTGCAATCAATTAAAGAAATGATTTATAGTAAGTAGAAAACTAAAAAATATAATTATATCATAAATTATAAATATATAAGATAAAATAATTAATTAAAAATTTTGAAACATAATGTAGATATTGAAATTTAATTAATAAAAACTTGGTAATGTTTGTCCTTTACATTTTTACCTTACTTGGTCAATTCACCATTCTGATAACCAACAAACTTTATATAATCCTTCAAAGTCTCAAAATTAATGTGCATATCTCCAATACTTCCTTATTTTATCTCTATTCAACATGTAATTCATTGTTAGTATGATTATAAAGCCTCTATTCCTTCTAGACAAGAGCACACTATCAAAAAAGGATGCATTGTGTCTTTGTCTTGTAGTGCATCTTTGTCTACAATGCTCTAATGATTATATTTTAAAAATGACACAATTCATAACCACTCTCCCACAAAAAATAATAGGTTGGTTATCAAAAATCTTCATCTATAAAAGCACATCAAGGCTCATATTTGAGACCTTTGACTACTCTATATAACACTCTCTTATAAAGACAATTTAAAAAAACATCTATCTATTTAGCAAATATCCCTACTACAATTTTGTTGTATTATTTTAGTTATCAACCAAGTTAACATTATTTTATTTTAGGTTTAGAGATTTCCTTTTATTAGTCATTCTAATCAAATTTTTATCCATATGATATTCCTAAAAGGAAGATTTACATCGGCCTGAAGCCTACTTGGACTATGTAGACAACACTCAGTGAACAAGGGGTTTTCTTAGGATAGATTGGCCATATACTACTTCCCCACTTTCCCCCCATCTTGTATTTGATCTTGTTTTGTGATCTTGTGCAAGATAGGGTTTTGATTTTTCAAGTCATTTACACATCCAAATAGGGTCTACACAATTGCACACAATATTAAAAAAAGGGTGAATGATTCCAAATTTTTATATTCGATGCACAATTTATCTGGATAAAGTCATAGTGACAAATACTAATGTACTAAGACCTTATCTATAATATATGTCATTGTCCATACATACAATATATATTTTTTTTCAATTAAATCTATGTTTTTGGGTTTTTCTAGACAGATACAGACTGTCACAATTAAAAAATAAATAACATAATTTGAAATAATTCAATTTTCAAGGTCATCTCTCTAACCTTAACCCTAATTTCTATTTTTAATAATTTACAACTTCTGTAAATTATGTAGATATTTGTATTTATTGTATTCTATATTATTTAATTTATTTAATCATATTTCAATAGTTTACATTTTCATTAGAGTTAATTATTTATTTTAATTAATTATAGTATAAACATTTTGGTGAACTTTTATTTAATTTTGAAAATTAATTTTGCTTATTAATTTTAATCTTAGGGTTTTAATTTAATTTTGTAAATTCTTGACACTGAAAAAATATAATCCTCAACCTTGGATATTATTCGTAACGTAATGAATCAACTTTTTTGATGTTAGAGTAATCTGACACTGAAAAAGTTTATCTTGTCACATCAGATGAATACTGACATAGTCACTTTGTTTCAATTTTGGGTTGAATTATGTTGTGTCCTATACATAAAATATTTCACTTCATTTGATTCATTCACTATGTTACTTTGAATTATATTGTATCTCTATAAGGTGTAGTGTTAGATTAAGTGGTACTCATTTTTCATAGAAGAAGCCCACTTTGGTTTCTTCTAAAATGGTAAGTCATGATGAAAATAAAATTTACATCGAAACTAATAATGATAGTACAAATGAGGAATATTATAATGAGAAAGTAACACACATCAATACACATGAGCTTAATGAAGTAGATCAAGAGTAAATGAAAAAATTATCTAAATTTTGTAAAGGTCTCCAAAAATACCCTCATGGGGTGAATAACATCATCCACATAATTATTGAATATAAATATAAGCATCAAGATAATTTAGCTTCCTCCTCTCAAGTTTTGTTGTTTCACATTATAAAATCCCCTACTTCTAATGTTGTTACTTTTACCATTGAACCTATGCCTATTTATACACCCTTATCCCTTAGATTCTGTCACCTTATTACATGACCTATTAGCTCCTCAAATTGCATCTTATCATTTCCCAAATGACTTTGTGACTACTAATTTTATTCTCTATGAAGGAAAAGGTATTATTGAATAAATTTTTTGTGCATTCCATGTAGTTTGTCTATATTATGAAGATAATGATAGATTTTTAACTAAGTTATTTCCACACAATCTCAAAGATTATGATTAGGTGGTTCTATGATCTTCCTCTTCAATCAATTATAAATTTTAATCCTTTGAAAAATTATATTTTAATATGTTTTTCTGTCAATATATGTGAAAAATTATTCTATGCTCAAATCACAAAGATTAAACAAGGGCCAAATGAGATATTTAGTGAGTATGTTATAAGATACAACACTATGCTTGCCAAAATGACAAATCAAATGGCTAATAATGAGCTTTAAAATATTTTTAATCAATTTTTTTTACTACTTTTAAATGTTTATCATGTTTGATAAGTTAAAATCCTTTGATGAACTATGCCATTCACTCAAAGAGCATGAGGTCAAATTGATTACATTGAATAAGCTCAATTATAAATCCAATACTCTTTCTACTTAAACAATGAAATTTCAAGGAAAACCTAATTATAAGAGAAAAGATACTAATAAAAAAATGAGGCTAAATCTATAGTAAACTTTATATCATGACCACCACCTAAGCTTCAACTAAAATCTCCACCAAGGAGGCAATTCTCAAGGTTGCCTTCACCTCCTCATGTGTTAATTCAAAAGTTACTTGAATGCTATGTTATTACACTTCCTTTACCATTCTAAATAGATCCATATAGACCTCAATATATAATTTTTGATGGGATTGCATTTTATAATTATCATAGATGTGCTTGACATTATATTAATAGATGTATAAATCACAAACACAAAATTCAAGATATCATTGATCAAAATATTATTGACATTGGTACACATAATGAAGAGGCTAGGCCACAAGAAAATGATAATATCAAGATACAAATGTATAAAGAGCCATTTTTAAATCATGAAGCACAAGCTAAAAAATAAAATTATAAAGTATATTATGCCTATAATGTGAATCCTCTTCCATCTTCATATAAACATCCACTTGATAATATCATTGGTATAGATACAAGTAAGCTAGCATCACAACCATCTATAATATTTGATAATTTTAAAATTGTTGATGATGGTTTCGATAGACATAAATTATTAATTATATCATATGTTGATATACAACCAAGTCATAGTGTCAGGATAGATAATGGATCAAGTGAAAATTGTTAATAAAATACTATTATTGTTCACATTCTATCTATTTGTATTGTTGTTAGTTGTACTATTATATTAGGAAATTATTATAACAATACACTAATATTAGAAGTACATATATTGGAGTGATCTTAGGATTATAATAACAATCTCTTGATTTTTAGGAGATGTGAAATTTATAAATATGTAACATTGTTAATAAAATAATATAGAGTGTTTTAATTTTATGATTTCTATGTGTGAAAATATATACCAAAATTATCAATGGTATTAGAGAGCCATATGGGATTCTAAGCATCGTGAAGGGCATATAAAATATTTGATTACCCTAAGTAATGCTGTTTGAAATCATGCAAAATATTCTTCTTCTATAGTAGTTATGTATTTTTGTTATTTAGGTTTGATTACCATATATATGTGCATTTAATAGATGAGTGTATTGGTAGAGCCATTAATAGGAAGGTAATTAAGTCTAACAGTTTTATAATGTTAGAATTTCTTCAAAATTTTCTATTTTTTTGTGTTGGTATTTATATCTTATCTATTCACAAATTTTGTTGAGATCATCCTTTTTTTGAAGAACAAGCAAAAAGTGAGTATATTTTTGAATTTATTGGTCATCTACCAATAAATATCTACCATATATTTTTCCATAACAACTTCTTAACATATGTTGGATCTGATTTTGAAGCATTAAACAATGTTATTTCATATTTGTATGGAAATGGCTTATCCCCAAGTCATGTGCCATCATGCTTCATCCAAATATCCTGTATCTGCTAATCAAATTCATAAATCCTTATCATGGCCTATGTGATCTCTCATTCTCACTAAAACTATCATAGGATGTTTAACAGGTAAATGGAGATTGTGCTTTTAAGGAGTAGATAAAGGATATTATTGTTGATCAAGATAGGTGCACCATTCAGGTTACTATGACAAATTTTATGTGAATAAACTTGGTTAGTTTTACTCAAAATTTAGAATCAATGAAAAATAAGTTATTCAGGCCTCTTCCATCTTCCTTAAAAATACAATTCCATTCATTAATTTATGATACCAATGTGTAGTATTTACTGTGGTGAAAAGCTAGGTATGGCTAAGAACAAAGTGTGAGTTGAAAGTAGTAGCAATATAGACAGTGGGAAAAGGTGAAAGCTTGTTTAGACATAGTTATAAGTTTCATAAGATTAAGTTTGTTTTATTACATTTAGTTTATGTCATTTTATTTAATAGCTTTATATTAATTATATCAGTTGATAATATTTATTTAGAAGAACAAGTGGGTCTTTTAGAGTCTACGATTTATGAGTTATTTTATTATTATGCGTGTCATCAAAAGTATTATTTTTAGTCATATATATATCAAAAGTGTTAGATTTTTTTTGTTTAAATTGGACACTATAAACACCTAAAACTAGCCACCAATGACCTCCAACCAGGCTTTTGACCAATTTCCATCAAAATGCATAATTTGACCTAAAAACACTAAAACATATTTAAAGAGTTTAAAATATCATATTCAAGTGTCAATTTTAGCTAAAGTATCATTAAATGGGGAAATCCAATTTTTTAAGTAACTAACTTTGATCAGATCATTTTGAGTCAAAATGACATTTTTATACCTGGGTGCTCTGGATTGCTCTTTTCTACCAAATTTCTTGTATGAGACACATGCCTTTGTTATTTTTCATTGAAAACATTCTAAATGGGAATATGGTATTAACACATCTAACATTGAATTTCAACTCCAATCTAGTCAAATTTTGAGCTAATAACAAGACATTTTGACTAATTTGATTAATTTGTGCACCAAAGGCCAAAATTTGCATCAAAATTACCTAATCATGTTTAAAAGTTAATTAATTCAAATCATGAGCCTAATTAAGAATTTCATAGAGTTTTTTGAATATTTATTTTTATAAATAAATATTAAATATCTGCATCATCAAATGACATCATTTCTTGGGAAGGCATTCTTAGGCCATAAATACATAAAATATTAGGATTATAGGTCTTCCATGCCTCTTTAATGCCTCCCATGCCTCGTTAATGCCGCCTTATCATAAATATTTATAGGGATATTTATATATTTAATTAGATAATTAGATTTATTCATGGACACACATCTGAATCTTGAGATGATAGTCATGGTTGATCTTAAACCATTTTGAAAATTTATAAATAGAAGAGCCATGAACATCATTGTTAAGCTATCTTGGTGCAAAGTTATAATGTTAAATTGATTCCAAAAGTCATTACAATTAGTGTTATAAAGCCAAATTATACAACTAAGCCAAAGCCAAAAGTCACATGGTGCCAAGAGGAGGTGGAGGATAACTAAGCTCCATTGGAATAGACCTTTTGAAGCATAAAGCTGAGCAAGGCAACAAAGAAATCTATTGGAGTATCCAAGGAGGGTAAGAAAGTTTGTTTTATTGATTTTTAGTTGTGTTTTGTCAAATTATTTTTTCTTCACTAAGCTCCCTTTGGTGTTTAGGCCTAAAGATGTATGCTTGTACGTGTGTTTCTTTCAATTTTATTTCATTTTTGAACTAACACAAGACTAACCACCTTTATTGAGTCAAATTCCTAGTCTATATAATGGCACATCTAGTGGGACCAAACACATCCCATGCATGAAGAAGATCATTATACAACTTTAAAATCTTCATTTGGATTATTAAAAGTCTTGCAATTTTGGTTTTCTAACTTCATTTGTATAGATTCTTATCTTCACGAGTTTATACAGAGATTGTGGATGTTCAGAGGAACCACCAATGGTTGAGTAAACTGTTGAATATTAGAAGAACCAAAAATAATTAGACCAACCATCAATGGTTAATTATAACCATCGATGGTCACTATGTTTTTCTTAAAAATAAAAATCTGAGAGCTAATAGGTCATTTTCAAATGCTTGGTTTGGGGTCATCTAGAATCTATTTTTGATGATTTTTTTTTAAAACTACGTGTTTTCTTCTAGATTTTTAGAATATGATATCAATTTAGGTTCAAGTTACATAAAATTTTCACAAAATTTTAAAAATATTTTTAAATTTTTTTAATCTAATGCATTTGCTTTCTTGAGGTTTTGCCTTTGGGTCGACAGATTTTTGCCCTTCAAAGTTATTTATCTCATTTCAAAAAAGTGCTTCAAGGCTAAACAAAGTGCTAACCTTTTTATTGTAGGATCTACCTAAAAAAGTGTCAAAACAACTTAAATAATTCTTTTCAAACTTCATTTGGATGTCTAAAACTAACTAAGAATCTTTAATTTTTGTGTTTAAAGGAACTTTTTAGGGTGCTTTATTGATTATGTTTTGTGGTTTATTTCAAAGTTTGTAAACTTAAATCCAAGGGGATAAAGAACATAACTACACTTTTCAATAAAGTGCTTTAAAATTGATTTTTTTTTCAAATCTTGTATTCAAAATATCATTGTTTAATTAGTTTTTTTTTGTCAAAAAGAGAGATCATGCATATATGCTCTCCATCCATTCCATTTAGGGAAATTTTGGGATCAAAAACACCATCTTTATTGCAAAGTGTCTTAGTCAAATACATGAAAGAGATGTTGTGAAGGATATCTTCAAGGACTCACATGGATTGAGTGACCTAGAAACAACCTTTAAATCTCTTTCACTTGTCATTTATTTTCATTGCATCTTGGCTTGTGAGGGGAAATTCATTACCTCATGAATTCTTTAGGAAAGCTTTGACCTGGGGTTTCATCTCCTAACATCATATTCAAACCCTCTCCATGGGAGGGTATATAAATTAGGATCCCTTCACTAGGATGATGGTTTGAGTAGTTAAACCATCTATGTTAATAGAGGGTAAGCCTAAGACATTTGAGCATGTTGGACATCGCACTACACTAAGAAAGTGATGGATATAGTGGTTGTAAAAAGGGTAAGATATTTTTACAAGAAGCCATATGATGTAAACCCAAATGACGTGTGATTATTTTGTATGTTGACATGAAATTCATATGCATTTGATCCATTTGGAATGTTTTAAAGTTAATTAGTTTTAGTCAACCTCACGTTGCCACACCCTTGATAGGATTTAGGGTGATTTAATTATATTTTGTAATTTTCTTGCTTGGTGTCTTGATGCTAAAACTAATATGTTTGTTTATAAACCATGTCAAAAACAATTTGTTTATATGTCACTCTTTTATATAAAGATATGTTATACCGTCCATTTTACATCATACTTGTGCTTTGAAATTTTTACTAAACATGTTTGTGTGTGTGTTACTTGTTTGAAATGGGTATTTTTATGTTGCCCAAATCAGATATCAAGTTTGTACCTTTGAGTCTTTGAAACATAACATTTATCACATCATTAGAGCATGATTAAATTTTTATGCTACTCGAATTATTTCAAAACTCATTACCATTGTATCAAAATTAGTCACTTGATGTTTGGACCTTGTTTATGCATCATTATGCTATCCAATCTTGTCTAACTTATTTGGTCAAAACCTAGGCCTCAACATTGAGTTTTAAATTAACCTTGTTAAGTTTAGATCTAAATATTGATTAATTTCTATTATGGCCTTAATTCATGGGGATGATACATAGATCTTTCTCTTTTAGGTTGCATAACTTTAGTTAATCGATTACCTAAATTTGAAGAATATTGAATATTTATTTATTCATAGAGCCTATCCTCATCATTGTTTATGCCTTTATTTTGGAGAACATAATCATTTCTCTAGGTGCCTTTTACCTTATGACTTATACCAACTAATCATGTTTATATTTGATTCTGTGTGCTAGGTCTATGTCAAAGTTATTTCTAAACTTGGTAGATTAAATCAAATCACATCAATATTTTATTTTAAAACTAAATTTTGATGCCATTTGGCCAAAAGTCCTAGCATAGTCTATTTAAGCTTATATTTTAAATCCACATTTGGATAAAAGACCTAGAGACTCTTTTCCCTTTCTTAGTTTAGACCTTGTTTGGAACACTTTGACCTAGATCTTTGACATGCCAATTTTTATTCAGATGCTTGACCTTTTATGTGTATGACATTTTATGTTAGACTATTTTATACCAAATTTTATCATAAACTATTTTGGAGATACAACTCCATTTTTAGACCATGTTGGAGATACAACTCCACCTTCAATCAAATTAGATGAAATTTGAACTATTTATCCTTTGGACATAATTTTTTGGAGTTTGAAGAACTCTAAGCCTTTTGTTTTTTGAGATTTCATCATTTATGTGGATATGTCTAGATACACTTACAATAGAGTCACATACAATCTAAGTTATGATAGAATGGTTACATTAAATATGACAAAAAAACCCTTATAGAAATAGATTTTCTAAGGAGTTTTATTATTCTTCCAATAATATTCCATATGGGAAACCTAGTAAAAATCCATAAAATTCAAATTAAGTTACTGATTGGGATGATATGTTTTATGAGAAGGACTTGGATGCTTTGGCTTATATGAGTAATCAGGCTCCACCATGTTGTACCATTTATATTCCAAGACCATAACATCACACCATTCCCATACCAAGACCTCATTATTTGGCTTTTGTGAGCAACCATGCTCCAAAACATCTCAAATTTGTCCTTTTAGGACCTCATCCTTTGGCTTGTGTCAGAAACTAGGATCCATAATGCCTCTTCTTCATTTTAGGACCTAATCCTTTGGATTATGTGAATAACCAAACTCCACACCACCTTATTTTTACCATTTCAATACTTTATCCTTTGTCTCATGTGAGAAATAAAGATCCACAACACCCTATCATTATCCAATCAGTTACCCAATTGAGTCAATCATTACTTCTTCAACTGAGTCAACCAATCCAATCAATACCTCAATCAAGCCAATCATTTTAGGACCAAGCTATGATCAAAATTGGTATTTTAAAACTTATTAGAAACCATGGCCAAGAAAACCAACCAATCCAAGATGTTATTATTGAACCAACCACTTGTGATAAGTCAACCTATGATGAATCACCTATTGATCATATACCAATTGTCAAGGAGTCTCACTCTAATGAACTAGTCTTTGTTAAGTCACTTCTTAATGCTTATAATTACCTTTGGAAAATAATTATCTTGACCATATGCTTTTTTTAGAGAGAATCCCCTTGATAATCTAGTCTCTAAAGAGTTGTTTCTTGACCTTTTTCCCACTATTGAGGAGTCTTAATTTGACAAATGAGTCTTTGTAGAACCCACCATGCCATCATAGACTATTACTTGTCCAATACCAAACATTCAAAAAGACATCATTATAATATAGTACCCATAAGATAAAGAATCAAAAGTAGCATCAAGTTCTATTCTTGAACTAATATAATATTTAGAATCAAAATTAGAATCAACATCAATCTTGACTTTAGATTCAAAGTCTATTAAGTTGGAATCAAATTCAAAATCAAAATACATTTATGACTATTACAATATTAGTTATGCATGTATAGAAGATTAATTTGAATAAATTTATGATCCTTCTCTAGATTTTGAGAATGATTATTTTAGAATAGATATAAGTTATCATAGTATCTTCTATGAGGATTATGATTTCAACCCCCATTCCATTACCATTACATAGGCTATTACCACCAACCAATCTAGCCATTTCATTGACATTCCATCTCCCACAAGTGTCGATTGGGACCTATTGAATCAAACCTTGTTGAAATGCATCCATGGTGGCATAACAATTAAAAAAGAGCATAGTTGAAAAAGAGTAAAGAGGCCAAGACCACATTCATGTAGAAGAAGAACACTCTCCTAGTGAAACCTTTTTAGAGGCACTATGGGACAATCAAAGTT
Organism: Torreya grandis; assembly: GCA_037957365.1. Taxonomy (NCBI): domain Eukaryota; kingdom Viridiplantae; phylum Streptophyta; class Pinopsida; order Cupressales; family Taxaceae; genus Torreya; species Torreya grandis. Next base: position 1,429,425 of record JARHVA010001958.1, read on the forward strand.
CAAACTTAACATCTTCTAGTGAAACCTTTTTGGAGGTGCTAGAAGATAATCAAATTAAAAAGTCAATGTTTATTAGTGAAACCTTCTTGGAGGTGTTACATGAAAATAAAGATAAATTCATTGGTAGAAACCTCTTTGAAACACCAATAACTGAGCACAAAGGTTCTTCACTACTTGATGAAGACCATAAAAGATCAAATCAAAATAACTTCCTATCTAAAACCTAATCAGATGGTAACTACTCTCAAAATCAAATAATAGAAAAATATGGTGGTCCTATTGAGATAATTTTTAAAGGTCTTAAGCCCTACCATATCCAAAGCTATGTTGAATCTAGAATCAACAACATTGTGTGTACTTGAAAACCCTGATCTTCATTTGTTTCCCCACCATCATTCATTACATTATAATCTACCATTACATTTCAAAAAAAAACCTATCATCCAAATTTTATCCCTATTTACCATCCACAACTACACTTTCCTTTGCAGAGTCTACAAAGATACCTTATCTCAACATTTGAAATAATCAAAATCAATGACCAATGAAGATCACAAATATATTATTTATGTCCAAATATATAGCCAATTCTTAATATATAAACTATTAAAATGAGGTATGGGCTAAAAATTAATATAATTGATTATTATATTTGTATCATTTACTAACCAAGACGTGCATCTCCACTTCATCAAGAACAATAGAATCATATGCCATTTTACCATACTCAATCCAAACAAATCAAAAAACCAACAATCACCCAAGCCAAAAACATGTACCATACCATTTGATTTACCGTATCCATTTGCCATTATCACATATCCTTCCAATCACCTTCTCACTTGGGGGAAACCCTCTTACCATTTTATCCAATCTACCAACCTATCATTATCCTAAATAATGTTATCTTACCATATGATTCCTATCTAAACCAAAGCATGTTTTTAATCATCCTACCCAATCTCGTTTGATCTTACTTCCTTTTTTTTCTCATAATTTTTATGGGGTAATTTCGATCAAGTTTTAATAATCAATCAAATAGATGTTTACAATGACAATATATGAAAATAGTGTGATAGTTGATCTGGCAAGATATCTTTCATTTTTTATCTTGTATTAAGTTTGTTTATGTGAGCCTGATTATAACCACCTATGGGCAAATCAGTGTTTCATTGGTCTTGCTACTAATTATAACCACCTATGGGTAAATTAGTATTATTGATCTAATCCATTGTATCCTATTTATAATTTAATATGGGAAAACTAAGAGAAAGACTTGTTTATCATGCACTGTCACATCACTTTTCTATTGCTATTTTTATTTGACTGGCCATTTGTCAGATATGAGAACTTATTGAGAACCAATTGATTTTTTATCACCTTTTATGTAGACAAAATTATTGTGATTTGAGGTCATTTTGGGATGATGTGGCCCATGATCAATTCATGTTGAGGTCACCTTAGTCCCCCTTTTCATGCACTCTCACCATTTGGCGATCAACCTAAGCCAAAAATCTCATCATTTTATGAGTAGGTATATTTTAATTATCTAACGAGTTAAGATACCTAAAAATTCCAAAAAAATTCATAACATTTTAAAAATCCAAAAACATTTATCTTGTCTAAGCCTAGTTAGTTATCCTCGATTCACCTTACTGGGGCATGGTCATTGTTAGGATGCTTTTATTTTATTTTCAAGCTTTTTATTTGTTTGTGTGATTTTTGTGTATTTCTTTATTTGTTTGTCTGCTTGCCTATTTATTTGCTTTCAATACTATTGTCTCAACTTAGTATATATGCATTAATTGGATGATTCCTTGAGCACATTATTTTTTAGTCTATCTATATTCATACATCGACATTGTCATCATGGTTTTTATCATTGGTGAATTATTTTTGAGTGTTTATTAGATTGGGAGTGAGTCCTTATGAATATTTTGAGTTAGTTCTCATAGTGTTATATTATGAGGCTTACCATAATGTGCTACAAAAAAAATCAACTTCAAGAAGGTCTACAATTAATGGAGCTATAGAAGTTTTTCCTTGGCACCTTAAAAAATCCTCCCATCCCACCCTTGATCAAATCAACTCTTTAACCATTCTAGTTGTATCATTAATAATAAGGATGAGCATATCCTCATCGGTAGGTACAACCAAATCATTTTTATTGATCAATTTTCTTTTATTCATCTCTTTCATCACTTTGTGCATCTTTGTATGTCTGGTTATTTGTGGATTATTTAATCATTAGATCATCACATCTATGTTTATGCTCGCTCATATTTAATTTGTATTCTAGGTTATATCCTTAAGTTATGCTTGCTAATCAACTCTAATTGGGGCACACCCATATCAAACATCATCTTTATCTAGTCTAGGTCTTGTTAATGATTATAACCACCTATGGGCAAATCATTATTTTGAATTTTATTCATGATTATAACTACCTTTTGGAAATCAATACTTTTTAAATTAATGCATGTAAGAATTTTCTCATTTGGATTAATCTCACCCATATATTAATTCCACCTTTCTTATTGCTTCTTTTTGAGGGTCTCCCATACACATATGTGATGGCCACTCCCTCAAGGGGTAATCATCATAGGTTTTCCAAACACTATTTGGAGCTTTGTTCATCAATCATCATCTTTTTTTTGGCATAGAGGCCTTTGCTCATTATTTGTGAAGACATTGCTATACGTATAGTTTGCAACATCTTCCCAAATAGAGGCAAATTGTAAATACCTAAAATTGGCCACCGATAACTTTCAACTAAGATTTTGACCAATTTCTACCAAAATACAAAATTTAACCTAAAAATACTAAAACACATTAAATGAGTTGAAATGGATATATTCAAGTGTCAATTTTGGCCAAAGTGTCACTAAATAGGGTAATGCAATTTATGAAGCAGATAACTTTGATCAAATCATTTTGAATTAAAATGAAAATTTCACACTTAGGTGCTCTGGATTACTCTTTTCTACCAAATTTCTATAATGCTTAAATTATTTTAAAATCATTGCATTTTAGTGTTATAATGCCAAATTATTGAGTTAAGCCAAGTCAAAGCCAAAGGTGCCAAGAGAAGATGAAGGTAGCCACACTCCATTGAAGAAGATCTCTTGAAGCACAAGCCGAGCAAGCCAAAGAAGGAGCCTCTTGGAGCAATCAAAGATTTGGTAAGAAATTTGTGTGTTGTGCTCATATTTCTCATTTATTTCCATTTTTAATTGTGTTTTCAAATAGTTTTCCCTCAATAAACTATCCCTAGTGACTAGGCCTAGAGATGTTATGCTAGTTAGTTTCTTTCTTTCATTTTGTTTTCATTTTGGAACTAACACAATACTAATCATCCTCTCTTGAGTTAAATTCTCAGTCTATAGACATAGACATATTATCAGTTGAAACTAGCAACTAATTTGTAAAATTTATGTCAAGAGCGTGGTGGAGAGGGGGGGGGGGAGCAATTCTCTTCACTAATTTATTTATTTAAATTATATGTTGGAGGTTAGAGGTATTGGAGAAAAGAGGCCATTCAAATATCTCATCAATCACCAACGATGGGGCCATATGATTTGGTGATAATATATTTTAGTTGTGTATGAATAAGAATAAAGGCAATATCCCTATTCAAAATTGTAATGAGTGAGCATGATTTCTTTATATTTTTCCTTGAAGCAAGATAGTGATGAGAGAATATTGTAACATCATGATATTCATGGTTTTTGGTTAACCATTAAACAAAACCATCATTTTTATTATTGGTTAGTCATTTATAAATCCATCACGTTATGGTTATTGGTAAATCACTTGTATAACAATTTTAGAGGTTGTTGGTTTTCCTAAAAAATGAAAAAAATCCAAATCATGAGCATGTAGAGGCGATAATTACAATATGGTTTTTATGTTCTCCCCATGTTCACACTAAGGGGCGGGGGTAGGATGCTAGAAAAATACTATTAGTTTTCACATTCTATCTATTTGTATTGTTGTTTGTTGTAATATTATATATGCAAATTATTATAATAATATACTAATATAAGAAGTATGTAGATTGGAGTGCACTTAGGAAGATAATAACAATCTCTTGATTTGTAGGATATATGAAATATGTAAATCTGTAACATTGTCAATATAATAATAGAGTGCTTTAATTATATGATTTCTATGTGTTTAATGTGTGAAAATATATGCCATAATTATAAAAAATATATGCAGCATAACACTTATACATTCTCTTGGTTATAAGGAGAAAAATATACAATATATATCTACAGTTGTGAAAGCATTTTATGGCCATACACAAGATAGTTTTAGACATATATTATTACCTCTACAAGTGGTACCTCTTATATTTCCCAATCCTTTCTTAGTATTACCAAGCATGTGTCTTTGATATGTTATTAGGGAGACTTTGATTAAAAAAATCAAAGTAATTCCTTCTATAATTCATAAATGTCTAAAGTATATTCATAATAATCAAGTGGTTAAAATTTTAGATATTCAATATGAATATGTTATGGAACTATGGACACCTACTCCTATTCCACAATAGTTGGTTGGCATAGTTATTGATCAAATTTTAATGAATTAGTTTATAAAACTATTCAATATCATGATTTACATTCAAAGAGCATATTTTAAAATTATTTTTTGTACATACTTATGAGCATGAACATATTTTAGTTTCTTAAACTAATTATGACTATTAAAATATTTTAGTTTTTCCATCTATCATTAAACATCATATGATTACATATGAAGATGATGATTTGGTTAGAAAGATAAATATAACTACTCCTAAATGTATAATGACACATAATGCGTGATTTTTATCTAACACATCATAAGTTATTTATAAGTATCCTACATAAGTACATGTTGTCACATCATCTCCTCGCATGCATGAAGATACAAGTTTAGATAAATAAATGGATAATGACTTAGATGGTTAATTTACAGTACATGGTTCTTTTTCAAATTCATATACTTATACATAAGAGATTACTTTTTACTATCAATGAGTTGGATAAAAATAAGAGCATCCTATTGATGAAATCAATGGTTGGACCCATGGTTCAATGAACTTGAGTAGCTTATTTGCCTAATACCTACTTATAACTAGCCTATTTTATATCTACTCTTGTTGCTTATTCCTCTACACCTACTCCACTTCTTCATCTAGCCCTTGGATCTGATTTCATTATGGGGGCATCTCACTTTTCTTTATCCTTGCGTTATTTTATTTTCACATTTTATTGAGGGTTGTTTTAATTCCCCTCTTTCTTCCTTCCCAACATCTTGTTGTTTTGACTTTTATAGCTTTTTAAAATTAAATTTATTCATGATTTATTTTTAAAAAATAGAAAAAAAAAAAAATTCATATATGATAAAAAATACATAAAAATCAATATATTTGAAAACAAATTAAAACCATGCATTATATGTATAATTTCATGTTGTTGGATTATCTCTTTTCATATGTCATCTATTGTATTGTTTAATATACAACATATTTCATTACATTTTTTAATACATAATACTTCTTAAAATGTATCTAAGTGTGTAACATGAAATTTCTATAGAAATAATAAATACTCATACATATAATAAGTCTTGATCATTTTTCTGCATATAATCAATGAAGACAATAACACACTATTTAGATAACAATGCACTGCATCCTCTTTTATGCTCATGTCCCTATGTATTTTTTAATTCTATTTCAAGATACAACATAATCATAAGGGATTCTACAAATTCTGATCATAGAGAATAAAACAAACTTATATATCATTCAAATTTTAAGATTAAGGCATACTTTTTTATGGTTTTGATGTTGGAGTAGCCTTCTACCCAACAACCTTGCATAGTTTGGGGTTATAGGAACACTCTCATAGGTTTTATTAATCAAAAACCTCTTTTTTATGTTGAGCTATAATGAAAATGTCTCTTTTTCACTCATATTCTGCATATCCCATGATAAATATGTTATTTGCTAAACATAAACATAGATATATGTGTTCAAAAGTTGTCATTTTCAATTTCTCTATGCTTCTTTCAGATGTTTGTATATTTACATAGCATAATTAAATTTGTTTCCTTCTTATATGAAGCCCTTGGCCTTCTATATGCTCAACATATACCTTCTTTCTTGTAAGGCATAATCATGCCTTGTGTGTTGGCCCTTGGTCTCCTATGTTTGTGTAAGATTCACATGTCCCTTGTATTCAACATTTAGGTAGTATGTATGACATTTATACATGTTTTATAACTCTTTGTGACATCTTACATGTTCCTTGTATGCACCATTTATACTTTCTTGTGTGACACTGTGTGATTTTGCTTACATGTTTGTTACATTATATTATGGTGCCATGATGCCTATCATGCAATACTAAGTATACTTGTATAGATATATAATGCCATGATCAATATCGTGCACATAATTCTTATGTGTTTTAATTATGTATTTATCAATACAACACTTGAAACACATATACAATACTTACAAGTTCCTTATCATTCTTCATACATTATTTTAATGCTATATTAAATTACATGTTGAAATGAAATATAATTTTTTTCATTTATTCAATGTCACATCTTTTTGGGATTCTAACACAATTCACCTATTCACATGCTATTACTTGATTGCATGTTTCATTAATTCTCTCACCTTTTATTTTGAAACAAGTCATTTGAAGGAAATTTCCCACATCTCAAAAGGGAGGCATCGTAATGTACTTATCTACAAGTTTTCAAAAGTAATACATTTTAAATTTGATAGTTTACAATATGTAAAAACTATTTTTTTTTTGATTTTGTGGGAATTCGACTTGCTTATGCACTCCACTCTTATATCTATTTAAGAACATATAAATTTTTGAAAATATAGTACAAGATCTCAAATAGTTTTCAAAAATATCAAAGCAACACTTTAAATAATACGAGGACACGATATGCATTCACATATAAGCCACTACTTCACAAAAGTTAGATTTTTCTTTTTCAAGCAATAAAAAATTCAAGAATTTATAATTAAAATCTATATTTGTTTATATCAGTGTTATTCATATTTTGTAAATGAAACACGTTTGATATTAGTGACACTCCATGTCTTGGTTACACTTTAGTAAACCATGTATTGGTCTCCACCTCTTCTTTTCAATTCAACAAGCGAGCCACGTTTGAGTTTAGTGACATGCCACATCTTGGTTGAATTTTAGTGAACCACTTAATTGATTCCCACTTTTTTTTAAAAATTACAAAGTAATCTATGAGGGTTGGAGTATACAATCTTTCTAACTATAGTCATATAGAATGCAAAAATTAGTAACATGAGCATGGATAATGACACCCAACCCTTAGGTCCCTCTTGATTACTCTCATGACCCTTATAGGAATATTTTCATTGATTTTCAGTCATCCATAGCCTTTCAGACCTAATTTCAACTAATCCACACCCTTTTTTCCATGACTAATCCATCCCCCTAGGTCCTATCAACTCAAGACCATAACACCACACTTGGACTATAATGTTAGTGTCACTCTTGTCTACTTTCAATGCTCCTATCCAAGTGCATTTTCAGCTTCAATGGTTAATTTAATTTGGATCCCTATCCTCATCTTTGTCAGCTTAATGTGAGTTCATTCAACCCATTACCAATAGATCCCTATAAAATCCCATTCAAAGATCATTTGGAGAGGGTTGGTAATTATCACTAAGCAAGCAAGAATATAAGCAAGAATACTCAAGAAACATTCCCTATTCTCTATATACATCCAACTAATACACTTACAAACTTATTAAAATCCTTACATCAATCCCTAGCTACCTCAAACACATCTAGTTTAGAATTTTACATCTTTATACACTCAATTGCATAAAGCACATCAAGTGGAAGAACTACATATGACTTGATCCATTTTCAAAGTATTGGTATGTAGGTAGTGTACCCACACAAGGGGTGTGGATCCACACCCAATGAATTTTAAACACACTAACCCCCATTATTTTTCAAAATTTGTTAGAGCATAATAGAATATAGGGCTTGAAGAGAGAATCTACTCTATATGGAGCTCTACTAACTTCCAGTTATCAAAACTTCATAGATAGGGTCACACAAACATAAAAAATAAAACCTAGAAAGCTCAAATCCTCAATAGCATTGGTGCCACTCCTATCTAGTTCTGATACTCTTATCCAATTACAAAATGAAGACTAGATCTTAGTTTATGACAATATCCTAGTCTTTCATAGTGAATATCAAACCCTATCTCAGCTTTATCAGTTAGTTTCTAGCTAAGTCTTCTTTTCCATCTCTTATTACTATTTTTAGAAATGTCAAAATTGCAATCTAGTTTACAAAAAATAGTATTTTAATTATTAAATATTTATTTATTGATTTTACTACTTAGACCCTTTAACTAAATTAGGAATAATATACCAATATTCTTAAAATTATTAAATCATTTGGTGAACTCGACTTATTTTATTTAGGCATTAAAACCTTAGAAACCCTAGGGTAAATTTCCTAATGATTATTATTATTTTTTACCCACATAATAAAATTAGAAATTAGAATTAAATTTAAAAATTTTATATTAATTTTAAAATAATTTTCATTCAAACCTTAGTTGCCCATACTAGGTCACAGTATTTTCCTAATATTTTTTCAATAAAATTATAATTTTTTACTAGTTTATTAAAATATGATATTCACTTCAAATTTAAAAATTCAATAGTAATTTTCATAAATATTTATTTTTCAAAACCCTAGTTACATGTGCTAGGTCTCTCTAAATCACAATTTTTCCAATAAATTTTTGATTTTTTACTTGCATACTTAACTCATAAATTCACTTTAAATTTCAAAATTTCATATTAATTTTTCAAATAATCATCTTTCAAACCCTAGTTACATATACTAGGTCCCACTACTTCTTTGAGGTATCACCTTACATCTATAATCAGATTGAAAAAATAGATATAACTTATTTCTAGATGTTTCTTACATTTTTTGAAAATAATAAGGAGACCATACTTAGTCCTATCATGTACATGAATGATGAATTTTACCATATGTTAATACAAAGTTTCATTCTTTCCATTTCATGCTTAATTTTCATAATAAGGGATGATATTATAAAATTTATTGCTAAACATGCACAAGATTTCAATATTTATTTTGCATACTCTCTCTCTCTCTCTCTCTCTCTCTCTCTCTCTCTCTCTCTCTCTCTCTCTCTCTCTCTCTCTCTCTCTCTCTCTCTCTCTCTCTCATGTGGAATAATTTCCAACTCTATTTTGTTAAACATGTTTAAAGTTCTTTATTCATTAGTGCACAAATTCATGCTCTCTATTCCTTGTTTACTATCTCTCATATGGAATATTCTTTATAATCATATTGTTATACAACTTATAACTCCACTTACATGCATTTAATTCCATATACATGGTTTCTACCTAGATATACCTAACTCCTTGGCTACATGGTTTTTACGTAAACTAATTACCACCTGTCAAGTTTCAATGTCATATCTTATGCACAAGAAAGAAATTCCTTGTCCTCATCTCCCCTAAGAGGGTGATAACTACTTTCCCTCTAACTAGGTCCATGCTATCACCCCTTCAAAAGGTGAGGTAGCCTTTACTATTGTTCCTAATACATACATTTAACCTATAGCTTCTTCACACCCTTTTCAACATATGCACTTACATGTTTGATTAGAAGCAACTAAGGTTTATACTTGTGAGATTCTAAGGGATAAAATCACCAATATGAGCAAGTTAATGTTAGATTTACAAACATAGAATCATATATTACATGAAAAGATCATAAAATTGGAAAATTAGATTATAATATAAAAGCCTCAAAGGCACTCTAATGCCAATCACGTAAATGCACCTTCACCTAGTCAATTGGTTGCAAGTAATTTTACATATCAAAACAATAAATCAAAACAAAGTAACTCTAAAACTAGTGATTCAAAAATTAATCAAAGATAAAATAAGATTTTAAGTGAGGTACTAAGAGAAATGATTAAATCTAAGTTGATTAAACTACCTCCTCTAAATCTAGTGATAAGATATAGATATTATTGTGCATATCATAGAATGCATGGGAATCACATAGATTCATGTTTTTCATTAAAACAATATATACAATAGATAATTGCTAATAAGGACCCTATATAAGGTAAATCAGTCAAGCAATCCATAGTAATATAGGAACACATTCACAAAGGATCAAATTTAAAAATAATACAAAAGTGGTTACCAAAGCATAACTCAAAATAACAAAATGATCAAAAATCAAAATTAGAACTAGGAATAGTACCACAAGCACAAATAATTTAAAAAAATATGCAAATCTACCTCTCCAAAATGAGGCTCAACTTTCAAAGAGTATGGGTTTGGTCAAAAATATCTACAATAATTTGATTATTAGGGTCAAGGATTAATCAAACATGCTCAAGGCATCGCTATTATTTTAGCAACTGATAATGTTTGTTACCAAGGTTTTGGATTTATTGAACATCCTAAGGCAAATCAGTCACATACGTAATTTATCAAAAGAAAACATCCAGATACAATAAAAGTCAACACTAGCATTCCATTAGTTCAAAATCAAGATGATAATGATGAGTGGAATAATACAAGTTATTATGATTTTCAAGATACTGACAATGCATCTAAATATTTAGAGTCATCTTCATAGCCATTCCCTCATGCTTCACAATCATGCACGATTCTTTTGTTTGATAAATGACACCATGATATAGAGTCTTACATGAGACTCATTAGTTAGTATCATCTCTCCTTAGCGTTACTTATACATAGTTTTTTTCTTACTTGTACATAGCTTCATAGTATTTATTATACACAGGCTTCTCATGATTTATTATACATAGTTTATATCAAAAATATAAAAACATGCAAATAATCCAAAAACACCAATTTTTTTTGATTGTATGCATTATCCATGATTTATATTTTTAATACAATGCTAGACTTACATTTGCTATTCTATGCTATTATTTGTCAATTTATCTACATTACCATGATTCATTTGATCTTTTTTGAGTGTATGTAGTGACATACATATCCTTGATTGATTCACTCTACCCATTGAGAGGGCATCTTATGTCTACATTTGAGACACATATCGATATACATACCCACTAGAGGCATCTTCTACATGATTTCACCATCCAAGTTATGTCATTCCTACACCACACACTCTAGTTATCATATTGATTTACATTACTTACTAGCTTACACAGATTATTCTATAGACACTCACTATTATATAGCACTTTTATATTTTTTAGCATATACCTAGTCTTGTACTAATATGTCTTGCATACTTTCACTTTTTTCTTTGATTAGTTAGATGTGATTGTATTTATAGTATTTACATGATTTCTTTTCTTTCTTTGAATGGATATATGTGATTGCATTCCTAATTCCTGATTATCTCTTGTATGTGCCTTAAGACATTTACCAATGTCCTTTGCTTTTATGTATTATGTGTGCCTTAAGACATTTACCAATGTCCTTTGCCTGTACTCTTCTATGTGATTGTGAATTCCACGCCAACCTTGCTTCTTCCAATTATATGTGTATGTGGCATTTGAACATGCCTTATATTTTTGCTTTCCAATTTGAGTGACATGTATCTATGCCCCTTGTTTACTTGGCACCTTGGCCACTCTTGTATGCTTCTTTCTTTTATTTATATGTTTATTGCTTGATTTATTTTTCAATTGTTTATAATGCCATGTTCCACATCATGTATTATTTTAATTTATTGGATGCCATGATGGAAATCATGCTTCATCCCTTCAACTAAAAACTAACTAGACTTTGATTTTCAATTCAATACATTTCACATGTTATTACATTGTTATATCTATCTAAACATACCCTTGTTGATCTAACAATCTCCATTTTAAACATTCTATATCTAGAGATATCTTGTTGATTATCATTGCTATATCATGTATCATTACAACATAACATAATTATAGAACTATTTCTTCTAAGGGAACTCATTATAGGGTCTTCATTCTTACCCTCATAAGAGGGGAAACAAATAGAGGTTTTGTCATAGAGATCAAATCTCCTAATAGTAACAAAAAATTATTCAAAACACTTAGAACAATAATCATATATCAAACTAGTCAAAATAGACTAGGCAAATACTGAAAATATTAGAATAGTTACTAGATTTAGTCCAAGATAATAATACCTAACTTGGAATATAGTGTTAGTGACATTAGTTTCCACTTTTGATGCTCTTGTCCAAATAACAAAAAAACTAGACTTTCTAGAAGTAGGTAAAAAAGTAGGTTCAACTATAGTTTTATATAGTCAAACCAGTTCAAAACCAATAGTTTTTAGTACACTTTTTCTCAAAAAATCTAGATATAGGAGGCATTATGTGTGGTATGATGGCTCTCACTTCTATTTTTAGATACATTTTTTGGTATAACTTCTAGATCAGAATCCATCTTTCAGACACCAATGATTGGGGGCAATGTGCACAACACATTTGTTTCCTTTTTTTTTGAGTTCAACATTACCTAGACATTCTCAACAATTACGTTCCTTATTTCATCTACAGGTGGGTGACATCATTTCTGAGTGGATTTATGAGCCTGACCTCCACATTTTGGAGTGTATTTCATATAATCCTAGTGCACTAGTTTTAGAGTGACTTTCATAGAAGCATAATCTCCATCTTTTGGAGTGGTCAAGAGTGGTCTAGTTTCCAACATACATTTAGATATTCATGCCAATATTGTCATATAAAAATACATTCATGGGCTTTAGGATCCATCTCATATGACACACATTTCATATCAGCTTCATTTCATAGATTCATTTCATGGGGAAATGATTAGCTAGCCTTTATATTCTTGAGCCACTTATTCAGAGAGATTAGACACATATTCCAAACATCAATTATCACATGCATGATCACCTAACTTCACTCAGTAGGTGATGATGGAGCCAAATAACCAACATTTACATTCTTAATCCACTCTTAGGGAATTAACCACTCAACTCCATTCATGATATCACTCTTGGTACAACATACCCAACATATCTAGAATATCTAGCATCATTTAGTATCACAATAAGTTTTGTATTGGTCTATGTACCAGATGAGGTGTATTCATTTCTTTTTATTTCTCTCTCTCTCTCTCTCTCTCTCTCACCTATATTTATACATTATTATTTTAAATATAACATATCTAGTAAGAACTGATATACTCTTTATTTTTCTTATATATTCATACTTCACAACTTGCTCTCTCTATGTACATTCAACATCACACAACTTCATGAGCTTCACCCTTAAAGGTAAGTTTAGGTACGCTTTATATTTTTCCTTTATCCTAGTATTTATCTTTGTTGCATCACTAGAATAAACGGAGATAAATGTAGTCATATAAAATACAAAAACTGGTAACTTCAGCATGGCTAATGACACCCAACCCTTAGGTCCCTCTTGATTGCTCTCATGACCCTCATAGGCATCTTTTCACTAATTTTCAATCATTTTTATCCTTCTAAACTTGATCTCAGTTGAGATAGACCCCATTTTTCATGACTAATCCATCCCCTTAGGTCTCGTCTGCTTAGGACAATAACACCACACTTAAACTATAACATAGGTGCCACTCCTATACACTTTTAGCCCTCCTATCCAAGTGCATTTTTGGACCCAATAGTCAATTTTTTTGGTTTCCTATCCTTACCCTTGTCATCTTAATACAATCTCATTTAATTGATAACCAATAGACACTTATAAAAGCCCATTCAAAGATCATTTGGAGAGGGTTGGCAATTATCATTAAGCAAGTAAGAATACAAGCAATACTACTCAAATAATCTTCCTTATTCTTTGTATATAGCCATATAATACACTTAAAAGCTTATTCAAATCCTTAAAATATTTCTTAGCCACCTCAAGCACATCTAATTTAGTATTATACATCTTCATACACATAATTTCATAAAGCACATTAAGTGGGATAACTACTTATGATTTGATCCCTTTTCAGAGTATTGGTATGTAGACAGTGTGCCCACACAAAGGTATGGATCTATGTCTAGTGAATTTTACATACACTAACCCCTCCTTTTTATCAAATTTTTTCAAAACATAATGGAATATAGGGTTTGAAGAGATAATCTGCTCTATAGAGAGCTCTAATAACTTCTAGCTATCAAAACTTCATATACAAGATCACACAGACATAGAAAATAAAACCTAAAAAGCTTAGATCCTTAGGAAAAAAGTGGTAGAGGTAGACTATAATGTTGGTACCACTCATATCTAGTTATATTGATCTTATTCAATTAAAAAATAAAGACTAGATCTCAGTTTATAATAGTGTCTCAGTCTTGCATAGTGAATATCAGACTCTCTTTCAATCATATTAGCCAGTTTCCAACTAAGTCTTTTTTTCCATCTCTTATTACTATTTTTAAAAAGATCAAAATTTTAATATAGTTTACATAAATCAGTAGATTAGTTATTGCATATTTATTTACTAACTTTACTACTCAGACCCTTTAACTAAATCAAGAATAATACACAAATATTCCCAAAATTGTTAAATCACTAACTCAAACATCTTCACTAATTTTTTAAATTTAGACTTAATCACTCTCAATTAACTACATGTTCAACACTATTACAAATACCTCAATGAGGAACACACATCTCTATGACAAAGACAAAGTGTGTATACACACTTTAGGTATCACATTTTCTTTACTCTAGTAATTTATGCATCACTATAATAAAGGAGCAGTGGTAGGGGGAAGGGTGAAAATTTAGATAGTAAAAATTAATTAATAAATGCTTGATAATGTTTGTCCTTGACATATTTAATTTTTTTGGTCAATTAACCATTATGATAACACACAACCTCTAAAGAAGTATTCAAAGTCTCGTAATTACTATCTATGTCTCCAATATTTCCATATTTTATCCATATTCATCCCTATTTAATATGTACTTCATTGTCACTCTAATTTCATAAGCCTTTACCCCTTCTAGAAAAGAGTTAACTATCTAACAAAAATGAACTATGTCCTTGTCCTATAGTTTGTCTTTGTCCATAGATCTCTAATGGTCATCTTTCCAAAATGACATGATTCATAATGGCTCTCTCGTATAAACTGATATGTCAATTATTATAGACATTTGAAAGATTCACTTATAAAATCACATCAAGGCTCATACATGAGATCCCTGGCTACTCTATTTAGAACTCTCTTATAAAGGTAATTTAAAAAGCATCTATCTATTCAACAAAGAGTCCTACTATAATTTTCTATAGTATTTCAATCCTTGGCCAAGGTAACATTATTTTTTTGTAGGCTGAGGACATTCTTTTTATCAAGTATTCTAATCAAATTTTCTAATTGTATTTATATGATCTTCCCTAAAGGGATAACTAAATTGACCCAAGGTCCACTTGGAATATATAAGAAACTCTTAGTCAACAAGGGGTTTCTAAGGATAACTTGGTCATATTCCATCCACTTCTCCACTTTTCCTTCCTCTTACATTTGATCTTATTTTGTGTACTTGTGTAGTCTAAAGTTTTGATTATATAGGTCATTGTGCATTTAAATATGTTTTAAACATAATCAAACAACATACATATGAGTTAATAAGTCCATTTTCTTAGATCTGACACATTTTGTTTAGATAAATATATAAAAATAATCATCGACACATTATGACCTTGTTTGTCTTCTGCATTATTGTTCTTACATATAATAGATATCTATTTTCAATTAAATCTTTGTAGATACATAAATTATGTCAAATTTAATGTCATAATTAACATTGATTAATATCAACACACTAACCCAACAATCTTTCTAAATTCAAATTTCATCATAACATCACTTACCTTTTTTTTGAATAATTAATTAATCCATATTAATTAATTATTCATGCACACATACTATACAAAACTAATTAAAAATATTACATTTTAAAGCTACCAAATATTTTTCCCACTTATCTCAACCAAATGTTGAGTCATTGAACTACTTTCTTAACTTTCTCAGCCAATTGTTGAGTATCATTTTAACTTTTCAACTAACTTGGTGAGTCATCTAATTACATTGACTCATTCATAAGATATTTTCAACTACCAAATAACATTTCTATTTTTTCTAAAACACATGAGGAATTGGTCTCTTCCACATAGATGATGACTTGAATCCAACCTTCTAAAATTAACATCATCTAAAAAATTTGGAATTATCCCAATCATTCATCCTCTTACCCAAAAATTCATAAATTTAAGTGTCATCAACTATTTTCATCATCCACCTTCAAGCTATCAAATTGATATCAAAATTATCCAACACATCCATTGAAAAAATTGAGATCATATGCCCATATGATATTGAATTTATCTTTGTTTGAATAATTGAGTTGAGCATCCACATACCAATAATTAAGAGAAAATCAAATTCAATCAATGGATAAGGTGACATACTTCATTTGCATGATGATATTGTAAGTATTTATTTTATTTTATTTTATTTGAGTAGCTCAATATAATAAGAGTTTTTTAGATTTAGAAATTGAATTAACATTCATTTTATTTTTTAATTTACTTGATTCTAAAAATTATAGCTATCATATTTTGACATGCCTATTGAGATCTTTCCTAAATCTTCTTCATCATAATTACATTCCTTAGGATTTTTTAGTCATTTCTAGATTCCTTCAAGGTGCATACTTGTTTAATTTTAGTTTAAAAAGTTGTTGTTTTTAGTTTCAAGTGTAGTTTTACTTTTTTTTTTTGAGTTGTAAGGTCAACTATAAAACATCATTTTTATCCTATAGAATGGTGGTTTTATCTACTAAATGACAATTTTGCACAATATTTCAATAGTTTGATAACATTTTTCAATGATTTTATTCTTGCTTCTTTTTTGGGATTTTTTAAATTATTATCATCTTTCTATTTTAGTTTTGTGGATTTCTTAGCTTGATGATATTCTATTTTATCATTTTTCTACTTCTACTTTTACAAAATGATGGTTTAGTGGCACTTAATAGCAAATTCAATCAACTTTTTAGCGGTTTCATTATACAAAGTGGTAGTTTCATACTACTAAAAAAAAAATTTTGTTTGGTGTATTGTTGCTTATTATTTACCAATTTTTTATTTTTATTTTTGGGTTTTATTGATTTTATAGCTTTCTAACACTCATTGCTTGTTATTTTTCATGTTTCTAGTTTTTTTTTTTTTTTTTTTTTTTGCCTTTTTGCCAAAATAAAAGTTTTGTAATATATTTTCATGTTTTTGTAAACAATGTGTTTTACTTATTCTCTATAGGTTTTGACTATTTTTTACTAATTTTACGTCTTTTCCATTTTTTTCTTTGCATAAAAATTATTTTATTCTAGAGAGTTAATTTGTATGTTTTTTTTTAGATTTCATTTTGACTAACTTGCAGGTTTCTTGGATTGCCAAAATAATTACATACAAACTACTAACAACTTTGTAGGGTTGTTTGTCAAAGAAGAAAAAATGTAAACCAGATAAATATTTACTTTATTTGTTTTTTATAACCTTGTTTTTATTTCGAGTTTTATTCAATTAAGTAGTAATTAATTTTATTTTATTTTACTTACAAGATTACCTACTTGTATTACAATAATTTCTATGCTTTTTCTTTATGTCACATTAGTGATCATTCCTAGAAATAAAAATGATTCTTGTAATTTCATGTTGCTTAGAATATTATTTCATATGATATTTGCTTGGGTCACATTGGTGACAATTCATAGAAATAAAAAATGAGTTTATGATCTTATTTTTTTCAATTTTTTAGGAGTTTTATTGACTATGGATTTTAATACCATGTGGTAAGCTAAACTCCATGTACCGATGGGTATAAAAAATGAGGATCCACTATTTTAATTATCTAAGTAGTTGTGTGTTTAAGCACTCTGTGATGTGAAGGAGTTTTATCCTCCAATATCTAGGGTTTGAATGACCTAAAATTTTGATTTTATATTGTCACTCCATTGAAATCTTATGACTTGAGTGGGAGAATAAAGACTATACCATTTTTCGTAAGTCTGTTAATCAATTTCTTCCATAGTTTTAGGCATTAACATAATGTAAGGCATAGAGGATATCTTTTAGTTGAAATTGTATAAACATTTTAACTCTTAAAACAATTATTAAACCATGTAATTTAAAGTTCATGGTAAACAATTATCAAGAAGTTGCTCTCAACTTACCCTCAAAACTAGGTTAAATGGGTTATAGGTATAATTATACCTCCATAGTTAGTGTTTTGAAATATTGTGTTGACACTTCTCAATGGATGAGCCAGTATATATGAGAGCCTACAAGTCATTCAAGTCCATTGCCTAGATTTTATCTTTTTATGTGACTTGCATGTTTTTTGTTTAAATTAAAATTTGCTTGTATATCTTTATTTTTTATCTCCTTATGAAAGCCACGTAATTGAAGCCTTTTGTGTTTTAAAATAAAAGTTTAAATCTTGTGAAAAAAGTCTTAATCAAGAAAGATTTAACTAAGAAATCCAAAAACTAAGTAACTCAAAAATTTTGTTAATCATTTTTATTTTCATTTTTGAGTCATACACCTTCTTGGATTCAAGTACAAACATTAAAAAATCTATCCCATCAAAAGGCAACAAGCCTTTTTGAATAATTTCTAGTGTAGTGAAGAACCTTTTGGAAATGACCCCTTCAAATTTGGGAGTCAAGAAGATTATATTAAGATAAATGATAATGATAATTATGATGGACCCCTTCATGATGAATATGAACATGCTATTAGTTTTCCTAAATAGAAACCATCTCAAGTTACCAATTATCTCCTAGAAAATAAGAATGAAGTTTTGTTGTAACTCTTAGGGCTAGGATCCAAGTTTCCATCTAATTTTGATCCCAAATACTTATCTCTCCTAATTGATAATAAAATACAACACCTCCTTCATATGATCAAGGAACATCTAATGATTCTCTAGGCAACAACAAGGTCATCATAGGGTCCTCTAATACCAATCATGAGAATGTATCTAAAACTTATATGGATAAGGGAAAGGAATTTCTAGATGAAACATCTAAATAAATCTGTCTTTTCCATTGAATACCATGTCAAAAGGTTAACAAAGGAATTAGAAGATCTTAAATCCAACATGCCAAGAAATCCATCAAGAAACAAGTCAACCAATCCAAACATAAATTAGAGTTATCCTATCAATAATGTTAATAACCTAGGATAAACTCACATCAATCAAAATCCATATCCAATTTTGAATTAAAATTTGAATTCAAATCCAAACATCAATCAAAATCAAAGACAAAATTTGAATTTCACTTCAAATCCAAATCTACGTCTAAATGTCAATCAAAATCAATCGATAAATAAAAAAATTATTAGAATTCAAATTCAAATCAAAACATCAATCAAAATAAAAAGTAAATCAAAATTCAAATTGAGGTTCAAATCCAAATCAATTTCAATTCTTGAATCCAAATCAATTTTCTAGTCCAAATCAATTTCAATTTTTAAATCCCAATCAATTTTCAAATCTAAATTAAAACCAATTTTCAAATCCAATCTAAATTTCAAATCAAAACCCAAAGCAATCTTTGCCACTCAAGGACATGGCATTTTTCCAATAATGACAAAGCATGAAGGACCAAATATAAATATTGCAATACGGTAGCTATTCCTAAAGAAAAAAGTATAAGTTTGAATAAATTTTTTCACATCTCTTTGACATTACTATGATGATGGTACATTTTCATTTACATTTTGAAACCTCAAATTTTGACAAGTATAAATAAAAATGAGATCTTAGAGAACACTTTAAAGAGTTTAATAGGGCATGTTCAAATGTTTCTTATAGTAATAATTATCTATTAAGACTCTTTCCATGAAGAATAGAGGGTCAAGCATTATAGTGGTTTTTACACTTAATTAAAGGACACATCAAAACCTTTACATAATTTTTCAATAAATTTGTGTGATTATTTTCATATAATGTATAATGCAAACTAACCATGTTAGATCTATACAATGCTAAAAATACAATGGGTAGAGATTTACCTCCTCATTATATAGATGTCATGCTTTAGAAATCTAGTTCCCATGGTCACCTCTTGATGAACAACTTATATCCATACTTACAAACAATCTCAATTTGGAATTGACCTATCAAATACAAATACATTGCATTACATATTTTGATGAAATCATATAAAAAGGATTTCAAATTGAAAGAGCATTAGTTGCCAAAGGTACTATCAAAATCTTTAAACAAGATAAATCATCTTCAAGTCAAAATGAAAAATCCAAGTTTTATGCAAAGAGAAAGAACATGGTAGGGGATGGTGTAAGTGATGTTAAACAAATACAAATAATCCAACCTATCAATAACATTACCGTATTTAGTGGTCAAATTTGACAAGAAAATAAAAGACGAATGTTCACTTCTCTAGGAGAGCCCCTCAAAGTAGACTTTCAAAAGTTGGTCATTGAAAACATGATCACATCTACAAACATAAAATCCTTTGATGAAAAAACTCCAAAACCCAAGTGGTATATAGATAACAAATATTAAAACTACAAAAATATCAAAGGGCATTCCACCAATCATTGTGTATGACTCAAGCACTATGTCCAAGATTTAATTAATCATAGTGACATAGAAGTAGAGAATCATGCATCAACTTAAAAAAATAAGAATATAGGGATATATCAATATCCCTTCTGAAAACATGAGTAATGGATTATTAAGAAAAATCAAAGTTAGCACAAAATGAATAATGTCAACCAATCTACTCATCCCTTATATTTTATGGTAAATCACATTGATCATATGGATCATCATGCTTATGTTATCAAAATTAAATCCCAAGATTGTGCCATCACCAAAAGGTGTGAAAATATTCTAATTCTAAGTGTCTCTTTACCTACCCTTGCATACAAATATAACATCATAGAGGAACTTGAGAAAATACTAGACAAAATTACATTTCATACCTTCTCAAGATGTCTCCCACTCACAATGATGTTTTGTACAAAATATTGAAAGAATCCAAAGTTCCAGAAGACATAAAGCTATTCAAATACCAAACACTTGTCCTATAATATTCATGTGACTTTTGACCATTTAGATATTTCAACCATGGGTTCATATAAATTTTTTCCATTATACATATAAGTCTTTATTTCTAAGCATAAAGTAAAGAGGGTGTTTATAGACAATGGGTTAAGATTAAATATGTGTACTTTAAGTTTGATAAATTATATGATTCATTATACAACAACACTAGATCCTAATACCATTAATATAAAGACATATGATAATAATAAGTGCTAGTTGCTGGGAACTATCTATCTTACACTCTTGGTGGGGTCTATCATCCAATAAACCTTAATTCACATTCTTGATATAGATCTCCCATAAAACCTAATCCTTACATATCCATGGATCCATACCATGAATTCCATTCCATCCACCCTCAATAAATGTTTAAGGTTTTCTCATTATGGTATGAAAGTTACTATTATAAGTGATCATTAACCTTTTAAATATTATAAACTATTGGAAGGGAGATATCAAAGTTTTAATTACTTATCATTTACTGAAGATACTAAGAACTTATTGAGGAGTCACCAAATATTTATAACTATATTCATCATGATTACTTACCTTATACATCCACCAATAAACCATATACCTTTGAAAATCAACCACCCACATCCAAGTCCACATTTACACCATCTAGATTTTCCATTGTGGATATATGTATGAGAGAATATGAAATCCATGATGCCCATTATCTAGGAAAAATTCATGTGTCCACCAATAATCATGGAAAACCCAAACATATAAAGTAAAAACAATTGATTAATAATTTCAACAAAACCTTTTTTGTAGGAGGTGGGTTCCTTTCTAAAAAATAGGTTGAAGATTCCAACTCCTCTTAGCTCATTACTGATGAATTAACTACATGTTTCTAAAATAATTGATATCCTATACCTAAAATATATTACGTTCAACGTCATGAAATATAAATAAAAATGTCTTGGTCTCCATAAACAAGTTCTTATTGAGCCTACAATATCCACAAAAAATAAAGCTTTTCAAAGTATTAGATTTAAACCACCTAGTTTGAGTTTATGAAATTATGATAGTGATTCATATACCACCTCTGAGTAAGCCTCTTCAAACACCAAAATGAGTCCTATTTATATAAAATTTGAGGACCTATCCATAAAAAAATTATTTCATGACACCACCATTTTAACCCTCAAATTAACCTTTTCACAACTTATCCTATGGGACTAATAATAACTAGCCTCACATGATTATTTTCATAATGATGAGGCCACATCTAAGTTTTTGAGAGTTAGAGATCATATCCTAGTAAGAGATCACAAGACAGATTTTTTAATTTATTTGGATAATTCCTCATAATTTAGGGAGATTTCAAACTCAAATAATTCACAAAATAATCAAATCCATGTAGCTACATCCTCTACAATATCAAATGAATACATTCACAATCAAGAAGACCTTGAAAAGGAACTTAATATTCCCAAACCTCTAAAAAATTTGCATGAAGAATCAACTTTATTAATTGAAAATACCATCAACACATCAATTTTATAACTATAGAAAATATTAAGATTGCAAAACTTATTACTTCCCTTGATCCAAAAGAACAATTCACTAACTCTACTCCTCAAGGAATTTTTAGATGTATTTGCATGTTCATATCTAAACATGCTAGGGTTATATCCTTCACTAGTTTTTCATAACCTTATTGTAAATAAAGATGCAAAACTAGTCAACTATAAACTCAAAATAATACATGCAAAGGTGGTACTTCTTGTGAAGGAGGAATTACAAAAATAGTTAAAATTTAGATTCATAAGGCCAATATATTACTCATAGTGGATATCTAATATATTACTAGTCACTAAGAAACCAACATGGGTCAGAGTCCACAAATTTTTAGGATATTAATAAAGCATATCCTAAAGATGACTTCCTTTTACCAAACATAGACATGATTATTGACTTCACAATAAGTTGTGAGATGTTGTCCTTACTGGATGGTTTTTCAGGGTATAATCAAATCAAAATAACTCCTAAAAAC
This sequence comes from Torreya grandis, assembly GCA_037957365.1. Classification (NCBI taxonomy): domain Eukaryota; kingdom Viridiplantae; phylum Streptophyta; class Pinopsida; order Cupressales; family Taxaceae; genus Torreya; species Torreya grandis. The sequence continues at coordinate 1,452,644 of JARHVA010001958.1, forward strand.
CAAAATAAAATAAAATTTATCACATATCAAGGCACACTTTATTATCAAGTAATGCCATTTGGAATAAAAAAATCTAGAGCCAACTATCAATTCCCAATGATAGTTATATTTCATTATATGCTTCACGACATCATTGAAGATTATGTAGATGATATTTTGACAAAATATATAACTATAAAAAATCATCCCTTGGTACTACACAAAATTACTAAATGATTAAGGTAACACAAGGTTCATCTTAATTCAAAGAAATATGTGTTTGGGATTACTTTAGGCAATCTATTATATCACAAATAGGTATAGAAGTGGATCTTACAAAGGTCATAGATATCACAAAAATGATTCCACTTAAAAATCTCAAATAGTTTCATAGTTTTCAAGGTAAGATTCAAGAAATCCATTGATTCATATCAAAAAAATTAGACATATGTCATCCTTTCAGTTTTCTTCTAAAAAATAACACTGCTTTTCACTAGAATGGGGAATGCAAATAATTGTTTGAATGTATTAAATGATATCTAGAAAATCCACGAGTCCTAATGTCACTAATTATAGGGAAACCTCTACTTTACTATGTATTTTAGATACACAATATGTATTGGGGGCATTATTGTCACACCATGATGAACATGGGATAAAAATAGTAGTGTACTATCTGTGTATAACCTTGATATCCTATGAACTAAAGTATCATGCCATCAAAAAAACATGTCTAACAGTTGTTTTTTATTCCCAAAAATGTCACCATTACATGATTAATAATCAAACCAAAATAATTTTAAAATTCTATCCACTTAAATATTTCCTTTCCAAATCAGCTTTAACAGAGAGAATGATTAAGTGGGTCATGCTCCTAAGTCAGTTTGATATGAAGTATGCTAATAAAAAAGTTATAAAAAGATATTACTTATAGATACAGTGGAAAAAGAACCATTAACTAATATAAAAATTTTAATCCTAATTTTTTAGATGAAACTATTATGTCCTTAGATGAATCATTAGAGTGGAAATTGTACTTTCATGGGTATTTCACAAGTCATGGCTTGGCGGTAGGTATTTTGCTCATCACTCCACAAGGTGATATCATTCAAAATCATTTCACATAAGATTCAATTGTACCAATTGCATAGAAAAATATAAATATTTTATTTATGGTCTCAAGATCATAAACTAATGGAACATCTAACATATCCTAGTTTTTAGGGATTCACAACTAACCATAAAATAAGTAACTAACAAATATCATACTAAATATGATATGATAATTAATTAAAAATGGATGGTGGATGGTCTTAAATAGTGTTTTAAATCCATACTATTTAATCTAGTTACTTGAGTCAATAACATAGAAACTAATGATATGGCCATAATAGTTCACTCCTCGATATGTATCCAGCTATTAGTCATAGTTAATTATTTTTGAGAAGTTGATGTGTTTAGCATATGATACTCTTGAATCTAAAATGGTTTGTGAGGTTATTATTCCTACCTCTACTTGGTACCAAGATATAAACACATACTTCATGACAATGTGATCCATTTACACTTATCCTATAATCATATTAAATCCTTCATCCCATGAGGTTATCACTTTACTATCCTTGGAAATAAATTTTACCATAGGGTTTATGATGGAACTTTATTAAGGTATTTAAACTATGAAGAGGTGGCCTTAGTCATTAAACAGGTTCATGATGATATTTATGGTCTTCATATTAGTGGAATGTTTCATGCCAAGAAGCTTATTATAATTGGATATTACTTACCAATGATGGTGTAATCACATAAAAATGCAATTTGTATAACTTGAGCATGACTTGTGACATCTAAACCATAAGTCTCTCCTACTTCCTTTCATAACCCACTAGGCATGTTTTTTTACTATTTCCTAGTCATTTGAAGCCTTCTAGATTCAACCGTAGCTATCCCAAACTCCTCTCCCAAGAACAAACCTATCCCCCAGGGTCCCTTTCCCCTTAGACACTAGCACCATAAGTTGGACTATAGTGTTGGACCTCAAGGTGTCCACTTTTTGGCCCTATTGTCCAAGTCACTCTTAGCCTCAAATGGTTAGATTTCCTTAGTTCCTTATCTTTTTCATTGTCAGCCTAACATGAAGTCATCTAACCTAGGACCATCAGTTTCCATATAAAAGCATATTCAAAGGTCATTTAGAAGGGTTGAAAATTATTCAAAAGGCACAGGCTAGAAATACACTAAGCACATTCAAGAACATCTTCCTATTCTCTGCATACAACTAACCATTGTTATTTCTAGCCTACTCAAGCTCTTGCATAAGTCACAAGTCATAGTAAGCTTACCTAGATTTGCATAATACTTGCATTTCATACACAAAATTGATAATACACATTTAATTTTGGAGAATGACATTGTCCTTGATCCCTCTTCAAAGTATTGGTATATAGGTAGCATACCCACACATGGGGTGTGATCGCATGTTCAGTGCATAATAAACACTAACCCCTTTTTCTAGTTGATTAAAGACCACTTATCAAGCCTAAGGAGGAAATAGGACCCTAAGAGATAAAATTAGTTGCACACGAAGCTTTGTAGATGATCAAGACTTGCAAATTTAGACATAGAAAATCTAAAAACATCAAAATAAAACCCAAAAAGCTCAGAGGAAGTAGATCGAAAAGACCATAGCACCAAAAATAGGACTATAGCATTGGACCCCAAAGTGTCTAGTTTTTGGTGCTATTTTATAGGTATAAAATAGACTTTTGGGTCCTATTTTTTATAGTCTACCCAGTCAACTCATCAATTTATAGTTTTAGATTCCTCTATCTCAGTTTAGAAATTAGCTAAGTTCACTTTATATCCCCTTGCTTGATATTTTTAGTTATTAATTGATAAAATCTAGATTTAGAAAATTAGTAGGTTAATTTAGGCATACTATATTACATGTTTTATAGATTAATCTAGACCCTTTACTAATTATGAAATTAAACACTTAGTTTCCCAAAAATAGTAAAACATTTTGGTGAACCTGACTTCAAATTTTCACACGAAAACCCTAGGAACCCTAGGGCTAATTATTTTTGATCTTTTGCAATTTTTTTCTAATTTTTCCAAAATTTGAAAATTATAAAACTAAAAATTTAGTGAAATATTCTCAACAATTCCCTCAAACCCTAGTTTCCACATACTAGGTCCTTTTTGCACAAAATTACTTCCAAATCACTAGGAAAAATATTCTACTAATTTTAGAAATATTTTTAGATTTTTCCTAATATGTTTCAAGTTCAAATATACAAATTTTCAATCAATTTTTCAAATTATGGCATTAGTTTTGAAAAAAATCATTTCAAACCCTAGTTGCATAAACTAATTCCTAGTAAATTTCCAATACTATTCCACTTATTTTTTGCAAATTTTAATTAAATATTAAAATTAAAAAATCATTTTCAAATTCAAAAATTCACAAGTATTTTCCAAATCAATTTCTAAAAAACCCTAGTTGCATACACTAGGTCCTATTGCATCTTGAGGTATCACCTTACATACATAGCCAAATTACAAAAATGATGCTTATTTACAAATGTTTCTTATATTTCTTACAAATAATAAGGAAACTATAATAGGCCCTATCATGTACATGAATGATGAAGTTTATCACATGTTAGTACAAAGTTTCATTCTTTTCTTTGCATGTTTGCTTTTTATAGTATGGAATGATATTCAACAAACTATTGTTACATATGTTAAGACACTTCTTTCACCATGTCCCATGGAACCCATATTCCATAATGAATACTATTTCATGGTTGATTTCACCATCCCATAGGCTACTACTCATCACTACAGATCCTAACTAGTACCCTTCATCCCTCCACCTCCCTGCCCTATCAATTATCTACACTCTCCTCCCACACACACTACTAATCCTATATAGATAATGGATAATGTAGTTATAGATGTTATTCAACCTACCAGTATCTCATCTCCCAACCCCATTGATTATCTATGCTCTCATCTCACACACACTACTAATCCTAGATAGATAATGGATAATACGGTTAGATATATTACTCAATGTGCCATTATCCCTCCTCCACCCACATAGGAACCCTGCAATCCACTTGTTCCATCATGTCCCTGACCCAGGACATTTACACAATTAGATGCAACCAAGGCACATGATATTATGGATCAGTTGTGAAATACTCTAGCAAAAATTTTGATGTTAGAAATGCTCCAAAAAGCTAATGTGTTTAAGGACATTCTTTATCAAGTACTCACTCAAACTTCCATGCTTGCTAACTCTGAGCCTACTTATTTTGCATTCATGGTTAGTACATTAAAAACTATCAAATATGTAATTTATTTTGATAAATATGACAAACCATCTTAGACAATTATTGATCAAAATTTACCACTATTCATATAGATTAAAATTAAAACTAGTGTAACAAAGAGAGTTCTAGTTGATAGTGGTTTTGGAATAAATATATGCAATATCACATTCTTACAGGCTATGGTTGTCGATATAACATCCATGAAAAAATCATATAAGACCATTAAAGGGTTTGATGATATATCGTGATAAACATTAGGCACCATTGTATTGGATATCATAATAGGGATAAAAACCCTTACTACCTAGTTTTAGGTTATGCTTGGTCCTCTCCATTATAATCTTTTACTTGGACAACCATGGATACATGTTATGCAAGTCATTCCTTCTACTCTATAGTGATGTGTCAAGTTAATTCATGATAGATATCTCTACACATGTCCAAAAGATAATCATCTATTCAAATACTATCAAGTTATAGAGTTATCTTTGACTATTTTTTTTAGATGAAACACCTTCTCTTAATGTGCAATCACCACCTCATCATATTCCTATAGATAAAATACATACATATGAGGTGGGGGAAACCAACACATCTCATATTTCTCAAACTCCTGATATATCTCCAACTCTAGCTTCTTAGCCAATTATAATAGCTCTAGTCACTCTAGTAGTCACAGTAAAAATGCTTGTTACACTTACACCATCACCAATAGTAGTTCCAGTAGCACCAGTTAATCCCATAAATATATCCCCTCAAACTAATATATATACTCTCCCAAAATCATCACCTTCTCCTAATATAGTTATTGATACTTATATATCATAGCTACCCCTTGTGGTAAATTCAAAGTTATCTTACATGCACGATGTTGATACAGATTCCTAGGCTACCTCAGATGATGATGATATAACACCCACACTCGCAAATGATTATCTATATGGATTAAACTTTACACTAGATATCCTAGGAGAATATCAAAATGATTCTAGAGCACTTATTAATCATCCTATAGTTAACATGGTCACTTATATAATGAAAAGGATAGTCATTTAGATTCAATTAGGCAATACACAACATCGCCCACAAATTTTTATACAAGTGTTACTTGATCATAAATTAAACAAGCTTCCTATAATATGATATATATCTATTAATAGATTATCACAAAACGAAGGTAGCCATTTTACCTTTTTCATAAGATCACCGACAATGATACCAAATCATGTATAACTTTACAACAATGATTGGATAAACTACAAGATCATGGCATTATTCAAATCATAACTCCACCAGTAGCACTAGCACCACTTCTAATGAAATCACTCACCAATAGGACTAAACAAATAAGATAAATAATAACATATCCACCACCAGAGAAACCTTCAGTTAATCTTTGATTTTATGAAAACACAAATACAAAATTTACAACATATGGTGATACTAATGATGATGGTCTAGATGCATTTGATGACAACTATAATCCATTCCTCCATTTTTAACCCTAACAACCTCCATCTCAAGATCCTTTCCCACCCATAGCCTAATTTATATTATATTATATGTTATGTTTTTACATACTTTCTTTTCTTGCATTTATTTTATATAGTCTTCTTCTACTTGATTGTACATAGCTTATTCCAAAAATATAAAAACACTATAATATTCAAAAATACAAAAAAAATGTCAATTGTATACATCATCTATGTTCTTACATTGCTAAAACACTATGCTAGACTTACATTACACTATTATATGCTAATTATTTGTCAATTTATCTATATTACCATGCTTCACTTGATCTTTTTTTAGTGTGTGTAGTACATCCAAATACTTCATTACTTTACTCCACCCATCAAAGGAGTATCTTACTTCTACATTCTAGATACACATCGATACATCTACCCACTAGGGGCACACTCTACATGACTAAACCATCTAGGTTATGTCATTCTCACACTCCACACTCTAGACATATTGTGTAGCATGTACCTTACTTTCTTACATAGATATCACATCCACATATAGTAGCATTTATCACACTTTTGTATTTTATAACATATACATTAGTCTTGTACCACATATCTTGTATACTCTTGCTTCTTTCTTTCCATATTTAGATGCTTGTCTATATTTCTAGTAATTTACATGTTTCCATTTTTGCTTTGATTAGCTAGATGTGTTTTCAATTTCTAGTTCCTATTTGTTTCCTATTTTCATTTTAGGACATTTGCCAATGTTCTTTGCTTCTATCTATATTATGTGTGCCTTTAGACATTTTACAATGTACTTTGTGTGTGCCTTCTATGTACTTGTGGCCCTTCTACCAATCTTTTATTATTCCCATTATGTGTGTATGTGGCATTTGAACATACCTTGTATGCCTTGCATGTCTATTTTTCCCCTTGGCCACCCTTGCGTGTTTCTTGCTTCTTGCTTCATATGCTTGTTGCTTGATTATTTCTCTTTGTATGTACAATGCCATGATTACAATTATGCATTTACTTTATTTATTGGATGCCATGTTGGACATCATGCTCCATACCTTCATGCTACTAAAAAAATAACATTGCACATTCCATCTTTATTTTTATGCACATGCTATTACATTGTTATATTTATCTAGGCATACCCTTGTGAATCTAACAATCTCTCTATACAACTTTTGCTATATCTTGAGATCATGAATATCAATGCTATATCAAACATTTTTGTAGATTAACATAGTTGTATAGCTTATTATTTTTAAGGCATTCATTGTAGGGTATTCATTCCTACCCTTAAAAGAGGGGGAAATAAATAGGGGTTTTGTCACAGAGATTAAAGATCCTAAATGGTCAAAAAAGTAATTTAAAAATACATAGTCTAGATTCCAAAATTTAGTATAGGTAGGTCATATCAGGTAGCAAATAGAGAACATAATCTAGTTTTTAGTTTTGGCTCTGGACAATAACACCAAAAATGGGACTATAGCATTGGACCTTGAAGTGTCTAGGTTTTAGTGCTAGTGTCCAAACAATAGAATTTCTAGTTTTTCTAGAATCAGGTAGAGGGGTGAGTTTAGTTATAGTTTTGCCATAATAGTATAATCTAGAATATAGCCATTTTCAACACTTATTTGCTCAAAGAATCTAGATACAGGGGGCATCATGTGTGGCATGAAGGTTTCCACTTATAATTTAGACATGGTAGTTGATACAAATTTTAGTTCAAAATCTATGTTCTAGACACGAGTTATTGGGGGAAACATGCATCACACATGGGCCTTTTCTTTTTTGAATTTAGTAAATTTTTATTTCATGTTCCTAATAGTTTCATGCCTTACTCCATTTACAGGTGGTTGGCATCACTTTCAAGTAAAATTTCATACAAGTTTTCTTTCTGCATACCTAAGTTCTTGAGTGGCTTCCTAATCCTTAATTCCAATTTTGGAGGGGAATCTATACAAGTCCAATCTCCATATTTTGAAGTGGCTAACATTGTCTTAGTTTTTAGTTACATTCGGTTATCCACACCAACATTATTAGATTATAACATGTTCATAGGCTTCATGATCCATCTCATATGACATTCAATTTATACCAGTATATTTTTATTTAGCTTCACATCATGGGGCAATGATGGAGACAAAGGAATAACTAGCCTTTATAATCTTGAGCCACCTATTCAGAGGGATTAGACACATGGTATAGACATTAATTAACACATGCATGATTCATTAACTTTGCATAGTTAGCAATGATGGAGCTAAAGGGATTGCCTTTACATTTTAGATCCAACTTTTAGGGGATTGAGCACTCAGCTTATCGATTGATATAACTCTTGCTTCAAAAATACATCCAACATCACTCAGCACAATCCAACAACACAACAGGTTTTGTATTGGTTCACATACTCAGTGAGGTGTAATCATTCCTTTCTCTTCTTTTCTCTCTCTTTACCCAATTTTGTACATTTTTATTTTAGATATAGTGTTATTTATTAAGAATTGATTTACTTTCACTTTATTTACTTACATATTTACACCATATAACATGCTCTCACTATGCACAATCCAACATCACACAATTTCTTGGGCTTAACCTCACACATAAGTTTAGGTACACTTTGATTTTTATCCTTTATCCTAATATTTCACTTTGTTACATACTTATAATAAAGTGGGGGCAAATTTAATCACATAAAAGTGCAATTTTTACAACTTGAGCATGACTTGTGACACCCAAACCATAGGTCTCTCTTGCTTCCTTGCATAACCCACTAGGCATGTTTTTTACTATTTCCCAATCATCTAAAGCCTTTCATATTTAGCCCTAGTTGTCTTAAAATCCTATCCTATGCACAAACCTATCCCATAGGGTCCCTTTCCCCTTAGACACTAGTGCCATAAGTTGGACTATAGCGCTGACCTTAGGGTATCCACTTTTTGGTGATATTGTCCAAGTCACTCAGCCTCAAATGGTTATATTTCCCCAGTTCCTTATCTTTTTCCTTATTATCCTAACACAAATTCATCTAACCCAAGATCATCAATTTACTTATAAAATATTATTCAATGGTCATTTATAAGGGTTGACAATCATTCAAAAGGCACAAGTAAGAAATACACTAAGCACATTCAAGTAAATATTCCTATTTTATGCATACAACCAACCATTGCTATTTATAGATTACTCAAGCTCTCATACAAATCATGAGTCATGTCAATATTACCTAGATTCACATAATACTTGCATTGTATACATATAATTGGAAATACACATTCAATTTATGAGGATTACATTAGCCTTGATCCCTCTTCGAAGTATTGGTATGTAGGTAGTGTGCCCACACATGGGGTGTGATCACATGTTTAGTGCATAATACACACTAACCCCTTTGTCTAGTTGGTTCAATAGCACTTATTAAGCCTAAGGAGGAACTAAGACCTAAAGAGACAAAATCAATTACATTTAGAGCTCTACAGATGATTGAGACTTACAAATTTAGACATAGAGCCTCTAAAAACATCAAAATAGAACCCAAAAATCTATTAAAAGGACTATAGCAACAAAAATAGGACTATAGCACTAGACCCTAAAGTGTCTAGTTTTTGGTGCTATCGTCCAAGCAAAAAATAGACTTTTGGTTCCTATTTTTGATAGTCTTCCTAGTAAGCTCATCAATTTGTAGTTCTAGATTCCTTCATCTCAGTCTATAAATTAGCTAAGTTCACTTTCTATTTCCTTGCTTGCTATTTTTAGTAATTAATTGATCAAATCCAAATTTAGAAAATTATTAGGTTAATTTAGGTATACTGTATTATATGTTTAATAGATTAATCTAGACCCTTTATTAATTAGGAAATTAAACACTTAGTTTCCCAAAATAGTAAAATATATGGAAGCTTATTCATGCTAATATGTCAAGAAATAGATCCCATTCCAAAATCACAATGACCTAATCCATGCTCCATCACAAGCCTTGTAAACCATTACCACTCCATGTCCTTTTTCCACATGTGGGTTAGAACTCATTAGAAAAATAAATCCCAACTCTTATGATGGTCATAATCACATAATCACCACCACTAAGAACTTTACCATGTGGGTCAAATCCATTCCTCTAACCTATATAATAGGATTTTTTTTCCAAATTCTTTTTAAACCATATAATTTATCATTATGGTATTCCTTCTACCATTATATCAGGTAATGAAAAGTAAGTTAAAAATAATGATGCCAAGGAATTTTTCCAAGCATACCACATAAAGTACAAATAGTCAACACCATACTATTCCCAAGGCAATTGTTAATCAGAGACATCAAAAAACATCCTCAAAATCCTTAAGTATGTTTTTAATGATGCTGGATATGATTGGAATTTACAACTTTACATTGTTTTATGGGATTACTATACAAGCATTTACACACCTATGAGCGAAACTATGTATTTCCTTATTTACAACACTAAATCTATCTTACATGTTGAAATCAAGATTCCATCATTACGTATCTCTTTACAAAATCTTATTGATGATGAATCATATCACATCTCAAAGATACATGAGCTTGATATCCTAAATGAGAAACATCTTAATGACCTTAACCATTTATAAGCCTATCAAAACCATCTCCATTGTAGCTATAACAAGAAAATCATTGATAAAGATTTTGAAATTGGAGACCTTGTTTTAAAACAAAACCAATGGGACACCAATGTTGATGGTGAAAATAAAGATAAGTTTCAACCTAAATGGTTAGGTCCATACATCATCATTGCTAAATATTGATAGGGTACTTATAAACTAACAATAAATTAAGGTGAAAATATTTATGAACTAATGAAAATCATGCACCTTAAGATTTTTCATGCCTTTTAGTTCTTTAGGAGGAAAAAGAGAAAGAAAAAAAATCCATCCAAAAGTGAAAACTATCATTATGGAACTTTAGACAAGTATCATGGTGAAAATCAATTTCTAGTGCCATGTGTAAACCGTTATCTATATATACCCTAATTACTTCGAGGTATCCCATATCATTTATTCATCCATCCATTATCCACTTGTACATAACCCATTTTCTAGTTATCCTCATTACCTCTAACATTTTAGTTGAAGGTTCTGATCTTGGTGATTACATAGATCCATTTTTGCTCATATTTCAATAATATATTGTATATAATATTTAGATAATCATTCACCCATCGATTGTGAAATTAAAAAAGCATCCATTATAAATATCCTCTCTTCATTTCAAATGTCTATACATGGTTTCCCTTATGTATATAATTTAGTCACCCATTCCTAAAAATCCCTAAAAATATAAAAAATCATAAAAAACCAATAAAATCCCTTGTCCTTCATAGCTTTCCCTAATAATCCCTTACATGAATTACTCATAATAAAATTATCATTATCAAATATCTCATATGACAAAGGGTTTTACTCTAACCAAGGACATAAAAAACAACAATATTTTTTTACTTATTTGTATTGACCATTTACTTACTTTATTATTTGTAAAAATTGGGTATTTTACTTACTTTACAGTTGTTTATATACTTCATTATTTATGTTACTTACTTGATTTCATTGTTGATTTTTTTATATAAAATCTTGTTTCATTGTTGCTTTTATTTTGAGTCTAGATCACTATGTGTATTACAAGTTATGTTATTATGTTCTTCCATACCATGATGCATCAAGTCTTGAACTTGTGACTATATCAGTCCTTATGCATATAACATTATAGACATCATGGTTTTTACATACTATTGTTATGTATTATCTTACGTAACATAAAAAAAGGTTGATAGATTCATGTTAGAACAAAATGTTGAACTCTAAGTAAAGTCTATAACACATACCTATTAAACCATTTCATTTTAACAAATATATTTTCACATCCGTTTTGTACAAATTATTATAATGCTAAAAGACTAACATGTGTCAAATAACAAATTCAAAAGAGATGAAATAACATATACATCTATCCATTTATCCATCTATAAAATAAAACATCCATAAACATTATCTAATCCATAACACAGTCACATGATATAATAAACCATATATATATATATCATGTTTTCATAAATACATCAAATACATCTCATGTACATCTACAAAATGTATATACATTATCTCACTATCAACTCTCACTTTATCCCTTTGTAGGGAGTGATCTTATCCATTGTGGTGTACTCCATGGAGGTCACATGGAATGATGTGATGTCTAGCCTAAATAATGATCCAATACTATAATTCTTGATGTCTTAGTCCCCAATCCAAATATCCTCACACTCAAGTAATCTATGAATTATGGTCTTCACTGATCTATAGACATCGATCACTCATAAATACTCCTATAATAAGATGCATGCTCCATCACATGTGTTATGTATGATAGGGCCTTTAGTTAACACAATGAAATCAATAGATCCTTTTCCTTTTGTAGCTCTACTTGAAATGAATCCTACTATTTGTGGTATCTCTATGAAATCCATATATCATCTTTCATTTATGTACCCACATCCTAAGTCACCAATCCCTCCTCTCTACTACTAACCTCTACAATTAACCTATCAACCTCCACTTGTAATATCACTATCTCTATGACTCTTTGAATGCATATATCCACTCCATACCTCTACAAACCTAAAATATCCACGTTTATCACTCTAATCTCCTAATGTATCCTCTCAATCAAGGATTCATCCTCAAATGATCATGTCAACCCTAATAACTCAACCTCATCATATCCACCAATATGGATATCTAGTGCTACATGTATCACTATGTATATTTCATCTCCCCCATGATGACTATCAATCATAATCATATGTGTATCTCTTCTTATTATATCTCCCTCAACCTCCTCAATCTTTACATCCTCAACTTTCAACTCCTCAATGTGAACATCCTCACTACTAATCTATCCTCCATATCCTAAGGTAGCTACCTACATAGGTACCTATAGTCATATTAAATGTGAAATTTAGTAGCTTAAGTGTGGTTAATGACACCCAATCCATAAATCCATCTTGCTTACTCTCATGACCCTCATAGGCAGGTTTTCATTGATTCTTAGTCATTCATATCCTCCCAAAATAAACCCTTGCATAACTATATTTCTCTTTCCATGTTTAATCCATCCCCCTAAGTCCCATTAGCCATGGACAACAATGCCAAAACTTGGAATATAACACTATAACTCAGGGTGTCATGTTTTTGGCACTATTATCCTAGTGCATTTTGGCTTCTAATGGTCATATTCTTTTGAATATTTATCCTAATTCATGTCAGCCTAATATGAATTCATTTAACTGATGATCATTAAATCCCCTATAAAAGGCCATTTAAATTCCATTTAGAAGGGTTGGCACTCGTTTATAGGAGAGAAGCAAGAATACAAGCAAGACCACTCAATAACTTTTCCATATTCTCTACATATAACCATCTAATAGTATTTCAAGCTTATTCAAACCTTTACACTAATCCTTAGTCATTCCAAGTACACCTATTTTCATATTTACTTGAATTTTCATCACATTATTGAACAAAGCACTTTAATGGGATAAATACATATAGGTTGATCCCTCCTCAAAGTATTGGTATGGAGGTAGCTTGCCTACACATGAGGTGTGAAGTGCATCCAATGTATCCTTTACACACTAACCTCTCCTCTAATTTCTCTAAATTTTACATTCAAGTTCAAGCACAAAGAAGACATAGGGTATTAAAGACTAAATTAGGTACACAATAATCTCTATGGAATTTTAGGCTTAAATATTTCATAGGTAGGGTCACACAAACCTAATGCAAAAAACCCTAAAAGCTTAGATCACTAGGATACCAGTGCTAAGATAAGACTACAATGCTAGAACCCAAGGTGTCCCACTTTTTCCACTCCTATCTAATCAAGAAATGAACTCTAGAATCCTATTTTTGATAGTCTCCCAAGATTTTACATAGATTTATAGACCTTGTCTAAGTCAGAACAACACAAAATTAGATAAGTTTAATTTTCTCTCTCTTACTACTATGTTTAGAAAAGCCCTAAATACAGTCAAATTTCACAAATTAGTATCCTAATTATTATACATTATTTACAAATTTTATCTACTTTGATCTATTTATTATTTAGGAATTAAACATCTAATCTCCCAAAAATAATAAATCATTTGGTGAACTTGGCTTCAAATTTTGCATAAAAACTGTAGAAACCTAGGGTAAATTCCTAGCTAATTTTTTCCACTAATTTTTGAATATTAAAATAAAAAATTCCTCTCAAATTTTTAAAATTTTTAGTAAATTTTAAAATAAATTTATTTCAAACCCTAGTTGCATCAACTAGATCCCAGTAATTTTCTAGTAATTTTCCAATCATTTTCTAAATTTTTAGTTGCATATTAAAATCATAGAATCACTTCAAATTTCAAAATTTCATAGAAATTTTCAAAAAATAAAATTCTTAAACCCTAATTGTGTCTACTAGGTCCCATTAAATCAAACACTTTTCCATAAATTTATGAATTTTTTCTTGAATACTTAACTCAAAAATTCAATTTTAAATTCAAAAATTCATAATATTTTGCAAAAAATATTTTTGAAAAATCCCTAGTTGCATGTACTATCTCCTACTTTACTTATTGAGGTATCACCTTACATCCATACTCAAATTTAAAATATTTTACTCATTTATTTACAAACTTTTCTTACATTTCTTGCAAATAATAAGGAAACCGTAATGGGCCCTATCATGTACATGAATGATGAAGTCTATCATTTATCAATACAAAGTTTCATTCTTTACATTTCATGCCTATTTTTCATTATATGGGATGATGTTAAATAATTTATTCTTAAACATGTTAATATATCTCTTTCATCACCTCCCTTTCACTGAGTCATGTTGTATGGTCCATTTCACTCTTTCCTTGGTCACTACCCATTTCTAGAGAGCCCGATTGACACCTTTTTTCCCTTCACCTCCTTGACCCATAGATTATCTTTGATATGCTCCCTTAGATACACTACTCCTATATATATAGTAGATAATGTGGTTAGAGCTATTACTCGACGTACTATTATACCTCCTCTACCTACCCAAGAGCCCCATCACCCTACTATTCCTATCCATCTCAACCCCAACCCCCCTACACATGTATATGTCCACATGAAATATGACATTATTGATCAATTGAGAAACATTCCCACTAATATTTTCATGTTATAATTGCTTTATA
Organism: Torreya grandis; assembly: GCA_037957365.1. Classification (NCBI taxonomy): domain Eukaryota; kingdom Viridiplantae; phylum Streptophyta; class Pinopsida; order Cupressales; family Taxaceae; genus Torreya; species Torreya grandis. The sequence continues at coordinate 1,467,691 of JARHVA010001958.1, forward strand.
AATCTAATGTATTCAAGGAGATTTTTTATTAGGCACTCACTCAAAATTTTATGCGTATTGATTTGGAACCTTCTTATTTTGCATTAGTGGTCAACACTTTAAAGACCATTGAAAATGTAATTAATTTTTATAGTGAAGACATGCCTTCTTAGATAGTTATTGATCAAAATTTGCCACTATTCATACAAGTTCAAGTCAAAACTAGTGCAGTCAAGAGAGTTCTTATTGATAATGGTTCTAGATTGAATATATGTAATATCACATTCTTACAGACCATGGGAATAGATTTGGCATCCATGCATAAATAATATAAGAACATTTGATGGTTTGATGATATACCCTGACAAACATTGGGCACTATTACTTTAGATATCATGGTGGGACTAAAAACCCTCTCTACATAGTTCTAGGTCATGCCAAGTCTTCTCCACTATAATATTTTACTCAAACAACCTTGGATACGTACTATGGGGGCCATTCATTCTACTATCCATCGATGTATTAAATTTATCCATAAGGAATATCTATACACATATCCAATAGACAACCAACCATTTAGATATTATCAAACTATAGAGTCATGTTTGACTATTTCACTAGATGGGACACCATATATCACAATATAACCACCACCTCATAGCATTTCTCTTGATTAGATACATACATATGAGGTTGGAGAGACTAGAACTTCTCACACTCTTCCACTTACAATCACACCTTCAGCTCCAGATATTCCACCATTAATAATAGGTTTAGCCATCGTAGCTACTTCATTGATCATAGTTATGACACCTGTTATACATCCACCATCACTGATAGTAATACCAATAGTTCTAGTTCATTCCACAATTACTTCACTAGTTATAGATACCTTTTTAGTAGTACCATCTTCTACGACTATAGATGATCAAATTCTTATATCATAGTTACCCCTTGTGATAAATTTTGATTTTTCATATGTACATGATATTGATACAGTTTCATAACCTTATTTAGATGATATGACACCCGCACTCACAAATTACTATTTGTGTGGATTGAGATTTACACTAGTTGGCCTAGGAGAGTACCATGATGAATCTAGATCTCTCATTCCACATCCTATAACACTTTTAGCATCTCACACTACACTCTTAAGATATATTCCACACTCATGACCATAGTCAAACCACTTGGCACATACAGTTCACATGGTTACCTCTATGGATATAGAACCAATTGTTAAAATTCAAGTAGGCTACACATATCATTATCCACAATTTATGTTACAAATTTTACTTGATCATGGATTGATCACATTACCTAAAGTATGACATAGATCTATTATTAGATTGTCACATCAAGATGGTCACCCATTTTATTCTTTTCACAGGATTATAGGCCATGATACAAATTCATGTACAAATTTATAGAATATATTGGATAAACTACAAGATTGAGGCATTATTTAGATTATAAAACCACCAACAAAACTATCTCCACCACTTCCATTGAAGTCATCTACTAGTAGGATTAAAAACCTCAGAGTAGAGTCAACATCTCAACCACCAAATCAACCTTCAATTTTATCTTAGCATGATGACACCATAAACACAACATATGATGATACTTATGATGATGATATTGAGGTATTTGATGATGGCTATGACCCTTTCCTCCATCTCCATCCCTAGCAGCCTCCATCCTTGGATCATTTCCCCCTTCAGCCTAGTATTTTATATTATCCTATACATATTACTTTATTTACATGCTTTTACACAGTCTCTTTTCAACATTTATTTTACATAGTTTACATATATCCAAAACACAAAAACATTTCAATTATATGCACATCCATGCTTTACATTGCTACTACTATGCTAGACTTACATTTTTAGTTCTATGCTATTGTTTGTTGATTCATCTACATTACCATGATTCAATTTATCTTATTTTAGTGTGTGTAGTGACACCTAGATCCTTGATTGAGTCACTCTACCCATTGAGGGGGAATCCTACTTTTACATTTGAGACACACATTGATATAGATAGCCAATGGATGAATATTATACATGACCACACCATCTAGGTTATGTCATCCTACACCACACACTATAATTATCATGTTGACATATATTACTTACTAAGATTACATAGATTACCATATTGACACTCACTAGTATCTTGCACTTCTGTATTTCTTAGAATATACCTAGTCTTGTACTAACATGTCTTGCATACTTTCACTTCTTTCTTTGATTAGTTAGATGTGATTATACTTCTATTATGTACATGATTTCCTTTATTGATTAACATATATTGACGTGTTTACATTTTTTTAGGTTTTTTTCCATGCCTTATATGTGTTTTAGGACATTTACCAATGTCCTTTGCTTCTATTCATGTGTATGTACCTTTGGATATTTTCCAAATGTCCCTTACTTGTACTCTTATATATGCCTATGGCCCTTGTGATAATCTTTTTTATTTCTATTATATGTGTATGTGGCATTTGAACATGCCTTGTATGCTTTATATCTAGTTTTATTGACATGTGCCCATGTCCCTTATTTGCTTGGCCCCTTGGCCACCCTTGTATGCTTCTTGAATTATGTGCTTGTTTGCTTATCTATTTCTCAATGTCTATAATTCTATGATCCATATCATGCATTTATCTTGATTTATTGGATGCCATGATGGATATCATGCTCCATCCCTCCTTGCTAAAAACTAACAACTAAAAACTAAAAACTAACAACTAACAACTAACAACTAACAACTAACAACTAACAACTAACAACTAACAACTAACAACTAACAACTAATAACTAACACTTTCAATTCTAGTTCAGTAAATTGCACATGTTATTAAAATGTTATATCTATCTAAGCATACCATTATTGATTGAACAATATCTAAATATAAACCTTGCTATTTCTCATGATATCTTGTCAATTATAATTGCTATATCATATATCTATACAACATAACACACTTGTAGGGATATTTATTCTAAGGACAATCATTACAATATATTCATTTCTACCCTCAGAAGAGGGGGCAACAAATAGGGGTTCTGTCACAAAGATTAGAGCTCTTAACGGTCAAAAAAATAATATTTTAGAAAACTTAGAATAGAATCCAAACATCAAAATAGATAAAATAGACCAAGTAGACAATAAAGAATCCATAATAGTTACCAAATTTATCCCTAGAAAATAGTGCCAAAGTTGGACTATAGCAATATACAGTAGGGTGTCCTATTTTTGGCACTCCTATCTAGATAGTAAAAAAATTAGTTTTTCTAGAAACAGATAGAAAAGTGAGCTTAGTCATAGGTTTGTGAGCTTAGTATAGTCTAGATTCAACATGTTTTAGTATAGTTTTTACTCAGAGAATCTAGATATAGGGGGTATCATGCATGACATGATGGCTCTCACTTTAAATTTTAGATTAGGCCATTGATATAAATTCTAGATTAGAATCCATGTTCCAGACACCAGTGATTAGGGATAATGTGTGTGACACATTGATCCTCCCCTTTTCTAAGTCCAATTTATTTTCCAAGCATTTCTCAGTAGTTTCATACTCTAATCCATTTTTAGGTGGTTGGCATCCTTTTTTAAAGTATATCTTTCATACAAGCTTAAATTCTCAAGTACCCAAGTTCTTGAGTTGGCTTCCACATAAGCCTATTTCACTAGTTTTAGAGTGGCTTTCATAAAAGCCTAATCTTCATCTTTCAAAATAGCCAAGAGTGGATTATTTTTTATCATACATTCAACTATCTATGCCAACATTTTTAGATCATAGTAAATTCATGGGCTTTAGGAGCCATCTCATATGACATCTATTACATATCGGTATTGCTTCATATCTTCAATTCATGGGGCAACAATGGAGCCAAAGGACTAGCTAGCCTTTGTCTTTTTAAGCCACCTATTTAGAGGGATTGGACACATAGTCCAAACATTAATGCACACATGATTCATTTGTGTCACTTAGTTGGAAATGATGGAGCCAAAGAGTTTGTCTTTTCATCCTTGAGCCACACTTTTAGGGAATTGAGCACTTAGCTTCATTCATGATATTACTTTTGATACAGTACACACCCAACATAATCTAGCATCACAATAGGTTTTGTATTATTTTACGTACCCAGTGAGGTGTATTCATTCCTTTCTCTTCCTCTTTATTTTACCCATATTTTTTACATTCTTATTTTAGATATAACATATCTAGTAAGGACTGATCTACTCTATGTTTTTTCATTGTAGATTCACACTTCACACCATGCTCTCTCTATGCACATCCAACATCACATAGTTTCATGAGCTTCACCTTTATAGGTAAGTTCAGGTGCACTTTCTATTTTTCCTTTATCCTAGTATTTCACTTTGCTACATCACTAGAATAAAGTGGGGGTAAATTTAGTCATATAAAATGCAAAATTTGGTAACTTGAGTGTGGTTAATGAAACCCAATCCATAGGTCCATCTTGCTTGCTCTCATGACCCTCATAGGTAGGTTTTCAATGATTCTTAGTCATCTGTAGCCTCCTAAACTAAACCCTTACAGAACTAAATTAATCCTCATATGCTTAATCCATCCCCTAGGTCCTGTTATCCATAGAAAAAAATGTCTAAACTTGGATTACAACATTGAAACCTAGGGTGTCTTATTTTTGGTGCTATTGTCTAAGTACATTTTAGCTTCTAATGGTCATATTTATTTAAATCCTTATTCTAATTCATGTCAGCCTAATGTAAATTAATTTTACCTGTGATCATTAAATCCCCTACAAAAGGCCATTTAAAGTCCATTTAGAATGGTTGGAACTCATTTATAAGAGAGAAGTAAGAATACAAGCAAGACCACTCAAGCACTTTTCCCTATTCTCTACATACAACCATCCAATAGTATTTCAAGCTTATTCAAACCTTTACACCAATCCCTAGTCATTCCAAGTACACCTAATATTGAATTTACTTACATTTTTATTACACTATTGCACTAAGCACTTCAATGGGAGAACTACATATAGCTTGATCCCTCCTTAGAGTATTGGTATGTAGGAAACATACCCATACACAAGGTGTGAAGTGTGTCCAACATATCCTTTATAGACTAACACCTCCTCTCCTTTCTCCAAATTTTACATTCAAGTTTAAGCACAAAGAGGACCTAGGGTATTGAAGACTAAATCAATTACATAATGAGCTATATAGACTTTCAAGCTTTGATATTTCATAGGTAGGGTCACATAGACCTAGTGCAAAAAACATAGAAAGATTAGATCACTAAGACAAAAGTTCTAAGGTAAGACTAGAATGATAGAACCCAAGGTGTCCCACTTTTATAACTCTTATCCAATTAAGAAATGAACTCTATATTCCTATTTGTGATAGTCTCCCAAGCCTAAACATAGATTTCTAGACCTTATCTTAGTCAGAACAACATATAATCATATAAGTTTAATTTTCTCTCTCTCACTACTATTTTTAAAAAATCCTTAAATACAGTCAAATTTCACAAATCAGTAGCCTAATTATTATACATTATTTACTAATTATATCTACTATGACCCATTTATTATTTAGGAATTAAACATCTAATTTCCCAAAAATAATAAATCAGTGCCCTATTCTATCTGCCCCTCTATGGTTTTATCCTAGAGTTATTATGTAATAGCTACCTCTATTTCTTTAGCCTATGATAAGGAATTATCAATCTAATGGGTCATATGTGCTTCCACCATGTACTATAATCCTTGGTGACCTTTGAGTTTTATATACCCCTCCTCAACTAATATCATTTTTTTTGCATGTATATCAAGCTATGCTCTACCACCCTTAGGTTTATCCCTAGTCCTCACTAGGGTCTATCTCATAGTACATGAGCAAACACATGTGGCCCATGCTGGTACATCCTACCATATACCAAACTATCTTATAACCTTGTTTGGCCTATAATTCTCTATGATGTACTCATTCCTACCAACAATGTAATAAGATGTCAACATGTAATCCATATATTATGCATCCTTTACTTAGTGTGGATTTGCATCCCTAAAAGGCATCTATGTAATATATGTAGGCCCAACTCATATAACACCCTCATATAAAATGTCAAATATCCTAAGTGAGTCCTCCATGAACCTATCAAAATGTAACATCTATAAAAAAAAATGGATCTCCATCCAATCTCTATCTCAACTATCCAACTAGCCTCTCAACCATAATATACTTGCATGCCCACACTTACAATAGTGTAAATGAGCCTATGCTAGTTCCTCCCTTATACATGACCACATGCAAGTCTATGTATGAGTGTGCCAACACATAGGGTATCCATGTTAAATTTGTCATACTTTGACATATTTGTAATAACATCTAATAATCTTGATAGGAAATAATCTCTCACTCCTATATAGTATCAACATGGCAAAAATAAGAACCATAGACACCAATATCAGTCCATTTGTCTCCTCTAGTTTCATGCAGGCATCCAAATCTATCCCATAGTCTATCATCAAGATAATGTCCTATATAAACACCATATACAATGATACTTCATGTGTAGTCTCTCTCTAATATAACTTAACACCTCATATCAAGATGTAAAAAATACACCACACATCCTCTAGTGTGATAGTCATCTTCCTTGTCAATAAATAGAATGTGTTGGTCTCTAAGTGACAATGCTCTAATAAAGACATAAATAGTGCCCTATCTAAAAATATATCATAAATCTATGCAATATACAATAATACCACTCCATATAATACACCCACCTCATAATAAGTGAATGTATGAATCAATCGTTACACCCTTGAATACCTTTCCCACATAATAAGTATATGTTATTTCTCTTGCACACATACAAAAGGAACAATGTTACTATTTATCACATTATATATTATTATATAATAATAATTATTTAAATCACAAATCCATCACAATCATCATTTACACTACTATTCACATCCAATTACATTTCTATCTATAAATTTATTCTTTCATGTTAATAATAGAAATTTCACTAAAACTGAGACAAATTTGCTGCAAAATTGGATGAAATCACTGACCCTTATATGAACTCATCATTATGATGAATTCATTATATGATACAAAAAAATTATTTTAGGTTTGAATGAATTGACATTATTTTTGAAACAAACACTATTTAAAAAACCCACTATCCTCCCTAACACAATAACTAAAGTCGACTTCAAAACTACCATTTGGAAAATAATAAGTTTGTTTAACCTGAATTTACTAGAATTTATGATCACAAAAGGAAAAAATAATTAAAAATCATAAATTATTGGATCCTAACTCCCATATAGCCTTTGGTATACTTAGAATCACTTTTTACAATGCCTATCCACTGGAATACACTCCATTTATTTCTCCACTATCTTTTACTCCATAGCAAAAAGAATAAAATCTAGAAAATAAACCAAATTAATTTTCACACAATGAAATTTCAATTGCCCCCTACCCATATATGTTTACCCACCCATTCATATTTTTTATCCCCCAACTAAGGATTTTAATAATATTTTCCATTCTATCACCTCATTTTCTCCTCCAATCATACAACCAATTCATTGGATTACTCAATATATTTATTTTATTTTTCAAATCTATCTAGTAAATTTTATCACTCATTCTTGGAAATTTTATTTCTACTTTTACATCCTGCAATTTACCACTAGGATATATCATTCCCACATCTTCTATCATGTATTAATATTCATAGGGCACAATCTGAGTGTGCATCTTACAAATGAGAAATATTATTTCTCTAATGAGCTTGCTAGCACCTATCTGCTTAAGGCAAATAATTTTTCATATACTTTACCTCATGCATGTGTTTTTTTAAGAGTCATACTTTCATTACATGATGGTATTATCTCCATAATTTTCCATATAACCTTCATTTCAAGAATTTGTCCACATTCATTATTCCCACACGAACATTGGAGGGGGCATCATTTAATCATTCAAATCCATTACACTATAATTTATTATTTAAAAATTCATTACTTATTGTAATTTAAATACCCTTTCAAAGAGGGATAAATGTAGACACCTACATTCAATCACATTTAGTGTCATAATTAACTTTTAGTAATATCAACACACTAACCCAACCATCATTCCAAATTTTAATTTCATCTTAACATCATTTTCCTCTCTTTTTTAAGTAATTAATTAATCCATATTAATTGATTAATTATGCACACCTATTCTATAAAAATAATTAGAAATATGGAATTTTCAAGTCACCAAATATTTTCCACACTTCTCTCAACCAAATGTTGAGTCATCTAACCACTTCTTGAACTTACTCAACCAATTTTTGAGTCATCATTTATACTTTTCAACTAAATTGGTGAGTCATCTAACTATCTTGACTCATTATTAAAATATTTTCAACTACTGACTACTTTTCTCATTTTTTCTCAAACACATGAGGAATTGGTCTCTTCAACTTGGATGAGGACTCAAATTTGATTGTCTAAAATTAAAATTATATAATAAATATATATTTATCCCAATAATTCATGCTCTCATTTGAAAATATATAAGTTGAAGTATCATAAACCATTTTCATTATCCACCTTTAAGCCACTGAATTGCTATCATAATTATTCTACACATTTATTGATAACATTGAGATCATATGTTCATAAGTTACTAAATTTCCCTTTTTTTGGAGAATTGAGTTGAGCATCCACATACTGAAAATTAAATTCAATCAATGAAGAAGGTGATGTACTTTATTTTCATGATGTTTTAGATTAAGGTAAAAATAGGTTTTGAAGGGACCCCAAAACCCTAAACAAAAGGAGAAAGATAAAACAGTAACATCCACAGGCAAAGCCTAAAACCTACTTCACCGAAGTAACAAAACCAAGTTTATAAAGACCTGAAGCTAAAAAATGAAAAATCAAAGATAGACCCCAGGTTTTACAGAGACCTAGAAATTCCATAGTAAAAAGAGTTCAAAAAACTAGGTACCAAGACCAGATATCACAGCCAACTAGCAGAACCAACTAAAAGAACCAAGAACTATTCTTCTAGTTCCAATATCATCTTCACTGCTTCCTTACCTTTCACAATAGTGTCCTAGATGGCAACAGTCACCTGTGTAGATCCCTCTTGCATTGCTTTCTTTCTTGAGCTTTGTCTAGTTCTCTTGCTAGGCCCCTCCAAAGTTTTGATTTCCTCATTTGCTCTTTTTCCAATGTTTACAGTAGCAACACAAATGCTAGAGGTTACCTCCTCCATCTTTGTTCTGCTTTCCTTTATGAGTTCCCTTAGGTTGTTCTCATAATCTTTGAGTTTTATGGGAATATCCCTCATCTGCTTTTCCATTTTATTGATTTTATTCCAAACTGCCTCCTGTTTACCCTCCATTATTTCCATTTTCCTATTGATTTCCATTATCTCCTTATACATCCATAAATCGAATTGAAGAGTAGCATCAGCTTTGCAATTGGCCAATCTAGTAGGTGGGTACCTTTCATCATTCTACCTTTTATCACTCCAATCTTCTATGTTCTTTTTAGGACTGCTTCCAACTTCTTCAATATAGTCCTCCGTTTCCATTCATTTCTGTTCCTTTATTTCAGCAGGGCTTACATTTTGGTTACTTACTTCCTTTACTTGAGCTCCCATTTCCAATATTTGGTTAGTGACCTAAACTAGATTTTCCTTTTCATTAATCAAATCAAGGTCCACAGTAGGATCATCTAGATCTTTATCGATTTCCTCAAACACTTGCTGGTTTTCCTCAGACTCATGGTTGCTATTTTCAGACTTTTCCTCTATAGTGACTCCTTTCTCATTCTTATCTTGCACTTCTTCTTCCTCACTGGAACTTGAATGCCCACTTTTTATTCTTCCCTCTTCCTCTAGACTCTCTTCCCCAGTGTTTTTAGAACTTTCCCACTCTGTTTCCTCATCAACAGTCTGGTTATTAAAGCTTGGGAGTTTGAATTTAGCTTTTTCATTCCCTTTTACTATTCCTTTCTTGTTACTCTGTAGGTCCTTGTTTTTTCCCGAATAAGGATTATTTACAATGGCCTTATTCTTGAAATGCCCTTTAATTATAAGAATTAATCCCTCATGCAGGATGGGATGAGATACCTTTTTCCTATGAGCGAACAGACTTTGGAGCAAGGAAAAATGCAAATAAAAAGGAAAGGAGATTCTTACTTTGTGTCTGAAGTGATTGAGAAATACAAAGTGAAATTTGTGGACTCTTTTGCTTCTTCCATCAAGTATGAAGTACTCATGGATACATCATAAGACATCCCTCCAGATGCCCTTAATTTTCTCCAATTCAAAAAAATCTCCACTTTTTTCTAGCTACTACTCCTCAGCATCCATTTTAGGGAATTTGCAAAAAGCCTCATTAGAAATGCTAGTCTGCTTTGAGAATTTTATTCCCTCCATTGGAAGTCCTATCACCTCTGCTATGAATTCCTCAGTTAGATTCACCATAATGCCATGCAGGGTAACCCTATCATCAATCCAATTTTTGAAAAAAGCCATTGTAATATGGGGTTTTGAGCCATGAAGCCGTTCCATGTAACTCACAACCTTTCCTCTCTGAAGGATCTTCCAGACATCTTCTTTTGCTTTCCACTCTTCTCAATATTTGGGTTCCTACTTCCTTGGTTCTCCTTTCCTTTTACGATCCATACAAATCTCCTTTAATGCTTGAACCCTGTCAGCTAAACAATGAACCCGACTATTACCAATTTGGAACAGAACTCGCCTATATTTTGGCACGTTTTGAATCCTCCTCGTGTACTCTAGAACATTTCTATTTAATGAGTGTAAACCTTCCTCCGTGGATCCACTCCCCCAAATCATTAGTTTTTTATTCCAATCTGAGCTCTCCCTCCTTAGCATGAATTGCATCATGATGAATGAGCGCTCTAAGATTCACGTTCTTGTTTAATGTCTCCTACCAACTCACCTTGTGTCCTGCTCGAACTGCATAATTTACTAACCAATCAGCGACTCCGTTATTGTAAGTATTTAATTTGTTTTGATTTATTTGAATATCTAAATTTGAGGTTTTAGTTTAGATTTAGAATAGGAATTAACATTCATTTAATTTCCTAGTTTAATTGATTCTAAAATTATAACTCTCACACCATGTTTACAATTTATTAAAAATAGTTAAAGATAATCATAGTCAGCAAATGAGTAACACATTTTGAAATAAATCAGTTTACAAAGACATATTTCTAACCCTAACCCTAATTTATAATTTTATTAAGTTACAACTTATGTAAATTTTATAGATATATGTATTTATTATATTTTGTATTATTCAATTTCTTAGATCAAATTTAAATAATTTACATTTCAAATTAGAGTTAATTGTTTATTCTAGTTAATTTTAGTGTAAACACATACTAACCAAAGTGAAATAATTTATAAATAACTAGATATTTTAAGATAAATAATGAAAAATCTTATAAATGGTGTTTCATAATACAAATATTTACCTTACACATGGAAACTTGGGGCAAAGTAAATGTAGTTATAATGGAGCATATTCTCAGAGTGTAGAAAATTGAAATGACATAATCCCTTTAGAGGGAAGTATATGTAAAAATTAGGGATGAAGAAGGGACCTTCAAAGAGATTGAGGAGGATGTATTGAAGGTGTGAATGAGGATAGAGTGAAGTATATAAAGGGATAATACTTTGGAGTCAACATTGATGTGGATGAAGGAAAGGAGGTTATTTCAAAAGAGGAAAAGAATATTCAAAATGTTAATGGTGGATTGAAGGATGGAATTATGGATTTGGTGTTGCTCATAAAGTATTATTAGAATTTTTTTGGGGGTAAAGAAGATATTAAATTTATGAAGGCCCTTTCCACTATGGATATTTATATTATTTTAGATTTGTATGGATTAGCATGGGAGTATTTGGATCTAGATGATGAGTTAGGTGACCTTCAAGTTGATTTTCTTGAAGATAATGTTTTTGTTTTTGTTGAATATCATGGTTTTTTAAAATGAAAATAGAGGCATTGGCATAAGATCCAAGCAAGTTAGAGGCAAGGTTTTTTCTGCTCCCTACCCTAGTGATGAGTTTTTACCATCTCCACTTTCTTGGAAGACCATGCAAAATTATGTGGCCTATGTTGGAGGATAAAAATGACGTGGAGTTATAATTGGTGACAAATAGCATTTTAAATTTTTATTTGGGTGTGTAATCACTAATTCCATAGTTACCTAAATGTTTTGACTCAAACACTAGTTCAGATATGTTGGATTTTTTGAATCTCTAAGACTTAGAAAATAACAAATATATCTATAAGGTTTTAACTAACAAAGTATTGATGATGTCAATAGTTATGTTTTTTTATAGGTGCAAGTACCATTCTAGATTTGATTTATTCAAAAAATTTATCACTATGACTTTATTGCATCTTCATCGATCTATCATTGTTTATCTATTGGTGGATATGGTATGGAAATTAATTACTAAAAGGAATGGATTTGGAAAAGGAAAATGCCTACTAACTTTTACATGATTTTGAGAGACCAATGGGAGGAAGGAGGTCACTGAGGTTAATAAGAGAGGTGTTAAGTGTAAAAGTAAACTTAATAATTATGATCAAAGGGGTAAATTTTTGAGATGGTTATAAATTCAAAAAAATAATTTAGATAACATTTTGCATAAATTTGGAAAATTTTAAGGCACAAAATCATCCAATGGGAAGGAAAATGGCCATTTCAGTTCATTTTCCTTATTTTCATAATCACATTCTATGTTTTTAAGAAATTTTAGGGGGGTTGTTTACTTATTTTTTACTGTGGGAGATATTGATGAAGACTAATTTTAGTTTCAAATATAGCTTTAATGATTATAGTAGGAACACCATAAGATATTTTTGGTAGTAGTGATGATTCAATTTGTTATGGATGTAATATTGGTTACATAATGGCTTATTTATTTGTTTTTTTCTAATTTTTATTTTGATTTGGGTAACAATGGATATGGCCTGCATAGAAAAACATTGGGTCAAAAGATGAAGGGTAAATTGAATTAAGGTTTGTTTATAATGTTTTTGATTCAATTTTTTGTGTGCTCATTGGGATATTTTAAAACCTAGTCTATTTAAACATGCAACAAATGATTCAACTTTGCTTGCTTTTTGGTCCTATAGTTTTAGATCTGCTAGATCTGACATTGATGGATCCTATTTTGCATGCCTTTATTTTTGACTTCCTTCATGAAATTATTAGATGTGAATTCCTTGGTTCTTTCCTATAATGAAATTACTTATGTGTTTCATAATGATGAAATAATATATCACATAATTAAGAGCATAATAATTAGATCCAAAAAATTAATTGAAAAAAGAGAAGAATATTTGATAATAATGATTGAGACACTTTGAGGGTGAAACTTCCACAACAATGCAATAAGAGTAGAATTCAAAATATGATGATAAATGACCAATGACTACATCATATATATATACTCTACTTATCCATGGTTATTTCATAGATAAACCATACTAAGAACATATATAAATGTAATAAGATAATATGAAAGGTATGTAAAACACAAGTCGGCCACACATATCCCTAGACACATTATAGGTTAAGGGTGTAACACACCCTTCTCCTTCAAAACAATGTTGCCCTCAATGTTGAATCAACTATGGATGTTACTTCAAGAAATATTCATCCTCCCATATTTCATCTTCATGATTCAAAATATTCCACTTGATCAAATACTCTTTAAGCTCTATATTTCATAGCCTTTTTATGCATGTGTGAAGGATTTCATCAAGTTCCAAAATGACTCTATCTTATTCATATAGTTTAGTTAACCAAGTATAGGTAATAAATATCAATATAAATACCTTATTTAAGGAGAATACATGAAATTAAAGATGTATTTGAGTGTATTGGGTTAGATCCAGCTTATATGCCATGCTGTCAATTTTATACATGATCTAATAAGGGCCATAATACTTAGGATAAAGTTTTTTATATTTTTTATTGCTTCAAATACATTTAACTATAAATATGAAATCAATAAAGACCCAATCACTGATATAAAAATTTCTCTCACTAAGGTGATGATTAAATTAATACTTCATTCTATTATGTTCCATCACTAAATTCTCCATTCAACTAGCTAGTACCTCATATTGATGTTGAATGTGTTACTCAATAACTCAAACCTTGGGTTGTACCTTTAAAGATGAAGTGATGGATAGGGGATGATAGGCATAAAGTGCCACAAAGGGAGATATTTTATAAAAGGTATATAAGGAAGTGTTGTACCACAATTATTATAGTGACAAGTATGGACCTAATTTTATTATTTATCTAATGAAAAAATGAAGACACGCCTATAGGAATTTATTGACGACCTCTATTTTTCCATTAGATTGAGCATGATAAGACAAGGTATGAACTAGTTGAGTACCTAAACATGCAAATTAATCAATCCAAAATTTACTAGTGAAGATAGGATCATGATCACTTACAATGATTTTGGGAGTACCATGCAGCTTATGAACTATATGGAGAAAATCAACAACTACTATACTGGCTACAAAAGGCCATGATAAGGAATAAAATTGATTATATTTTGTGAGCCTATCCACAACTACTATGATAATCTTTTTACCTTTATAAATCAATAACCCCATAATTAAATCCATTGAGACCTACTCCTATCATTGGCTAGGGATGGAAAATGGATACAAAAGACTTGGTGTCTTAATTATTTCTCTTTTTTTGTTGACAAAACATGGATTTTAATATATATATATATATCTCCCTTGGGTCCTACCCAAAATAAATATTTATTGATTCAATGATATCTTCAAAAATATCAAGTTCCCCTATTGGAGATACATGAAGCTCCTAAATGATCTTGTGTTTGAGGACAAAATCCTTACATAGGTATAAGATATCTTTATACCATAATGTGTTCCCTTTCCAGTCAATTTTTTTAGAAACATCCAAACCATGCTAAATATTCTAAATTAGGACTTATGTATCCTTGTCATTTTCCCATTCTTATCTTGATTCTTATAACCAATTTACTTACCAAATGGTCATTGTGCATAACAATGCCCAAACTAATTCATCCCTCCTAAAAATTGCATTTGCTACCACATTATTTTTTCCCTTTCTTATTTAATATTTCAAATTCACATCCCAACATTTTAATCACCCATTTTTGTTTCTCTTATAATGACAACTATTGTTCCAAAAATTACTTAGACTATCATGATTAATATTTACCTAAAACTATCTACCCATCAGATAAGGTTTTCATTGCTTGACTTCATGAAGAATAACCATATCTTTCTATATATTGTATTGAGATTATTTTTCCCTTAAGTTGATGAATCTCAAATGCAATGGGTCTTCCTTATTTCATGAGTACTACCCCCATGCCATATCTTGATGTATCACATTCAACAACAAACATTTTATAAAAATTAGGGGTCACCAAAATTGGAGTGGTACACATAGGCTCTTTTAGCTTCTCAAATGCCTTGGTAGCTAGTCCAATCCAATAGAAGGAATATTTATTTAACAAGGCTATGGTGGAGATGTTATGCTATCATAAATTTTTATAAATTTGCAATAATACACTATTAGCCCCAAAAATCCATGAAGGTTCTTGAGAGTCTTTAAAACTTACCACTCCATCTTAGATTTGATATTCTTAGGGTCAAATTTGACTCTTTCATGTGAAAAAATATGACCCAAGTACTCCACTCATGGAATCCAAAAACAAATTTATAAGGTTTTGTATAAAGTTGATGTTGTTCTAAAACTAATAGTTCCTATTTCACACGATTCAAATATTCTTTCTAAGTTTTACTATAGATTGGGATGTTATAAAAAACACTAACACAAACTTCCTTAAAAAATGCAGAAAGATAGTACTCATCAAATTCTAAAATGTATAGGGTGTATTTATGAGACAAAAAGGCATGACTATGAACTCATAATGGGATTCATGAGTTTTGAAAGTTTTTTATATAGATTTGTCATCTCTAATTTGAATTCGACAATACCCGAAATGAGGATATAGTTTGGTAAAATAAATAAAACCATGTAATTCATCTAATAAATCATACATTAATGGAACAAGAAACTTATCTTTGATGGTGTACTTATTGAGTTCTCTATTATTAGAACACATCCTCTAAGTGTCATTCTTATTCTGTACCATGACCAATGAAGATGAATATTCACTTTTTCTATGTTGGATAATATATGCCTCCAACATTTCATCTACCATATTTTCAATTTCACTTTTATAGGCATATGGATACCTTTATGGTGTCATGTTCAGTGGGTTACTACCTAAAACAAATCTTATGGTATTAGCATGTTTTTTCTTGGTGGTAGGAATTTTGGCATGGTGTTAAAAAGTATTGGGTGTTCATCAAGAATCATTTATAAATCAGGATGTGTAGACACTTTTTTTTGATGAAATTATAAAGAATAATCATGCTATAAATTATTCAAATATTTTCTAAGGATCTTTGTCATCTGATGTGAACTAACCATTTGGGGAGACTTTATCCGTAATCCATGTAGTTCAAAAATCCCACCTTTATAATGAAAGTGCATGAATATTTCATGAAAATTCATCTTTATTATGCCAAATGAGCCATTATACACCCAAAATAACTCCATCCCCACCCATGGAAATAGAAAACATATGCTAATTAAGTAGGTAGTCCCCCATGGTAATCTTAATACAATGAAATTTTCTAGAATAGTTGATTGTGCCACCATCTACAATAATGACTTGAAATTTAAGAATTAGATAAATAAAATAGTTTAAATAAGTATCCAACTTATCATTGATGAAATTTTATGTACTTCCTAAGTCAATAAACACTGTCACCTTTTATTTCTTGAGGAAGCCCACCACCTTAAGAGTTTGAGGAGTAATTATACCTAAAAGGGCATGATAGGAGATAATAAGGTGAGAATATTTATATTCCTCCTCGGGATCTTCCATATCCTCACCTAAGGCCTCATCATTGTTTTCATATTCATTGGCTTATTCAATGTAGAAAAAATTCTTTTTGACACATTTATGTCATTTGATCCACTTACTCTCATAGCTAAAACATAACCCTTTGGCATTCTTATCTTAAATTTTTTGAGGTGTCAATCTTGTAGGTTGTAGAAATGATAGTGTTGTGAAATTGAATTTAAAACCATGAGTGAAAACCCTTATTTTAACCACATATTTTTCCTCTACCTGGTGTACAAATGGTATGAATTCCACAACAATCACTGGAATACACATAAGAACCTTAAGTTATATACTATATTTGAGACCCCTCAAAGGATAGGCTAATCATGTTTTTATCATTGATATCATCCACATGTAAGGATAAATTCTATAATTTTTGACTATAATCCTTAATAATATCTATTTTTCATAATTTTTATAACTAAATAAAGTAGTGTTTTGAGACATTTTTATGATAGTGCATTTGTAGCTCTTTAGTAAACATTGACCACGTAACATGAGTGCCCTTATTTTTATTTAGAACACACAATCACCTATGCCAAATGAAATACTTAGGTTAAAAATAGGTATATGTTGTGATCACATTTTTTTCACATTGAGTTTGATGTAGATTAAATATATTTTATATTTGATTGATCCAAGTGAGTGGATACTTACTATAAAACTTGTGCAATTCCACTTTTGTCAACATGTGCTTTAATCCAATATTTGAATTATAATTATTCAGAGTGGAAAAATTTTATTGGAGTGATGGAAGATTATTTTGATGAAGCTAAGCCATAATAGTGGTAAAATGAGCACTCATAATTAACAATTGGTTTTTCATAGAATCCTTTTCCCATTTTACTATATCAAGATCACCCTTCCTCACCATGCTATGTATATCTAAACAAATCTATTGAACTAACTCAAAAAATGATGTATCTAAAGTTTAAAGTTATGAAATCCATGTCATTCTTGTGAGGAGTTTTTGAAGTGTCTTAACCTTAATCATGCCCATGAGTGTTAGGGCTAGCCATACACAAACCATATGATGGAAGATTTTGGGCCTAAAAAATGTGTACCAATAGATTATACTATTTTTATTATCTCATCGAGATGAATCCCATGATTGTTAATTTTTGCAAGGGTGAATAAAAAAATTCTAGAATTTAAGAAAAGAATTTGAATGATACTGCATTGGTGAAAAAATTACATTCTTCTAGATTTCAAGTTATGTTTTTTTTATCTTCATCTCTTTAGATTGATGCAACACTAGATCCAAAAAATAATTCCATAAAAACTAGCTCAAATTGATGCACTAATACCACTTTTAATGAAATTATTAGATTTTTACAATGATGAAATAATATATCATAAAATTAATATCAAAATAATCAGATCTATAACAATAGTTTACAAATATTAAATTACTTGGTAATTATGACTAAGCCACTTCAAGGGAGAAATTTCTAAAACAATACAATAAGATTAGAATTCATAATAAGATGATAAAAGACAAAACACTACCTTCTATATATAATCTACTTAGCCATGGTTATTCCATAGGTTGATAATACTAAGAATATAAGGAAATGCAATAAGATAATATGAAATGTATGTGAGCTACAAGTCAACCACACATATCCCTAGACACAATATAAGTTAAGGGCGTATAATATCTCATTTTGAGCTTTAGTAATGCTAGTTTTTATTTTAATTGCTTATAAATATAATATAATTTTTCCATATTTAAACAAACTCAACAAATAGAAATCTTCACATTTCAATAAAATTAGTCTTTATTCAAATACATTTGTAATACTCTATAATCTAGAATATATTATTCATATTGAGGAGTTACATTATATAGGAAGACACTCTCCTTAATAGAGGGAGTCAACATCAATATGAATAACTTATATCTCTCAAATACTCACAAATATCTCTCTTTTATCTCTATTAATCTTCCTATAATCTCTCAAGCTTATCTAATAGTGAGTTGTTCTCACAACTCACATATATCCAAATACAATATTAATAATTATATACTCATAAATATAATTATATATGTGAGCACTAACATACTATTATTGGCATTACCCCCTTAGTGTGAACATGGGGAAAACATTATTTTGTATTTAAACTACTAACAAACTCAAATGATGATTTTTCACTTAGTTAACCACTAAACTACAAATAACTAACATGGTTTTACACTCAACTTACCAAAAACCTACAATTAAAGGATAGTTTTACAATTAGCTTACCACCAAACTACAAATAAATAAGATGGTTTTACATGTGGTTAACTAATAACCATATACATCATGATGTTGTAGTACTCTATTAGTTCTCATCAGTATCTTTACATCAAGGGGAAATACAAAGATGATCACTTATTATAATACAAACCATAGGTGGTGATCATGACTAATTTGATCCCATATCCTATGAGGATGTTAAAGTGGATGAGTACATTTGTCATAAAATGGTCAAAGGTGGCTTGGCAACCTTCATGGAGTGTCTGGTCGACCATGATATGGGACAATCCACGGACTTCTCTAGGGGTTGGAAAGAAAGGGAAGTTCATATGTATGGCCTAAAAATCTTGATAACAAAAGAGATTATTAGGAACCTTATTGCCATGGATTGTTCTAGTGTCAGAGCATTCAAGGACAAAAAGAAAAATGAAGAGCTCATTAATATCTTATTCAACAAGGAAAATAAAAATCCAAAGCAGGGTCCCAAAAAGGGTTTATGAGGATGGAATTACTGAGGAAGTGGATTGACACATGTTTACACATCATGTTTTTTATTAGTTTATAAGGTAAAAACATGGTGTTATTCTCCCACCACTTCCTCTTACTCAACAATTTCAAAGGGCACATCATTAGTCTCCCATTTTTTTTGCTAAAATCACTGAAAGCCATGGTAATGAAATTCAAATGCAACCCTTTAGTAGATATCATACGTCAAGGATTTATTTTTATTTTGGTTAAGATAAGAGAACCTTTGTGGTCTAAAATCATCTTTAAGGTGATCAATAATACCAACGAGCAAGAGGATTTGGACAAGGATGAGGACTTCTCTTCCAAGTCTGACACCAAAAAACACGATCAGGAATAATTTGAGGCAATTAGAGATGAGTCCTCCTAGGAGGACTCCAAGTTGAGAGGAATCAATAGGGGCATCCCCATTCATGTGTCCCTTATCTCCATTAAGGGCTGGCGAAT
This sequence comes from Torreya grandis, assembly GCA_037957365.1. Taxonomy (NCBI): domain Eukaryota; kingdom Viridiplantae; phylum Streptophyta; class Pinopsida; order Cupressales; family Taxaceae; genus Torreya; species Torreya grandis. The sequence continues at coordinate 1,487,967 of JARHVA010001958.1, forward strand.
TTCAATTCCCAAGAACAAGGAGGTCATTGAGCACTCAATAGAAAATCTATACACTAAGTTTGTAATGAAAAAATTTATCTACAATGAGATCATGAGGAATTCGGTAATATTATAGGGATGTTGGGTCTTGGTCTAGAAGACATGTAGGTTTTTAAGATCCTATTGGTATGGAATAACTCACCGCATAGGTCAACAATATCATTTAGAGTGAAGAGGTGGAAGACAATAGGGAGCTCAAGCAGGATAAGGAAGGAGCTAAGGTTTCTAGCCTAAAACACAAAAGGAAGGGTGATGAAAAGGAAGAGTATTTGAGCAACCACACTAAAGGAAAATTTAACATTAAAGGGGAAAGCTCAGTGGCCAAGAAGCTAGTCATTTGTTCTAAATTTGACTAGCCAATTTTTAATCTACCTTCTTTTGCTTTATAGGGATTTTGGCTGAAGTTTAGTGTCTTTTTGGTTGGTGGGTGTTTTTTTGTTAGGTTTATTTCTTACCCCTCTCTATTTTATTGATCTTTCACATTTATATTTTTGTTTCTTTTATATGAAAATAGGTCCACTTAACCCAATTTTAACTAATCTAATGAAATCAATACTTGAATTTGTATATTATTTTTGTTATTATTTACATAAAATAAAGCACAACTAAAAAAACAAGCCATAATTATATTATGTGGTTTTGTTGCTTGTGGATAACAAGATGATGCTATTTATCCTCTAGCCTCCTATGTCCTCCATCCTCTAGCTTCAACTACTTACTTAGTTGATGAGGTATTAAAGATCATATGTATGTCATTATGAATAGAATGGGGACCCCCCACAAGATTGACACATTCGATATTTGACTTAGGACATCACATACAAGTGATAATGCATCCTTATAAATTTGAACACTTTTGACTATGACTCTAACTCTTGACTTTGACACTTTTGAAATTTTTGATGACACAAAAATGACTAAAAACTATTGACTTTTTATACCTTGACTGAATTAACACTTCACTAAAAATTTTAGTAGCCAACTTTAAATTCCACACAAAAGCATGTATAAACCTAAAAATAAAACCACACACCCCTTAAAAAAAAAAACTATACATTAATCTGCCTAAATAATAAACATAATATTAAATAAAGTATACTCAAAATATATTATAGACTTTCAACACAAGCTATACCAAAAAGATAAGATTCTAATAATAAAACATTTAATTGACAAATAATGACTCAATGCTAATCGACCTATGGATAAGTATGGTTTTTATGGCATGCATGTGGGTATAATATTTTAGATAGATCACAAACCTCTATTAAACTATACTTTCCTTGTGAGGATAGATATCCATATGAATTCCATAGGGCCATGACAATTTTGGCAGGCTGCACATAGAATTTGTAGGCCATGTAGTGAAGAGTGATGTGATTATGTGGTGATAAGATCAAGCAAAAATAGTCATATCTCATCCATGTATGTACTTTTCAAACTACCCCTACATTGGCTACTTTGTCTTCAATGTTTATTGATTAATGAAAATTCAAGATAAACATATAGATATGCTTATTTGCTACTCTATTTTCCCTAGTTCGATGGTGTCTATAAGGTGTAGATACACAACACTTATAGAAATGGTAGATTCCTAGATATAGGCATAAAACTCATGATCAAATGGGGAATATATAGACTTCATCTACACATGGAATGTTGACAACTATAATAAAAGGTGATAATATATCATGCTCTAGTTAGATCTGAATAAGAGTATTTAGGTTAAATATTGACATCAATATGATAGACAAATTTATGACACTGGCAATCAGACTCCCATGAAGGTGATACATGACTGAGTCTAAATATAATATAAAAAGACATGTATGTAAGCAGTATGCATGTGAATCAATAGTATTTTCCAAGTATGATCGATGTGAGCATGGTATGAAGAGACTTATGGAATGATACTCAGATGGATGATGCTTCAATTTGAAAGAAAGGATTAGATAAAATATGAATCCAAAATGGAAAGATATGGGCTGAGCTAGAAACTTGATATGCAGTCTTTCATAGAATGATGTTAACCTGGGCAAAGACCAGAATAATTAGAGATATGAATGAAAATTTAATGGAAACACATACTACATGAATACTATAAGGTTTTCCTATCAACCATAATAGACTCTCATATTAGACCCCCTTTCTATGATACTATATAATATAGTTTTCCCATATTTAAAAAAACTCAATAGATAGAAATATTCACATTGTAATAATAGTGTTCATTCAAATACACTCAAAATACTCTATAATTTGGAATATATTATTCATATTAAGGAGTTAAATTATATAAGAAGACACTCTCCTTAATATAGGGAGTCAACATCAAACTGAATCACTTCTATCTCTCAACTCCTCCCCAATATCTCTCTTTTATCTCTACTAATCCTCCCATAATCTCTCAAACCTATCTAATAATGAGTTGTTCTCACAACTCACGTACATCCAAATAAAATATTAATAACTATATACTCACAAATATAATTATTCATGTGAGCACTAAAATATTATTCCTAACAAAACACCATTAATCTATGTCTATTCCTACATTATATTTTGTTTGGGCATCATAACTACTGCTATAACTAGAATACTTGAGTCGGTTTGAGATATCATATAGTAGAGGTTTTATTTCCAAATAATTTTGGAGGATTTAGTTTGCTTCAAGATAAAATTATGGATGTAGAGTTATAATTAAATATGAATGAGGTAGATTGAGTTCTATTTAGAATTGGAGAATTAACAAGGAATTTATTGTTGAAGTTTGGATTTTTTTGGATTTGATTTTGTTTGATGCTTGGCTAGTTATTTCAAACTTATTAAAATGGGTTTTGTGGTATGTGTATGAATTCTTATTTTTGATAAAGTATGATTTATTTGTGCATATTTTAAGCTTCTCCTTGAGGATTCACTATGATATTAGTGAGAGATAAATATATCTATTTTTATCTCTTCATTTATTTTTGGAAGCTTATAGTTTAGATTTGAAGGATTAATGGGAGAGTTTCAGTCACTCTCCTTTGGGTAGTTGAAGGTTTTTGGGGATTTAATAAAATAATGTTAAGGAAACAAGATAGATTTTATACAATGGCTGAGGGAGATTATGGGTGTTGATTATTGAAAAATTTGGGATGTGGTTATGAGAGTCAAACTACATTGTGGAATATTTAAATTTAGAATGCAAGGACTAGTTTTATGAATGTTTGGCTGAATTTTTTGAAACTTAGAATTCCATAAATATTGTATTTGAAAATCCTAGATTGTGGTTGTGGAAGACAATGTGCAGTGACTAAATTTTTTTTTAGGTAGTGGCTATGGAAGATTATGGGCTATGGCTATAGAAGACACATTTTTATGTGGGAGATTTTGAGCTTTGGTTGTAGAAGACTCATTTTATTTTGGAAGATATACATTTTGTATGTACAATATTTAATTCATGGTAAATTTAAGTTTTGAATCTTATTATTGTGGGTTTTGATGAAAAAACTTGTTTTTGGGCCTTTTTGGTCTCTATTGCGAAAAACCTAGTTTTCGTTAGGAAATACCATTTTGCTACAAAAATGGTTATGCTTTAGTTGTTGAAGAAATTATTTTATTTGGGTATTTTATGGGAAAATTTAAAACACTCTCATTTGGGCATATTATTATATTTTAATTTTGTAATATGTTTTAAGTTTTAGGTTTTCTTTGTAATCTTTTAATAAGCTTTAGTTTGTGTATGTATTTTCCCTTGAAGTAACTCTAGTAACATTGGTCTTACTAATTTGGTAGAATGCATATTTTTGTATGAAATATTTTTGATTAATGAAAGGGGTAGGAGATCCCAAAACCCTCTTTCATTAATAAGGGAAAAACAAATATTTTGAGGTGGATGAAGTCCACATTAATGGTGGAAGTATTTTTGTGAATATCCAAAACATTAAATCCTAAAATTAACCTTTTTAGATGATGCATTTTTCTTGATATATAATTTTGATAAAGAGTTTGGTAATAATTTGACATGGTCAAAGTCAAAATTTATCTAATGCAAGATAATTACAACAATATAATTTTATGCAAGAAATCAAAATACTCAAAGCGACATTATCCAATCTTAAAGATGAAGTAAAATAAAAACTTCAAAATAAAATATATGAAAATAAACTAGAAGATTTTTTTTATTAAAGAATGCCTTCTATCAATCAAAAAATATAATATGTTGTAATTTTAAATCATAAAATACATTTATAGTGTTAAAAAATTAAGAGGAATGACATCACACACCAAAAAAATACTTCTTCTTGATTTCATGCTTCAATAAAACTCACATCACTTTAAATAGCTAAAACCTAATAAATTAGAATAATTAAAATAAAATATTTCTTAAATGTAAAGTTTTCAATTAAAAAACATATCAAGATAAATCTCATTGAGAACCCAAAAGACAACATGACACCATTGTGCAATCAAATCAATATAAACAAATGGTAGAAGTGAAGGGTTATTTGGGTTGTTTCCCCAATGACCACCAGTATGGGGATTTTCCATAGTAGGGATAAGATTTCACCCATAGTTATTGACTGATTTATCTTTAATTCTTATCAATATATTTTATTGGACAAAGATATTGAAAGGGATAAATTTATAAATTATCCTTATTGAGAAATCCACCCACTAGTGGTAGGAATTGTGTGCCCAAACTGACCATGACCTTTATAGTTACAACTAGGCAAAGGATTCTGAGAATGCAATGATAAACTTCATCACCTCTTCTTGAGCATCACCTACCATGACCTTTATATCTAAAATCTTGTGGAGGATATTTTTTTTGGGAATAATTTTGAGGAACATGACTAATATAACATGAGGCACTTCCCCAATTGTCCATAAGGGATTGAAAATTATCCACCTATAGATAAAAAACTATATTTTCACATCTATTTGAAACATGAAATTAGAAATGACTAAAAAATTATTATAAACAAAATATAACCATTTATACGAATATGTTTAAAGATAACATTATCCCTTTATTTCTATAACTAAAAAATTTAGAGTGAAAAGCCAAATTTGATTGTACTGTGTTGGTAGCATGGTTGAATTCCCTAGAAACATCATTTTACAAGAATAAAACCATATAAGAAAAGAAAAAGAAAAGGTATGAATGTATCTCTAAGATAACTAATCATGTTGGAAGAACCAAAAAATGTTTGAGAACCTAGTTTCTAGCATGAGGGACATATAGGGTGATAAACCTCCTAAGTGCATAGGTTTATCTCTAATGGGAAAAATTTGATAAAGGATGCAACAAATAAAATGAGATTTATTAAGCTCAATAAGGGATTTACAAAGGTTGGAAACCCTTCAGGTCTAAGTATCCTTAGAATAATGAAACTTCTAATGAACATTTAATGTTTTAAATTGAATGTGCTAAAGAGATAGAAGTTGATGGTGGAGCAGAGTTTTGTACTAGTGGATGGGAGTCTCACAAGTCTAATTTTAGTCCTTCCACCACCTATTTGTTTATTTCACACCTATATTATGGATAATTTCCTCATTTATTACCCTTTGTGTTCCATTAGTGGACTCAAGATCACTATTTGTGGTTTGAAATTATTTCTTTATAGTAGGCTCAGGGAGTGCCAATCTTTGGAATTTTTACAAAAAATGGTCAATAACATCCTTAATAGCCATTTTGAAGAGCCTTCCAGTTTTGACCCAAAGGACCTTGTGTAATGAGATTAATTACTTATATTAATCCAATTTAAAATAGTGGATGCAAATATAATGATCAATAATAAAGTAAAAATAATGGATCACAATAATTAAGTGCAAAATATCACACATCTACTTTATGAATTGAAAATAGATTATAATACTATAAATATAAGACTAAGACACTTTGAGGGGGGAACATCTTAAACCATGAAATAAAAACAAAATATGCAATATGATACCTAAATACTAACTGCTACCTCCCATATATACTTGAATAAGTCTATGGTTACTCCATAGGCTAACCCTACTAACAATATGAGAACATAAAAAAATGTGACAAGATAAAATAAAGGGTCATGTAGTCCATAGATAAAATACACACATCCATATAAGTGTTATAGGTTAAGGGTATACCATTCCCCTTCCATTTAAAATAACATTACCCTTAATGTTAAATAATTATGGATGCTTCTACATGAATGTTTCATCCTCTTTGGTTAGATTCCTCTACTGGATCAAATAATCCTTAATCTCCCTTTTTCGTAACCTTTTAGTGATTGTTTGAAGGATATCCTTGGGTTATATAATGGATATGCCTTCCTCATCCAGCTTTGGTAACTTTATCAGGAAAATAATATTGATCAAATTACCTTATTTAATCAAGAGACATGAAATACTAGATGTATGCATGTTTATTAAGGTAGCATCACTTGTATGCGACACTAAAAAATTTATACAATATTTGATAAGGGTTTTAATAATTAGGAGAATTTTTTTATCCATTTTATATTACTTCAAGTATATTTTATTGTATGGTTGTAGATACATGAAGACTATATTTATGACTTCAAAATTCCTCTCACTTAATGTTGATCCACTTGTTGCTTTATTTTGTTTTATGTATTTCTAAATTATCTCTTAGACTAAATAGTACATTATGCTGGTGCTATATGTTTTATTCAACAACATAAAACATTGGATGTACTCTCAAGGATGATATTATGGATGTAGGATAATACTTGTATAATGCCATAAATAGAGACATTTTGGATGGGATATGGAAGGAAGTGTTATAACACCATTTTTAATGGCAACCACTGAACCCATCTTTCATATTTATTCAATGAAAAATAATAGAGATAACCCTAAAATAATTTTATGGCCACATAAATTGATGGATATGAGTCAAATAAGCACCCAAACATGAAAATAAATTAGTCCAAAAATTAATGGTAAAGATTGGATTATAATCACTTACTATGATCTTGGGGCTACCATGTGGATTTTGAACTATATCCAGATAAAAGTTATTACTATACTTGTTACAAATGGTTTTGATAAGGCCAAAAATGGGTAATTTTTTTGAGCATATCCATGATTACCATGATGACATTTTTCCATTCCAAACTGAGCAACCCTTTCATGAAATCCATGGAAACCTCTACCCACATTTGGTTAAGAATAGATAAGGGTTACATAAGGCATGATGTCTTAATTATCTCACCCTTATTTGTCTAACATGTCATGCATTATACCATGAACTATTAGATATCCAAATTTATTCCATCATAAAATAAATCTTTCTTGATTTTTAGATAAGTTTTCAAAAATCCTGAGTGCCTATCTATAGGATATACATGGATCCCTATAAATATCATATGATTGATGGAATAATTATTTCATAGGTACAATCTAACTTTATAACATAAGGCATACCCTTTCCACTAAGACTTTCCTGAGACAATATAATCTTGTTTGACCTTCTGGATCAAAACCTCTCCCATTTTAATTTTGGCTCATCCACCCAATCTCCCTTGCATATGGACATTACAAATAACAATGCATATATGGATTCATTCCTCCTATAAAGTGCATTCTATACTAAAATATTCTTTCCTTTCATATACATGATTTCAAAGTCATATCCTAACATTTTGGTCATCCATTTGTTTTTGTTATTTAAATGATAACGTCTACTTCATGAATTTTTAAGACTATCATGATATGTATTTACCTTAAAGTATCTACCCATCATATAAGGTCTCTATTATTTGACTACATGAATAATAACCATCATCTCCTTCTCATAAATAGGCTTGATAAAATTATTACCCTTGAGTTGAAGACTCTTAAATGTAATGGGTCACCTTACTACATCAATATTTCTCTCATTCCATACCTTTATGCATTTTAATTAACAATGAACGCTTTTAAAAAATATGGGGTAGCCAAAATCAAAGTGGTGCACATGGCCTCCTTTAATTTCCTAAATGCTTAGTGGTAATTTTATTTTAGTGGAAAGAGTAATTATTCAATAAATATGTGTGTGGTGATTATATGTGACCATACATTTTTCACAAACTAGCCATTCTATCATGGAATTAATCTTGTGAGGGTTTAATTTGAAACCTTCATGAGAAAATAATATGACCCAAGTGCTCCACTTATTGTATTCCAAAATCACACTTATAAGGCTTTACATAATATTGATGTTGTTCCATAATTATCAATCATTTATTCATAATTTTTAAGTGTTATTACCATTTATTATTATATATTAGTATGTCATAAAAAAATACTAAGACAAATTTACATAAAAAGGCCAAAAGATAGTGTTCATCAAAATCTAGAATGTAGATGGCGCATTTTTAAGACCAAAAGGCATATCCAAAAACTCATAATGGCTTTCATGAGTTTTAAAAGTTGGCTTCTATATGTCCTCATATTTTATATGAATTTGATAATAAACTTAAAAAAGATAAAGCTTTGTACAAAGTAGATAAAAATATATAAGTTATCTATAAAATCATCAATTACTAAAATAAGGAACTAGTCTTTGATCATGTACTTGTAGAGTTCTTTTTAATTTGGTCACATCCTCCAAGGATCATCTTTATTATGCACCATTACCATAAGGGATGAATATGAACTTTGGATATCTATGAAAATACTAGCCTCCAATATCTCATGTACCATATTTTTAATCTCAATATTTTAGACGTATGGTTGCTTATATGGTCTAATGTTTTGTGGTTGAATCCTAGGTAGCAATTGAATGGAATGATTATGTTCCATTTTTTGAAGTAGTCTTTTTGGCATTTCTTGAAAAATAATTTAGTGGTTATCAAAATAATTTTGTAGATTAGGTTGTGTATACATATTTATTGGTTGTACTTCTAAGGATAAAAGTTATGAGACAAACATTTTGGCTCCATTTTTGTGAATCTTATATATTTGCTAAGAACTACCCAATTGTGGAGATTTTTAACACAATATAGGTCGAATGCACAAAGTTGGGGGAAAAAGGGGTCATTCCTAAAAATAAGGTTCATATTTTGCAAAGGGAATTTTCCCTTAAAAAAATACATAACAAGTAAGAGAAGAGTCTTTCTCTACCCTAAAGTGTGTATACCTTTTTTACAAAGGGTGTAGGCCCTTTTTGGGGATAAAAAAGGTGTATGCCCTTATTTTAAGAAAAAAATAAACCAAAAATTTTCAAACTTACATTTAATTATTTGTGAACGTGCTAGTCATGATTTAGAAGAATAAAAAAGGGTGTGCATTCTATTGGCCTCACTACATCCCAAGAAATCTTTCACAAATGTATCATGGTCTAGGTATGTGTTTTTTTCTCTATGACATGTTTAGGGTTTGTAATGCATTTTTTGTGATACATTTATAATAATAAAAATAATGTAATAGAGTGTGGAAATTCAAATTATATATCTTGTGAAATCATTCAACTACCTATTTTTTTTTAAAAAAAACATACTTTATTTGATGGACCCGTTACCTGAAGAAAACCTCCAAAAAAGTGATGATGAAAACCCTCAAAATTTTGATTTCATAGAAGAAGAAGTTGAATTATATGAATTATATAATTCAAATCAATAATAATTGTAAATTATCATCAATAGTTTGCATGACTCTTCAAGTCACAGTGCACATAATTCACTAGACGATACATTGGAGGCCATTTAAAATTAAGTGGGGAATGTCACTTAAAAATTAGATGTAATGTTACATCAAAGAGAGGTAATGAAATAAAATTATTATGATAAATTTTCATGTAATAATAATGAGGTTCCATTATATTTTTTGAGAAAACTTTAATATGAGTTTATTCTATAATAAATTGTGAATTATTTGGACATGAATTCATCCCAAGGTAGGGTAAATGGGTCCTCATTTGATATTCCCCATGCCAAGTGGGACCAAAACTACCAAAATTGTTGATAGATAATCATAAAGGACAACAACACATACTTTAATACAAAAAATATTGTATCTTAGTACATATATGGATACCCTTGAGGTAATTATTAGTATCACTTATATTATTATTGACCATGGGATGCATAAATAGAGGATTTATGCATATGCTACATATGGTGGCACATATCATAGTGCCCCTCACACTATTGGTGATTTAAATGGTGGCATAGATAGCAAGCATCTTATAGTTATTGTATATCATTGCACATCATGTGGGAGAAAGTGTATTGGACCACCTATTTAGGTTAGACATACTAGGGTTACATCTATGTCTGTAGTTTGCACACATGTGGAGACTAGACACACATTTGTAAAACACACTAGTACACATAAATATATACCATATATAGTTTATTCATCACCTTCAAACGCTATTATAGAATAATATATTCCATTTTTAGTTACTTCAAAACTTCAAGTCACTAGCACACCAAATTATATGCCATCTAAAGTTGCTTCTATACTATAAAAATAAGTACAAAATAATATATTCCATTTCTAGTTACTTCAACACCTCATGGCACTCAAACACTACAGTATATGCCATTTTTAGTTGATTCACCACCTTAGATCAGCTCACAAATATATACTCAAGGCTTATATGGTTTACTACATGTATTCACACATGTTTAATTAATTATAATTTTTTTATGTTGCAAATAAATATTATCTTTTAATATATGTTTAGTTGATTGATATTTGACTAACTAGATGTTGATTAATATTTTAGCTACCCCACATGGCCTGGATTCTATTGATAAGACTATGATTAGAATTATACTAACCCAAATTTATTTGGAAATTACATTGTCAAGTTGCTATATTGTTTAAATATTTAGTAGACACCATTATTTGAGTGTGTTTGATTACTTGGACTTTACCTCCTCTTAAGAGAGATAGAGACATAGGAAGAGAGAGGGAGAGAAAAAGAGATAACATTGTATTATCTTTCTACCCCCTCTATCTCACTCCTAATTATTAATATTTATATAGTTCTTTTATAAACTAGCATAAAAATTCCCTACTATTGTTTATCTCTCTTTATGTAGAAGTAATATTTTTGATTTATCTTAAAATATGTTTAGTTTTAATTGATTTATGATTAACTTATTTCATTTGTATATTTCATAGATGATGAGAAATGTTATGGGTAAACTACATGGATCGCAACATATTGTGATTGATTCTAAAACTATGTCTAAATATCCTGTCTTCCTAGCACCAATTGTTTCAAGGATAGAGATTGGTGAGAACACAATAAAATTCAATTTTTTAGCTTCAAGTAATGATAATCTACATCATATCTATATTTGTATGTGTATCTAGATCTAACCCTTATATATTATCCATAGGATTATCCATAACCAATATATTCAAGGTCATTCAAACCTATACATTAATTTAGGTGGCATGTGGTTAGTTCAAAATCAACTTGTTTAAAAATTATGTTCTTGAAAACTATATCATTTTCCATATATAATTTTACTGCATTAAAATTTATATTTTTTATGTTGTACAAGTGCCATAAGATAATGAGGTTATGTCATAGACATTTGATCATTCATAAGCTGAGAGGATATTTTCTTCCCAAAATGAGACATCCATCACACCAAGTTCTACATCTATGGTAATGAGGCATAATTTATTTGGAGGAAATGAGTAGCAAGAGAGATAGTTATTGTGCTAGGGGTAGTTGTAGGTAAAATTTATTTTTTATGCTGATATGGACCATTGTTTATGCCTATATGACCCATTTTGTATATGTACATGGTCTATTATATCTTGATATGGCCCATTTTATATGCCATTATAACATAATTTGGATACACACATACTATCTGATAGAATCATAAACTGGTATAATTTGCGTATATAAATTTACTTTTTATAAGTCATTATTATTTTTTATTTTTGTTTTTGTTACATAAATTATCCTTCTTTAAATTACTCATAAGTGAATAAGTTTTCAAGCATGGTTGTGTCAATTAAATCATAACTAATGTTTTTGTTTCATGATTATTGTTTAAAAACTATGTATAGAAAAGAAGTATTATTATAAAAGACTTCAATAAACTCAATAAGTTATTTGTGATGGTTAGTGTGACATGTTTCTTAAAAACTAAATAAATTTGGAATATGATTTAAAACCATATAAATCAATCACAATCATAATTTAGGCAATCAAGAATAAAATGTATGCAACTAAGACAAAAAGGTAGGCAATTAAGATAAAAATGCATTTAATTGAAGAAAACCCTATTCCACATTTTACAATTTCAAATATGATATTTTTGGGGATAAAATATATATATATAAGAATTTAAAAAAAAAAGAATTTTCCTTTGAATATTAATCTTAACAAACATAGATACTATGGTTTCACCACATTTATTTGATTTCAAGGTGGAGTTGGTAAGGACAATTATGGGGATAAAATCTATTCCAAGCATTTTGAAAAATTAGAAATTTCATTTTATTTTTAAGTTAAAAAAATATATATATATATTTTATGGATGTACCATTTTACTTTGATTCAAAAGTAGAGGAGTTAGAAAAGGAAGGACCAGACACTTGCTATGGCACTACAATTTTAAACCACCATTTAAATGTAATATACAAGACAAAGATGAGTTGGGATAGTGAGAATAAGTTTGGTAAGAATAAGAAATTAAAATCTATCTCACACAAACACCTTATTCCCCCTACTATACATGAAGAATAAATTACACTTAGTGTCATGAGTATATTTCATTAATTTACATCAATCTTGTAGGCATTCAACTCTCTCTTTCCCCATCTCTCTCAGTTAAACTCAATTTTTTGATAGAATGATTTCCTATAGTTGAAACTCTCCCCCAATCTAATTTGATTATCTCTTTAACTAACTTGCAAAGACATTGTAAGATAAATATGAATTGAAAGCTCCTATAGTTTCAAAAAAAAGTCATTTGAGAACCCAAAAGAGGATTATCTACCACATTGGACAAGGAAAAAATGATGACATATTTTCTCTTGTAGCTAAATCTCATTTTAAGATTGGAAATTAGAGAGTAGGACACATATCTATTCAATCTCTAGCCCAATTTATGAATTATATTTATAGACACATTTATATGGGCATATAAAGGAAAGAATGGGATTTATTTACCATCCATTGAGCCCTAAATTTGATAGTTTTAGGGAACCAAATGCATCCCTAAAGAGAATCTTTTCGTCCTTAAGGGGAAAAACAAAATTAACTATGTAAGCATAACCATGAGATGTAAATACAAATTGATAGCTCCAAAATTTACATGAGTGAGTCCTTTAAGCACCCCCTAAAGTATTCTTTATCATACATGATGAGGGAAAAATGATGGCACATTTTCTCTCGCATCCAAATCTCACTATAGAGAGTAAAATTTAGACATTAGGGTGAATATATCTTCAATAGCTAACCTAATAAATGAACCATATTAACATAAGTATTCAAATTATAATTTTAAAGAAATAATTTCCTTTGTTTACCATTTTTCAAGCCCCAAAGTTGAAATTTACAGGTGACCAAACACATCCCTTAAGAGAATATTATTGTTCCTAAGGTAAAAAACAATGAAATAAACTTTGTGTATGAATAGTGATAATAAGTTTGGTAATAAGAAGAAATTAAAATCTATCTCACACACACACACCTTATTTCCCATAATAGATATTAAGAATGAATTACACTTAGTGTCATGAGTATATTTCATTAATGTAAATCAATATTTTAGGGATTTGACTCTCTCTTTCCCCATCTTTTTTAGTTAAACTCAGTGTTTTGATAGGGTGATTTCCTATAATTGGAATTCTCCCCCAAAATAATTTGATTGTTTCTTTAAATAAATTTCAAAGACATTGTAATATAACCATGAGGCATAGAGATGAATTGAAATCTCCTATAGTTTCACAAATGAGTCATTTGAGTACCCATAAGAGGATTCATTGCCACTCTAGAAAAGGGAAAAATGATAACATATTTTCTCTTACAACTAAATCTCACTTTAAAGACTGGAAATTAGAGAGTAGGATACATATGTATTCAATATCTATCCCAATTAATGAATGATATTCGTAGACACATCTATATGGTCATATAAAGGAAATAATGGGATTTATTCACCATCCATCGATCCCCAAATTTGATAGTTTTAGGTGGCCAAATGCATCCCTTAATAGAATCTTTTTGTCCTTAAGGGGAAAAAAAATTAACTTTATGAAGGCATAACCATGAGATGTAAATATAAATTGATAGCTCTGATATTTACGTGAGTGAGTCCTCTAATCACCCCCTAAATTATTCTCTGTCATACATGATGAGGTAAAAATGATGAAACATTTTTTCTCACATCTAAATACCACTTTAGAGAGTAAAATTTAGACATTAAGATGCATATATCTTCAATATCTATCCCAATAAATGAACCATATTAACATAAGCATTCAAATTGGCATTTTAAGGACATAATTTCCTTTGTTCACCATTTATCAAGCCCCAAAGTCAAAAGTTATAGGTGACCAAACGCATCCCTTAAGAGAATACTATTGTTCCAACATTTACATGAGTGAGTCCTTTAAGCACCCACTAAAGTATTATTTGTCATACATGATGAGGGGAAAATGATGTCATATTTTCTCTCACATCTAAATCTCACTTTAGATAGTAAAATTTAAAAATTAGGATGCACATGTCTTCAATATATATCCCAATCAATGAACCATATTAACATAAGAATTCAAATTGGCATTTTAAGGAAATAATGGCCTTTTTTCACCATTTATCAATCCCCAAAGTTGAAAGTTACAAGTGACCAAACACATCTATTCCCTTAAGAGAATCTTATTGTTCCTAAGGTAAAAAATGAAACAAACTTTGTGTAGGCATTATAGGAGAATGATGAGATGTAAATATGAATTGATAACTCCTATAATTGCATAGGTGAATCCTCTAAAAACCCCTTAGAGGATTATCAACCACTTAGGATGAGGGATAAATAATGACACATTTTCTCTCATAGTCAAATATCACATAATGGACTAAAACACATATGATAAATCACTAGCCCAATCAATGAACCATATTCACATACACATTTATATGGGTGTATAAATATGATAATGGACTTTATCCATCTATTGGGACCTAGAATTGAAACTTGCACATAGATAGACACATTCCTGAAGAGACTATTCTCATCTATAAGGGAAAAATAGAACAAATTTTACATAAATGTTTCATGATAATTGTGAGGCATAGAGATGAACCATTAGCTCTTATAGTTGTATGGTTGAGTCATATAAGTACCCATTGGATCATTATCTACCACTTAAGATGAGGGAATAATAATGTCACATTTTCTCTCATAGTGGAATCTCACTTTAAGGACTAAAAGTTAGGCAGTAGGATGCGTATCTCTTTAATAGCTATTTCAATAAATAAACCATCTTTGTGTATGCATCAAAATTAGAGTATAAATGCAAAAATGGACTTTATCCACCATTCATTGAGCCCTAAATTCAAAACTTTCATGTAACTAGATTTATCTTTGAAGATAATCTTCTCATCTCTAAGGGAAAAATGGAAAAAAATTTACACATGTAAAATAATTGTGAAGGATAGATATGAACCATTGGATCCTATAATTTCATGTGCAAGTCCTATTGTCTAGATTTGGCCCACATATAAAATTTGACTAAATTTAATGCCATGTCCTAAAGATCAATTTGGAGCAGATGTCTGAATATGTTTTCATGGTGTTTGAGCCTTCGAAGATCAAAGCATTTTAAGTTCAAGGACAAGTTGCACAAGTCCAAAATAGCCTATAGGCTAAAGTGTAAAAATTTTATTTTGTTAATTTCAATTCTTTTAGACATTTAATTTGGGCTAAGTGCTAATATTTACTTTAGAGAAATTGTTTTGGGTATTTGTCTAAGTGTTGGAATTCTTTCAGACATTTTGTTCACAATATAAGTCCTAAAGATAGAATTCTTTTGGACATTTTGCCCATGGGAAAAGCTAAGTACTATTTCCTTCAGGGAAATTATTCTACAAAAATTTACCTAAAGAAAAAATTCTTTCAAGAAAATTGGCCATAGTAAATTTATCAAAGACTTATATCTTTCAGACATTTTTTACAAAAGAAAATTAACAAAGTCATTTCCATCAGATAAATGGTCTGAAACAAAAAGATCATAGACATATTTATTTCAGGGAAAGTGTCCCAAACAAAAATCTTGAAGAAAATAGTCGAGGAAATAAAATATGAAGAAAAAAAGTCTGTGGGAAAAGGTATAAAACACAAAGTTTGAAAGAATTATTTGTTGTGGGGAAAATGTCTGGAAAGTATATGGATACATTTATGTAAGTGTCAAATTTAGGCCATGTCAAGTAACAATTAGAATTTAAATATGTAGTGATGAACATGTGGACATCAAATATGTTCTCACAAATGTCAAATACAAGCATGTATACATCAATTTTAAGCCTCATGGAATAGCCATTTGGATTCAAAAAGTAAGATCAATGATCAACATTTGATCATATAGAGGATCAAATGGTGAGTGGTGACTGACAGGTTAATGGGCTTAGGTAGATTAATGGATTGCATTCAATCATGAATTTATATCTAATGGTGCATGAAAAAGTCAATGAGTTAATGGATCTTGAGTGAAAAATCATGATTGAAAAGTGTTAGGAGCACATTAAATTGGCAAAAAATGATGATTAATAGTCATCCAGAAAAATAAAGATTAGACAGTGTGAGAGGAGTCATAATGTCAACAAGATGAGTCAAATATTGACAAAAAATGAAAAATGGAAAGCATAGGTCTTTTGATCAAAGTTGATAAGGCATTATTTGACCCAAGTATGGTAGATATGAAGGAACCAAACCCAAAATATAATTTGAGATGGATCCAAGTGGAGCCAGAGTGGGGACACCAAGACCAAACATTGCTAGTAGAGCTCCATGGAGATAAAATAGGTATTTTAGACCTAATATAGACCAAGGGGGTGGTGACTTATTATCAAATTAATAACATTCACTTGGTGAACTTATTTTATCAATTTAAAATATAAGAAAACTAATAGTTTAGATTGGTTTTCATCTATAGTGGACCAGTTTTAGATTCCCATGTAGGGGATAGATAAATGAGTTATGGTAGGGGGATCCTCATCCTTCAACATAACCATACTATTGGAAAATATACATTAAAATTAGACATGAGCATGGTCCTAAATATAAATATTTGTCCTTATAGTAAAAGACATTAATGCAAAGGAGCTCAAGGAGGATTGATGACCATTCTTGACTGCTTACATTGGAATTATCAGCTCTCATGACCCTTTATCCACTCTTCCATGCATGTTTCCCATCTCTCTCATCCCATTTTATAGTATAAACATAGGATTTTAATCCTTAAAATTAATCCCTCTCTTGAGCATGACTAGACTCTACCAAGATTGAGCAATGTAACCTCTTGAGATGAATAAAAGACTATGTTCAGATTCCATTTTATTAGTCTAGTGTATTCATGCTAGTTTGATTTTCATATGTGGTAGAGATCTCTCCCTTGTCGAGTCCTAGTCTCACCTAGCTAGTAGATTTTCTAGTTATGCAGGTCATGTTTAGTGTTTAAATGTCACTTGAATAAGTGAATAGTGGATAGATTGACTAGATTAGTGCCTTGAATTAAGACTCTCCATCATTTCCCTGTAGCTTTGATCACTTGGTCAAACCTCAACATGAAATATTGATGCATGATAGACATTTGGAGTCATAGATCCAATCATTTTTTCTAACCCATTAGTGTTTTTTAAGCTCAAGTACGAGTGGATGAAAATATTTTAGGTACATCACCACCATTAGTTTAGGATTCTATTTCATTTTCTCTCTTCTCCCTTTTCACCCTAAGTAATCTATAGGTTTTAGTGAAAATGAGCTAAGTGATGCATCTAAGGAGCTAGCCTAATTAAAAATCATAGAGGTTTGACTCAAGTTTAAGTAACCCACAACCTAGGGTCATTCCCATATTGGGCCAGGTGTGAGCAAGGGGACCTGAATAATCCCTTGCTCAACTAGGGTGCAGTTTGAGCCCTTAATAGTTTTGATATGCTTAGTATGACCTATTGAAGTAAGTCTATAACATGTTCATATTTATAAGTAGTTTCAAGTACTCCTTGATCCTTATCTCAAGGTAAGAGGCATATTATTGTTCATGATTTCAACTATCTTCATGTTTTCCAAGCTATGGTAGCCTAAAAAGAAGAGTTATATCTTTCCTCTCCTCACAAACAACATCAAAATGATTTATATGCATCCTGTTATAACCCTCACCAATAGTATGAGGACATATATCGATCATACATGTAGAAGTATTGCCATGATCCTCCCTATGATCAGTTAGTCCAATCTTTTGATGATGCCCCTTATTACCAAGATCATCAATCTTTCTATGAGTCTCATCTACCCCCTCTACACCCTGATTACCCTCCTAATCAGTCATGGTGACTACATAACATTCTTGAGAAACCTACTCATACCCCAAGCCACTCTATATATAGCCTTAATAAAGATCTATTAGACCAAGAAAAGGATATGATAAACATCGATACATTGAAGGGGTATAGGAAGGAAGTTCTAAAACATGTCATTAGAGGAGTTATGACTTTAGTGAAATAGGCAAAAGAGGAGTGGATGTCTTTCATTAGGAGAGTCTATTGTAGAAATAATAGTGACATTATTGACATAGATGGAGTCATTTCCAAGATTGAGGAGATGTTGGGATCTCATGAAGAACATCAAACACCCCATCACCCATCCTGCCTTACCTCATTCACTCCATGTCAACTCATAACAAACCTCCCATCACCACTCATAAGCCCTCGCCATATGAGTTTCAAGGTCACCATAGTTTTCCCCAACTTCCCTCAACCTTACCCTCATATAAATCTATCCAAGGGGGAGTCCAAGAGTAAAGTAGTTTTGTGTTGAAGAAGCCAACCATCATGAGTAGTCAACATCTGATTTGAATCCTTCTTTACTAGGCAGATTCAAACTACATAAAAAAATTTATACTAGACATTGGTAGCTACAAAGGCAACATAAAATCTAATACACATACCTCCTTTCACTACTTAGGACTTGGTGCACAATATGTATGAAAACCATGAGCTCAAATTTCCATCTTGGAGTCAGGTCATGCAGTCAAGCAAAACCAACACTGGTCAATCCCCACCCCTCCCTCCTCAATAATCTAAGTCAATTCTATCTTGGAAATCCATTTAGGGTGATGTGTAGGAGGAAGTGGTTATTTTTGAAGCCAAACAAGAAACCATTTAGCCTCCACTTCCCTCTCCCTAGGAACCCAAGTCATTTCCTTCATGGAAAAGAATTCAATAAATAATGCAACAGAGAGATGAGGTAACAATTATTCAAGTTGATCAACCTCAATAGAAAAATCAGGTATCTATGGCTCAACCATTGGATCTAATCATCTTCTTGAGTATTTCCAAGGATAAATCATGCCACTCTTAGATCAAGAACCTCTCCTTTATGAGATGGATGAAGAAGTTACAATCAAGATGAATGAGGCTCATGAAGATGAGAAAGAGGTTTCAAGTAGCAATAAGGTTCCCTGCATTTCCAAATCCATCACATCTCATCCTTCACCTCAAACCCATAAGCCTATCCATCAACCTTCCACCTTGCCCTTTCTTGAAAAAAAAACCTATCTTGAGGGAATAAAATGAAGAGGGAAGGTCTCAAGTCATGGCTAATCAAGAAGACGTCATGAATGACTATGAGGAAGAAATCACCATATGGAAGATTATTCTACATCTGTGCATGAGATATAATGTAATTTTAAAGATGAAGGATAGTAGTTTCAATTCATTCCTCAAAAGGTTGCAGTCCTAGGGGAATCTCTTGAAACCAAGGTGGAGGTTGTTGTTCTTGGAGATGATTTAATACCTTATCCTGATTTTGGACCACTCTCAAAATATTAGCAATAGAAAGTGTATCTCTTCCAAGAAGAATTTGATGAGTTTGTAGCTAATGATGAGGAGAATAAATTTAATTAAGATGCTAATAGGCCTTAAGGATAATGCTTGGATAAGGTGTCACTTATAGGGATTATAACTGATAAGCATTATGAGAAGGATCTTGAAGAACAAGACTAGTTTGTCTTTATTGGTAACTAGTTTGTTGTTGATGACTCACTCCAAAAGATGTTAAAGGAGTGGGTAGGTAGGAAGAGTGCCTCATTAAAGGTCATGTTTATTAAACATCCTAATATATAACTTATATCATCTATTGGATTGGGTGAGTCTCTGAATTTTCCTTTTGATCCAGGTGGACCATGATTTGTCATGGTTAGTTAGGTTCCTTGTAAATATTAGGGTAGCCTTGTTTTCCTCCAAGTGTTGTCTTAGCAAATTTATTGGCTCTTGATTTTTTTAGGTTATTTTTCATGTTTATGTTATCTCTTTCTTGATCTGCTCAGTGTTGTTCTTGTCAAGAAGTTGTTTGTATTCAAGGTTTAATTTTTCATTGTTCTAAGAGTCTAGAAGTCATGCAAGTATATAGGTTCTCAAGCATAGAAATCATGCTTCCTTGAGAGTAACCATAAATGTTGGCCAGATTTGGCCCATATACAAAATTTGCCTAAATACAATTCCATGTCCTAGAGATCAATCTGGAGTAGGTTTTCAAATAGGTTTTCATGGTGTTCAACCCTTTGAAGATCAAAAAATTTCAACGTCAAGGGAAAGTTACACAAGTCTAGAAGAGCCTATAGGCTAAAAAGTTAAGTGCAAAAACTTTATTTTTATAAGTTCAATTCTTTTAGACCTTTTATTTGGGCTAAGTTATAATATTTACTTTAGATAGATTGTTCTAGGTATTTGGCTAAGTGTTAGAATTATTTCAAACATTTTATTTGTAGCATAAGTCCTAAAGACATAATTCTTTCAGACATTTTACCTATGGGAAAAGATAAGTGCTATTTATTTTGAGGAAATTATTCTACAACAATTTCCCCAAAGACCAAATTCTTTTAAGAAAAGTGGCCATAACAAATTTCTCAAAGACTGATTTCTTTCAAACATTTTATCTGAAACAAAATTCCCAAAGTCATTTCCATCAGATAAATAGTCAAATAAAAATCTTGAAGACATATTTCTTTTGGGGAAAGTGTCTTAAACAAAAATCATGCAGAAAATAGCCTAGGACATAAAATCCAAATACAAAAAGTCTATGGTAAAAGGTCTAAAATGCAAAGTTTGAAAGAATTTTTTGTTGTCAAGAAAATGTCTGAAAGTAGATGGAGACATTCACACAAGTGTCAAATTTAGGCCACATTAAGTAAATGTTAAAATTCAAATATATAGTGATGGGTGCACAAAAATTAAATAAATTCATTTAGACATCAAATAAAGGCATGTAGACATCAATTTTAAGTCCCATGGAATAGCCATTTGGATTCAAAAATCAAGGTCAGTGATAGACATTTGATCATACAAAAGATCTAATGGTGAGCGGTGACTGATAGGTTAATGGGCCAAGGCAGATCAATGGATTACATTCAATCATGGATTAAAATATAATGGTGCATGATTAAGGAAAAGGATAAATATATATTTATTGTAAAGGTGTGATTGATAAGTGTCAAGAGTGCATTAAATTGATAAAAAATTGACAATCATCAGTCATCTGGATACACAAAGATCAAATGGTGCAAGAGTCACAATGTCAAAAAACTAAGTTAGATATCGATAACTAATGAATGAAGGGAAATTATAGGGACTTTTATGAAATTTTATAGGGCATTATTTAACCTGAGTAATGTAGATATGAAGGAAACACACCCAAAGGGGATAAATAAAATAAATTTTACATAGATATTTTAGGCGATCTATGAGTTGTAGATACAAACCATCATTTCTTACATTTGTATGGGTGATTATTATAGGCACTCCTTAGAGAAATATTTTCACTGAATTATAGGGAGATATGGAAACATGTTTTCTCTCATATCAAAATCCCTATTTAGGAACTAAAATTTGGTCAATAAGACCATATCTTTTGACTCGCTAGTCCAATCGATAACCTGTCTTTGCAAACACATCTGAATGGTTATATAAAAGAATAATGACATTATATTGATATTAGTTAGGCCTTATAGTTGAAAATTTAAATTGGCCTAATACATCACTTAAGATAACATTCCTTTCCCAAAGGGCAAAAATAAAATAAATTTTGCATAGATGTTATAGGCGACTTGTGAGGTGTAAATACAAACCATCATATCCTACATTTGCATGGGTGATTCCTATATAAACTCCTTAGAGGATTATTTTTCACTCAATTTTATGGATATATGGAAACATGTTTTCTCTCATATCTAAATCCCTATTTAGGGACCAAAATTTGATCAATAAAACCATATCTTTTGACTTGTTAGTCAAATCGATGACCTATCTCACAGACACATCTGAATGGTTATATAGAATAAATAATGAAATTATATTGATATTAGTTAGGCCCTATATCTGAAACTTTAATGTGGCCTAATAAATCCCTTAAGATAATATTATTGTCTTAAAGGGGAGAAATAAAATAAATTTTGCATAGACGCTATAAGTGATCTGTGAGGTGTAGATACAAACCATCATCTCCTACATTTGCATGGGTGATTCATATAGGCAATCCTTAGAGGATTATTTTTCAATAAATTTTATGGAGATATGGAAACATTTTTTTTCTCATAGTGAAATCTCTCTTTAGGGACCAAAATTTGGTTAGTACAAGACATATATTTTGACTCGCTTACCCAATAAATGAATTATCTTCATGATGCATCTAGATGGGAATTTAAAGATGAGAATGGAATTTTTATACCATAAAAAAGTACCTAAATCTAAATTTACACATATTTTGATACATTTTTAAAGATAATTTTCATGTCCCTAAGGGGAGAAACAAAATAAACATTGCGCAAGTGCTATAGGTGAACTACGAGGTGTAAAGATGAACTGTCAACTCCTAAAATTGCATACTTGAGTTATATAGGCACCCATTAGAGTATTATATACCACTTAGGTTGAGGGATATATAATAAAATATTTTTTATTACAATCAAATCTCTTTTTAGGGACCAAAAATTGGTTAATACAACACATGTCTTTTGACTCGCTAGCTTAATCATTGAACCATCTTCATAAATGCATTTAAATAGGTGTATAAAAGTAATAATGGCATTCATATACCATATATAGAGTGTGATAATTTAAACTTGAATGTAGTTGGATGCATCTCTTTTTTTTATAAATGGAAATCATAATAAACTTTATGTAGCTGTTAAATTCAAAATGTGATGGGTAGAGATGAAATGTTAACTCCTAAAATTACACATGAAAATAATCTAAAAACCCCTTAAATAATTATATACTACTTGAGATGAGAAAGAAATGACAAAATATTATATCTCACAACCATATCTTTATTTAGGGATAAAAATTTGGTAAGTGCAATGCCTATCTTTTGACTCGCTAGCCTTTTCAACAAACCATGTTCATGAATACATTCAGATAAGTGTATAAAGGAAAGAATGGATTTTGTATGCCACCCATCTAGACCATGAGTCAAAAATTTCACATATTTGGATGCATACTTGATATAATATTTATCGAGGATCAAATTAATGAATGTTAAAAATAAGCAAATAAAATGCTTAAATAAAATTACCTTGAAAATAACATAAACCACGAGTTGAGGTGAATGTGACAAGGTGAGAAATCATCATAAGAAAAAAAATTCTAAAATCTATTATAAGCCTTTAAAATAATAAAATCTAAGTAAAATATTATGAATAATATATAATAAGAAGAGAGAGAATGGATTTAGACTAAAGAGAATTACAAGGATGCAAGAGCAAGACTAGAACAACAAGAGAGTTGTGAGAGAATAGTAGATAGTGTTGAGGAATGAGAGAGTTAAGCTTTTAATATAGAGATAAGAGGGAATATGAGTTATGTGTGTAAAATTAGGCATGTGTGCCATGTTTTCCTAATATCTTATAAGTCGAGAGGATGATGTGCCATGTGGGAGGAGAGAAGTTACATGCAAGTAACTCCAAATCCAACAAGTGGACTAGTGAGGTGAGTGACACCTCATAAAGGTAGGAATAAAATATGTTTATAAATACAATAAATACATACATAACTAAGAATTATAATAAACTTATAAACCTATAAGAAGGACCCAAATTAAGGTTAAATCTCCAACACTCTCTCGTAGGCTTAAATTAGGGTTAAACAAGTGTAGAAAACCTTGTACAAACAAAGAAGAGAATTGAAATTACACAATAATCTCCCTTAATAGAAAATTATTTCAAGAATAATTATAAAAGTTGAGAGAAGAAAGAAGAGGTATGGCCAAAAGTCATAAGGAAGAAGGTGTGATCACTAGGAATCTTTAAGAATACTCTTTGGACAATGTGGTCAATTTGCAATGGAATAAAGACCAATAATAAGGAAGAAAGATCTACAAACTTACAAGACAAAAAAATTAACACCAATATTTCAAGTTAAGTAAATATTATGCAAAAAAAATGCTCTACATACATAATGTAATAAAATTAGATGTACATGAAAGGAAAATGGAGTAAAAATAACTTTTATCATAAATTATGATATCCTCCATAAAAAGAAGTTAGTCAACATAATCAAAGAATATATCCTGTGAAATACAAAACAATAATTCAAAAATATATTTAGATAATAAAAATGAATACAAATAAGACGTGTCACTTAAAAAAGATATTTTGTGTGAAGCATTAAAAGAATTATCACAAGAAGACATATCCAAGTCTCTAGAAGATTCATTTTATTTAGTAATCCAAATAGTTTTACCCTTAGAGGTATGGGATTTATTCATTTTTCAACAATATAAAGTATCATGCATAGATTTACCATAATATTTACATAAGTGAAATTTATAACATTTAGATATATGATGCCTGTGTTTTCCACAATACACACAATGTTTAATAATTTTACCTAAAGCATAGCATTTCAAACATTATAATAAGAGGAAATTGTATTATAAGTCCTTTGATGTAGAGGATAATAAAATGTAAAATTTACATTAGAAGTAGGCAAAATATGTTTGAGAATAACATCTTTACAATTACCAAGCACACCACCTAAATAACCTATATTGTGCATGATTTTTAAGCCAGGGTTGGTAGAATAAGATTGCACATGAGTTTGAGTTTGTTTAAAAATGCAAGGAGATCCATCATCATTAGAGCTATTATCATTATAAAATATACAAATTTATCATTTAAAACATCAATATAAGAGATTATTTTCTCCATGTGTGTATTAAAGGAGTTTTGCAAAGTAAGAATTTAATCATTTTGACATTGAATTTCAAGTTTAAGAAGAGCTATTTCATCATTTTTGAAAGAAAAAGATTGCACATGTTCTTAAATGCTAGGAAAATAGCTAGTTTAAAATCCATTTAAAACATGATAAGATAAAAAAGATAATAATGCGATAACAATAACTTGCATGCAAGATCTAAATAATAATGCTTAAAAAATTAAGTTTGTAAAAAGGTTCATTAGTTTTTAAAAAAAAAACTAAAAGGTTTTACTTATAGAACCATAATAATTGTAATGGAAAAGATTATTAAAAATATTTTTAAATAATTACAAATTGATGTCAAAATAAATTGTGTTAATTAATTTTAATAATTTAAAAAAATATAACTTGTAAATGTAAATTCTCACCAAAAATATCAAAATGGAAAGCTTAAATTAACTTATAATGCCAATACGTCTAAAATGATCTTGTTAATAAATAAAACTAATTACTCAAAAGCATATTAAATTGATCACTATAAACTTCAAAATATTAAATTTAAAAAATAATTTTGAGACTAAAATAATTACTTATTTAAATCAAATTGCTGTAGCACCACATCAAAACATCATTTTTTTTTCATTTCATTTTATTTGTTTGTTTGTTTGTTGAGGTTATAAAGAAATAATTTAATGTTTTTTTTTTTTAAAAATGAATTTATTTCAAAAAATTATAAGAACATATACCAAAAAATAAGTTTTACATTGGTTTGGTGTTCTTTGTCTTTTATGAAAATGACACAATTTTAAAATATGCATATCATGAGTTATCCATTCAAAGATTTTGGCTTTATTATTTATTTATTTATTTTTATGCACATTAAAGAATAAGGCTACATGAAGAAGGTAGAAACCACATCTATATCACCAAATCATAAATGTTTAAAAATTGAATAGAGGTGTTACACCACCTGAATAGAGGTGTTACACCACACCTCTATGAATAGAGGTGTTACACCACCCGAATAAGCAAAGAATGATGGAATATATTTAAAAAATTATAGTTCCACCATGCAAGAGAGCTGAAATAATGGATAGTAAAAGAAAGATAAGCACTATAAAGAAAAATATAAGCATTATACCAAGAAGGCTAAGTAATATAACTAAAACACATACTTAAAATAAAAAATACATGAAACATAATAACAAGTACAAGAAGAAAAGTGTAACAAATTTGAAATGCAAAGGAAAATAAAATAAACAGAACACAAATGTGTTAAAAAGAAAAAGTTCAATACAAAAGTTAGATTATAATTAAAAAATATGAACCTACATTAATGGTGTTAGAGTCTATAAAAAACCATTAGAACTCAGAGTGAACAAAAAATGCCGATGCCAAAACTAGAATACCAGACAAAGGCAAGACCAATAAGATTGTAAACATGTTTTTATAAAAAATATAGTCACAATTTTGATGATTTATATAAAATTATGATCTTATTTTTTGTGAAATTTTGATAATAATTTCTCATTTATAAAATGAATAAACCCTTTAAATTTCAACAAAAACCAATAAGTCAATAAAAAGATATAGATACTTTAATATGATGGGTTTGTTTAAAAAACTGAATGCCCTATAAAAAAAATCAACATTATATGTTAAAAAATCCATGGCTTTGATACCATGAAAAAATATTTACCAAGTATTGAATTAAAAAACATTGAAAATAAACAAATAAAATGATTAAACAAGATTACCTTGAAAAAAGCACAAACCACAAGTTGAGGTGAATGTGACAAGTAGGGAAATCTTCATATGGAGAAAAATCCAACAATCTATTAGAAGCCTTGAAAACAATCAAGTAAAATACCAAGAATAATCTATTATAAAAATAAAGAGAATGGAATTAGATCAAAGGGCATCACATGGATGTAAGAGCAAGACTAAAATAATAAGAGAGTTGTGAGAGAGTAGTAGATAGTGTTGAAGAATGAGAGAAGTGAACTCTTAGTATAGAGCTAAGAGAGAAGATGAATTACATGTA
This sequence comes from Torreya grandis, assembly GCA_037957365.1. Taxonomy (NCBI): domain Eukaryota; kingdom Viridiplantae; phylum Streptophyta; class Pinopsida; order Cupressales; family Taxaceae; genus Torreya; species Torreya grandis. Next base: position 1,515,413 of record JARHVA010001958.1, read on the forward strand.
TAAGATTAGGAATGTGTGTCATGTGGCCCTAATCCTATTATAAGTGATAAATATGTGTGTGTCATGTGGGGGGAGAGGATTTACATGAAAGTAACTCCAAATCCAATAAGTGAACTAGGGATGTGAGTGACACCTCATAAAGATAGGAATAAAGTATATTTATAAATACAATAAATACACACATAAATAAGACTTAGGATAAACCTATAAACCTATAGGAATGACCCAAATTAAATTTAATTCTCCAAAACTTAAGATAATATTCTCATCCCTAAGGAGATACATGAAATGAACTTTGTGCAAGTGTTGTAGGTGAATTGTGAGGTGTAGAGACAAAATGTTAGATATTAAAGTTGTATGGGTGAATAATTTGAGCACCCCTAAAGGATTGCCTCTCACTCAAGATGAGGGAGAAAGAGTGGCACATTTTATCTTATAGACATATTCTCTTTAAGGACCAAAATTTAATTAGTACAACACTTATATTTTGTATTTCTGGCTCAATCAATAAACCATCTTCGCAAACACATCTAGATGGATATCTAAATATATTAATGGCATTTTTCTTCCATCTATTGGTCCTATATTATAAAATTACACATGGATAGATGCATATCTTAAGATAATAATCTTGTCCCTAAGAATAAAAATAAAATGAATTTTCCATATCCACTACATGCAAACCATGGGGGGTAAAGACAAACTATAACTACTACAATTGTGTATGTGAGTCCTGTGATCACCCCCATAATATTCTATCCCAAATAGATGAGGGATAAATGATGTTACAGAGGCATATCTCTTTTTAGGGACTAAAATTTGGTTAGTATAACTATATTTTGACTCGTTATCCCAATCAATGAGCCATATTCACAAACGTATCCTGATGGGTGTCTAGGTACATGAATGCCATTTTTATAATATATTGGATCTAAATTAAAAACCTGATCATGTCCAAATTCATCCCTTAAGATAACATTCTCATCCTTGAGGAAGAAAACACAACAAACTTTGTGAAGATGTTGTAAGTGAATTGTGAGGTGTAGAGACCAACTTTCAAATCCTATAGTTGCACAGGAGTTCTATAGGTACCCTACATAGTATTATCTTCCACTCAGGTTGAGGGATAAATGATGACACATTTTATCTCATAGACAAATCTCTTTAGGGAATGATTTTTTTAGGATAACACCAATATTTTGATCTCTATCCAAATAAATGAACTATCTTCATTAACGAGTCTGGATAAGCATATACTCACAAAAATGGCCTTTATTCTCAATTTTTTGGGACCTAGAGTCATAAATTATAGGTGGATATATGAATCTATTAAGATAATATTCTTGTCCCTAAGGGAAAAAAATGAATTTTGTGTAGATATTGTAGTCAAACCATGTGGGATAGATACAAATCATTAGCTCCTATAGTTGCATGGGTGAGTCCTATGATCATCCCCTAGAAGATTCTCTCCCATTAAAGATGAGGGAGAAATAATGACATATTTTATATCATAGCCAAATCTCTCTTTAGGGAAAAAATTTTGGACAGTACAACATGTATTTTCTAACTCTCTTTTCTAATTGATGAACCATATTTTATAGACACATCCATATGGGCATATAAATGCATGGATGACCTTTTTATGCCCTTCATTAACCCTTGGGTCAAAATTTTCATGATTTTCGATGCATCCCTTAAGATAATTTATTGGTCTTAAGGAAAAAAATGGAACAAAATTTGTGTAGGTATTGAAGATAAATAGTTATTGGTAGAGATAGACCATAAGATCCTACAATTACATAGGGGAGTGCTTCAAGCACCCCTCAGAGGATAATCTTCCCCTTACAAAGAGAAATAAGCTTATATACTCAAAATGTATTATTTTTTTTGGCTTATATTTGTTTTAAAAAGATAATATTATTTACTCATATCACCAATAACATGAAGATAAAAAATCATTTAGTATCATTAACCTAAATTAAATGTGTTAGTAATGATTTGAAATAAAAATAAAGACATAATAATAAAATAATTCTAAATTAAATTACACATAATCAAATAACTAAAATTTACTATTTTAAAATATAACTTGAATTATATACTAAACTTACCAAGTCAATCCAATGTACCTTCAAGATAATATTTATTTTATAGTGTTTCAAGAATTACTTCATGGTGAAATAAATATTTAAAAAAAAATGTTGTGAGGCTTTCCATATATTTTTATCAATTGAATGTTTGTAGCAATAACCAAATTTCAATAATGAAGTATCACCCTATTCATTTCAAAGTCCTCAAATAATCATTGCTTTAATTTTTTATGAAATTATATACAAATCCACATTCATATAACCACCATAGATCCAGTGGAATAAATTAGGTCTTCTATATCTGTGATAGTTGTGGTTAATTTGGTTTTTGCCTTTACACAACAAGGTAAGTAGTAGTATGTTCCATCATCATTGTACTTAGGTGTAATTACTATGAAAACTTGTCCTAAATTTAAAGTGTAATAAAATTTTAAGGATATGTTAAAAAAGTAAAATATCACTAATATTTAAGGATAAATTATACATCATAAATAAATTGTACCTAGTTGCACAAGATATAAGATGTAGTCAAAGTTAATTATTGATTCCATTTCATGATCTACTAGTGGTTGGAGGGAATAAATAGTATCCATAGGAATTAGGGGGTTTAAATACCATTTTTAAACCCATTATTTTGACTCACATTCATTCCAATCAAACTCCATAAAACCCAAACAAAAACATGCCATATGCCTAGTATAAATAGTTTATGAACTATAATTTGAGATTTGTATTGAGTGGGAATCATTCGATCCAAGTATTGCAATGAAATATTCATAACTTGCCATATTTTATTCCTCAATTTCCTAAAATAGTATTCACACATGAGAATATTTATTTGATCTATGAGAAATTATTTCATTTCATCAAGCCACAATACTTGTAGCATCAATCAAACAAACACTATCCTTGTGCTTCCCTTACTATTTTTTAATGAATATTTTTACACATGCACCTACACCATCATGTTCTCCTTTGAAAAGTCCACCTTCAAATAAAATCCAAAAAATACTATACCCCAATATTATTATGCATCTTGATTAGCCATTAAAACATTAGAGAATTCTTAAACTATCCTACATAATTATCTAACCAAATGTATTGTGTATTGAACACAAATTTCCTTGTATTCATATTTATATAAAATATCTCAAAATAATGTTGAAAAAAATATGGAGAATGTGATTTATCATTTTTCATATAAATGTGATTCTCTATTAAAATATTTTTATTATCTTTTATGCTATCATATTCATGTGTGAATGTAATATAAATGAAAATTACAACTTGAATTGAATTATAGTATTGGGATTGAATATAATTTTGTGGTTGTAGTGTGTAGCTTTTAGCAAAGTCCATAATTTAAACAATGGTCCCAACTATAAATTTGTTCTTACAAATATTTAATTTAATATCTAGCTATTTTTATCAGTGTGTCTTGTATACTGGTATATAATAATATTTTTAAATTCAAACATGAAATTAGATAAATATACTTGGGTCGTAACCCACATCTTTATGATTTTTTTCCATCTTTTAATGCATACTTTATAAATTTGTACTTATTAAAATGAAATAGTTGCTTTCCAAATTCATGTGAAATATATTTGTGTATAAAAATACTCAAATGTGATAAACCACCAAATGTGTTACATATTCCTCTAAAAATTCTTTGGAAAAAACATTATCCCTCAGGTCTTTGATAGAAAAGACTTGGGATTAACTCTATTGACTTTTTAGATATAGAAGCCACTATACATTCCTTCATAAACTCATCACTATGTAAATTACAATGTATATGATGAAAAACATAAAAATTCAAAGAAAATTTAACATGGATCCTATAATAACATGTGGTGTGTGTTTAGTTAATTTTAATACATAAAGGCTTTCACATCTCAAATGACCTTTGGCTAGTTATCAATTACCTATTGCATTTTTCAATAAACTTTTTATAAAATTATGTTTGGGTCATGTCCCAGAAATGTTTTTATGTGGTTTATAGTTTTTATAACCTTTTATTATTTTAAAAACATATTTTATATTAGTTAAGACCCTTGAATTTTTATGCTAAAAAAATTCCATCAAATGCATTATTCCTTCAAATAATATATTTTTCCCCTAGGAATCCACCACTAAATACCCAACAATATGTGAGTAAAGGGTCTCAAAAATTGTTCTTAATTTTACAACATTTATTAGAGTTTTCCTATTCAAGTTTAGAGATTTACTTATTTGATTAAAAAATAACCTCTTGATGTTGACTTATTCATGATAGATTATGTTATTACTTATCTTGCCACATATTTTTTAGATTATATTATCTATTGCATTGAATACAGTACTTATATTATTTATTATTACATTATTTATTCCATTTGAATTTCTTGCTCTTAATCCTAAATTATGCATCACATGATTCATTTTTTTAAATTTTCATCATTTAAACAAATATTTGAAATTATTTTGTATGGGTTTTCTTCTCAAATGCATAGTCCCATACATTTAAACATGACATTTTGTATTTATTGTTGAAATTTCACCTTCCACAGGTTCTAATATCATCTCATCTATTTCAATCAAATACCTTGGTATTCATTGAGTCATCCATAGAGGTATGGATGTAGGGGGATAGATTATTTATTAAATTGAATGGTGTAAGAAATTCAACCATAGAAGAGATATTCAAATGTTGGTTAACATTACACCCTAAGGAAGAAGTAACTTCCTCTTCATTAAGAGAGAGATGAATTGGGGTCATTACATGATGTTCATTATCATCATGATAAAAAACTTCATTATGGATGGATGTTTCATTATGTTCTTCATATGTTTTATCACTTAATACAAATTCATTAGTTATATGTTTTACATATTGAATTTCATCTTTCAAAAAGGATTGATTAACTCTTATCTCACTTAAATATGTATCTAAGTTAATTTACATGGAAGTGGACATGTTATTTTCTTATTGAATTCCTACTTAGTGTCGAATAATTATCTTCACCTTGTCTAGAATCTCTTATAGGTGCTATTTTATCTACTTTCTTTTTCTCTTTTGAATTTAATTTTATCTTTTGATAGCTCCTTAATTGGTATTTTTAAGCAACTACCCCACCCTATGATTATATTTACATATTTAAGTCAAAGTAGAATACAAATTGAAGAGTGTATACTAATTGATACAAAGTAAATAAATAATTTACATGATTTACATAATTTATAGACTGTTAGTAATAAAAACCAATTCCAAGTTTGTAAAATGTAAAATGAATGAGTAAAATTCATGTACAAATTAGTAAAATTAATCGACTACAAAGGGTGTGTGCCCTTTTTAAAATCACATACACCCTTTGTGGAAGTAGTTTCAAATGATATTATGTATTTATCAAGGCCTTAATTTGAAAATATAGCATACACCTTTTTATAGAAGGGCATGCACCCTTTGAAATAATTTTACTTTAACTTTTTGAGTTTCCATCCAAAACTAGTTTAGATTTAAAATTTATTTTGGGGGGGTTCGAACCCACCTTAAAAGCTATCATGGATTAACCAATAAATTTTTTAGTAAAATTTACATATTAAAGGACACATCTAATTAAATATATTCATTATTTAAAAAATATATGGATTAATATAAGGGATAACTTAGTTTATGTGTGTGTGTGTGTGTGTGTGTGTGTGTGTGTGAAACTATTATTTTTAATTATTACTTAATTTATACACAACATACCTCATTATGGTCAATACATATATCATTACAAATACCGTTATAATTTTTTGACTATTAATTGAAAGTTAATAAAAATAATATCTCAACAATATACACATTGTTGGCTATGCTTTGAAAAAAATGATTTTCATTAAGTTAAAGTAAAATTTTTGTGTTTGTATACTTGAATTTTAAATTTTTAAACCATATTGACTTGTAAAATTATTTAAAAAACATATATAAATTAAATAATTAATAAAAAATTATCAACAATATTTGACATTTCCTCTATCCATATATGAAATTTAATAAAAATATTCATTAATTTACTCAAAAAAGTGTGCCCATACATATGTAATCTACTTATGTTTTCACAAAAAAAATGCCAACCCATTGTTAGAATTGCATAAATTTCATATTCTTTTCTTATTTGGGCATTGAAAAATTTATATATTTAGAAAATAAAATATAAATTCCACAATTAACAATCTTACGTTACTATCAAATTATTTGTTAAAGTATTTCAAATATTCTCTCCAAATTTAATTATTGTTAATTTAAAAAAAAATTGACACTTTAATCCCCTCCTTTTGTCTCTCATTACTCTACATATACCCTCCATGGAGTTCAAATGTCCTTCCTTCAGAATGAAAACACATGAATAACTCTTAGAATTTTTTTTTTGGTTGTCCCCAAGGTTTTTATCCATTAGAATCCCAAACCGATGTCTTCCCCACCCATGGGAATAGTAAAAATAGGAAAGTCTTGTCTATAATCTCCCATGAAAATTTTTATACTATATAATTTACCTAAATAGCTGATTATCTCACCATTTTCGATCATGACTTGAAATTATGGAGCTAGGTAAACAAAATAGTTCTATGTGCCACCAACTTATTATTGATGAAGTTATGTGTACTCTCTAAGTCAATCAACATTGTCACCTTATAATTTTTTAGGAAACCCATGACATCGAGGGTTTATTGAGTGCTAATACATAAAAAATTACATGACATGAGATGGTTGGGTATTTTATGATTCCTCCTCTGGTTCATCCTCACCCTCTCTTATTACTTCTTTCTCCTCTTATTATTCATTGGAACCTTCAATGTACAACTATTTATCAATACATTTATGTCCTTTGATATATTTGATATCATAGTTGAAACATAACCATTTTGGTCATTAATTTTTAATATTTTGGGTATTCAATATAGTAGGCCAAGGGAATGATTATGTTGGAATAATGTGATCTCTACTAGCAGTGAATTATTTGTCATTTGATGAGATATCTTTATTATAAATTAAATGAAAAGACCATGGAATTTTATATTGAACTTGGATTAAACATGAAAACATTGATTTAGATGTTATCCTTGAGATCACCCAATAATAGATCATTTAGGTTATCCTTTATGATACCATCCAGAGATAAAGACAAGTTTTATAATTTTTGAATATAATCCTTGATAGTCTTCATTTGTCTCAATTTTTCCAATGGGATGAATTATTTATTTTTTGAAGTGTTTTGATCGTACATATATATATATCATAAATAAAAATTGACTAGATACCAATAAGGACCCTTTTATTTTCGCTGAGTGCATAGTCACCTACACCAAATGAATTTATCTGGTTATAAATAAAAAGATGGAATGGCCACCTTTTGTGCACATGGAATCTAATGTAATTCAAATAAAATTTCCATCTAATTTATCCAAGTGACTAGATCCATAACATCAAATTTGGGCATTTCTAATTTTGGTAGCATGCTTCATGAACCTATATTTGAACTTGAATAATTTTGGTTGGAATAATATGAGTGGCTTGGTGGATAATTATTATATGGAGGCATTATTTTTAATTTATTCATGATATTTTCCATTATTATATTCATTATGCTCATATTTCCATTCATTGCATCCAAGTTACCTTTGTGCACATCTAGATCTTCTTTTTAAGCCATGATTTTCACATTGACTTGGAGTTAGGTAACAAACCTAGAAACCATATATTAGAAGGTTTAAAATATATTTTTTCCTTGCTAGGCATTTTTATTGGAGTGGGTTTCCATTTTCCATGACTCTTGTGTTTAGACGAGCCATGTATGAACTTGAAGGTATACGACTTAGGAACTTAGGGTTTTAGGGTCTAAAAATGTTTACCAAGAGGTTTATACCATTTGATCATCTCACTGAGACAAATCTAATCACTAATGTTTTTCAAAAAAATGTGAAAATATTTTTTATAATTAAAAAATAAAAAACCTCAAGCAATATTACACTAACAAAAAAAAATTCCTTCTAAGTTGTAAATTATGTTTTTTAATTCTTTAACTCACTCAAAAAAAATTCTAGATCTTAAAGATTGTGCCACAAATCTTTTATAAATTGAAGATATGATACCACTTGTAATTTAATTACTTAGATAGATCAAGACAATTCAAAAAAATTGATGTAAATATATTGATCAATAATAGAACAACAATAATGCTTTGGAAGTTGTCCTTTCCCCTTACTATATGGACCATTTGGCATGAGAGGAATAACAACATTTTTAAAGAAATTTAAAATAATACTAACTAGGCTAGTATCAATATTTTCTATAGGATTAGAGAAAATCTTTCCATTTATAACATCAAGGAATATTAACAGCCTTCTAAGATTGAAGAGGATATTACTATCAGATGGAACATTTATTTAGTTTTAGACTCTTCTACTAGGGATAAGATTAACTACAAGAAAACTATGAAATGGAAAATTCCTCCTTTAGGTTTGATAAAACATAACTTTTATGGAGCTTCAAAATGTAATCCAAGAATTGCTAGAAGGGGAAGAGTCTTAAGAGATAACAAAGGTGGTTTCATTTCTACCCATGTTGGAAACATGGGAATCTAGTCAAATCATTATGTTGAAGCTCTTGCTGCTCTTTGGGGTCTACACTTTGATAAAGATTTTGGTATTAAAAATCTCCAAATTGAAGGAGATTATTTAAACATCATCAAGTGTCTTAATAACTCCTCCACTCCTAGTTAGACCATTAAACATTTTATTGATGAAGGCCTTATGTTATGTAATTCTCTCATTGAGACTAAAGTTTCACATATCTATAGAGAGGGTAACCAACTAGCTAATTTATTAACTAATGTTGATGTTCAAAGTAACCAACTCCTTAGATGGATTGATTCACAAATCATGCCTGAGCACTTTATAATCCAACTTCATAATGAGATAAACATGTGTTAATTCTTGTTATAAGGACACTTGTTTTAGTTGTGATTTATATCACATTAGGACATGGATTTTAATAATTGAAAAGATCATGAGTATCTTTCTCTTTGATTAGAAATATCATTTTAGACTTTTTTTCATTTCTATATCTTGCATCCTTAGTTTTATCAAGTAAGAGCCTCTCCTAGTTATGATTGCATTTTCTATAAGAATGGGTGGAGAACATCTTAGAATAGAGGCTACCTTAAACAAGGATTGGGATACTAATAAATTTTATGGGAGCATCTGTAGGTTGGTGGGTTTATAAATTTTCTCTATAGGGTTAGAGGGCATGACTCTCACATTTCCTAGAACTTTGTCCAAAATTGGAAAGATAGAAGAGTCAATATCATAGGTGAGAATGTTTCCATCATTAAGGGTCTAATTTCCTTCATCACAGGGCTTAGTAAAGGTTATAAGTTTCAAGGAAATAGATGCAACAAACAACATAAACTAGACACATTCATGATAGGGGATGAATAGCTAACTCCGTACCATGGAAGTTTCCTTAGAACCTCTCTACCTAAGCCATTCAATGAGCTTGAAAGGATCATTATGCAATTATTGACTCTGTATGGACAACACCATGTAATAAAAATATTCCACTTGGTATTTTTGAACCACTTTAGGCAATGTATTCTTGTGAGTCTATTTTTCTTTCTTCTAACTTCTCTCAAAACATCTATTTATATAATGCAATTAGGGAGGTTAGCCACTCCCTCTCACCAAGTCATTATTTTACTGTTACATCTGAACTTCTTAAACTCAACCCTAAGAAGTAATCCTTACTTAACTCCTCCACCTAAGAACCCCTTACCTTCTTCCTCTAAGCATAAAAGTGTCAGGGACATTTTTGAAGTTCTGAATAATGACCCCAACAAAAAGGTTCTTCAAAATCACTCAAAATAGGGGAACAATATTGATTATGTAAATGCTAATGTAGTCTAAAGCCTTCTTTCCTTGAGTACCCCTTTAGATCAAGCCAACCACAATTTTTTCCACAAGGAGTTGGATAATCTCAAAATCTTGGTCAATGATGTGAGAAAGGAGATGAATATTCTCAATCACAATTATAAAAAGAAGACGAAGTAGATAGATTATAATGAGGATAATATTAAAACTTATTAGATTCAGATTCACAATTTGAGCAAGAAATTTAATATCCTTTATAGTAAGTTCATATATTTGGATAATATCACTACTAGCATGGTTGAGATCATTGGTACCCAGACTACTACTATTAGTGATATCACTACTATTTTAGATAAGGGAGGTAGAGGCAACATTTAGAAACATACTAGGAAGGTCACTGATAATACCATGACTAACAGGCTTTAGAACATGCATAATAAAATTAAAGAGATATAGGACACCCTCAATAGGCTTCACATCACAACTACTAAGGTGTTCTATTTTTTGGGGCTACTTTCACTAATTTTTAGCTTTTTTGTAGTATCTCTATTGGTTTTGATGTTTAAGTTATCTCAGAATAGATTTATATGCTTATTTGGGTTTTGACCCTCTTATAATAGGGTATGAATCCCTACCAAAAAAGAAACCTTTACCCTTATCAAAAAAATAGAACAACAATAATATATTATAATAATTAAGAGAGGAATAGTGCACATCCATAGTAATAGTTGAGAGCATAGAAAATAAAAAAAATATAAGACTAATCCACATTGAGGGGGAAACCTCCATAAGCATGTAATAAGAAAAAAAATTAATATGATGCCAAAATATTAACCACTACCTCCTATATACACTCTACTAAGGCTAAAATTACTCTATAATACAACTCTATTGAGACTATGATAACATAAAGAAATGTGAAAAGATAAGGTAAAAGGTCATGTAGGTCATAGATTGACCATATATATCCTTGGAAATGATATATGTTGAGGGAATATAACCATTGTAAAATGACACCATAATAACTAAGCATTAGGGACCACAAAAGGCACTAAGTGATCACTAAAATTCTAGATCTGAAACATTCCCAGTCCTAAATAAGATTAGGCTTAGATATCTCCCAAGCCTTCCAGATACACTTAAAAACAAAGGTGATAACAATATTGATTAGCATAAGGGTAATTAGTAAAGAATGAAATTCAAGGCCTTGCCAATATTTTTTTATATATAAATTTCCTTGAGTATGTAGTTATGTAGAAGAATCTTTCAGGCCTCATCTCTTTCAAGATCTCAAATAATAAATTTGATATAGTATATTGAGCCTAATATTTTGATGTAAATAAGGTCAAGTCCTCCTACTTCTTTGTTTTTTTTAGAAAATTTCCCATGAAAATAATATGGAATCCTTTTGAGCCTTCATAATTGTCCTAGAGGAAATCCTTAAGGAGGCACTCCAAATTATAATAAGTGGATTTGGAGGGCTCCCAATTAGAGAAGTAATAAACATGGGTAGTTATAATAACTTTAGAGAATACCTAGCACTTAATAGGCAATGAGAGAGGATTAATCATTTAAAATGAAATATTTTTCCTCCCCCCTCTATGCCATATAGCTCCACTAGTTTGTGGGAGAAACCTAAAAGGAAAATATAATGCCAAATATTTAAATTTCTACCTACTTCATTTTCATTTCCAATTGAAACCTTCCAATCACTGGGGTATGGGTGTAATACATTTTATGAAACATTGGGTTTTATTCCATTGAATAGATGTACCTAAATAAATAAAAAAAAAAATCAAAGAACTTCATGACATGAGTTATTTTTTTCACAATATTAAGAAAGGAGTCATACAAATGGTCATTTAACAATTATTGATAGCACTAAGGAAGAGATATGCCTTTAAGTAGACATGCTTTAGTGTAATAAGCCAAATATAGTTTAAAATTTCATTTGAAAGAACATAGAGGGAGGGGGATAATGGAAATCCTTGCATTATAGATCTAAAGAACCCAAAATTATTAGATTGAGAGATATTGGTGATGATAAATATACAATCATCCTGAAAAAAACATGTTAACTAATTGAAAAAATATATGGCCAAAACTAAGAGCCTGAAGCATGTCAATGATGAAGGTTCACTCAATTCTTTCATAAGCCTTCTCAAGATAAATTTTGACAAATATATCTATTAAGAGGAATGAGCCCACTCCACACCTTTCTAGATTGTAATGAAGTTATTGAAAATGCATCTATTGTGAATGTAATTGAGTTAATCAAGTTGATAAATAAGAGGTAACATGTAAATTAAAATATAGCATGAGATTTAATGATAATTTTATAGTACATATGTAAGAGAGTGACGAAACAACCCCAAAAAGATTTAAGTGTCTCTTCTTTCAGAGTTCACAATATAAAAAGTGAATTAGTTTACTACATGTAACTTGATTTTATGTGACAAAAAAAGTTGTCAATGTTGGTAAAAATAAGGTTAGTTCTGATGGTGACCTCATTGATCTGATCTATGTTATCTTGGAATGTGATGAAAATGGCAGAAAGAGAGAAGGAAGGTGCACAGGGGAAGGAGGGTGCGAAGGTAGAGAGCACAGGTCATAGCTATAGGGCAGCATTGGGAGTGCAACAGTTGGCCCAAGGAGTGTAGCATCAGCCCAGACCCTAAGGAGTGTTGGAATGGTTTCCCCCCCACTATTTCTAGGTCCATGTGATGCTAAAGAGCCAACTGGCATGAGACTTCCCAAGGTCAATGGATGCCTGGAAAGATGTAAGGAGAGGCCCAAATTGGTCATACCTATGGACATGATTGCTGAGGATATAAAATATTATACAAATCATTCTCTATATTACAAGTTTTTGGGGCTCAAGACTTCATTCCAATTCTTGGAAGCGTGGGCTCAAAAGACATGGGCTCCAAAAGGAGAAATGGATATCACAATGTTAGCCAACAATTATTTTATGGTCACTTTTACCTACTTGACTGACTATAGTAGAGTCTTTGCTAGAGGTCCATACTTTCACAATTAGGTGGGGCTATTTATCAAGCTGTGGCATGCTAGTTTTATATCTTTAGAGGAATTGCCAAACTATGTTCTGGTGTGGGTGTAGCTACCTCACTTTCTAGTGGAATTCTATCATGAAGGTACCCTATAATTAATTGCATCCCTTTTGGGAAGGCGAATTGGTTCATCAATGTCAATCATTGGGAAAAATGTAATGACTTATGCCCACATTTGTGTTGAAATTGATATTAGTAAGCCAATACCTGATGCTATTGAAATGAGTGTGGAACTCTTTTCCTAGGTACAACAATTGGATTATGAAACTCTTCCCTTTCACTATCATCTTTTCCATGCTTATGGTCACTTGCAATGATGGTGTCCCAAATCTAAAACCTCTGAATCTCAGCCTGCTCAACCTGCTTGTAATCCACTTGAAACTAACAAAGGGAAGGGCCTGATTCCAAGTAAGGCACCAAAAACTAATGGTTTTATCCTAGTTAAAGGGTGATATAGAAGTAGGGGTCAGAAATGGTCTTTGAAGGAAATACATGAAGATGACTCGCTTAACAGATTTGAAATTCTAGATGACCTTAACCAACATGAGGTGAACCCAGGGTTGATTATTTTGGATCAGTAGATTGAGGGCCCAACCTAGGAGAATAATTTTTTAGTTGATTTAATTGAATCATAAGATGTTGGGGATGGGCACATGGATATGGACCAGTAGATGTTGATATCAAATGTTTTGATTTCCTCAGCTATTCCCTCTAAAGAAGATGGGAATTTATCTTTAACAGGGAAATCTAGAGAATTAGGAGCAACAAGGAGTAATAAATCTTCTCCTCACTTGGGAATTTTGCAAAAAGACCTTAAGAAGGGTGGGGGGAGAAATCGGTCAAGCTTGGTAGGAAAAAAGACCTGGAAAATATGAAACTAATGGGAGAGACTTTGGTGGAGTCAAGGTCAGTAAAGACTCTAGATGCTCACTTTATAAATCCTTTGAAATGATTGTACTATCTTGGAATGTAAGGGGTTTGAATAGAAGCCCTAGACAAAATGATGTTCAAAACTTGATTAGAAGTCAAAGACCTGATGTCCTTTTTTTGTAAGAGACTAAGCTTTTAGTAGATGCTATGTCTAGATTAGTGTCTAAGTTGTGGAGACAAGGGGACTATCAATGCATTGGGGCTACCAGATCTTTAGGAGGATTAGCTTGCCTTTGGAACCCCCACAAGATCAACCTCATAAGATGGTTGTCCTCTAAGTTTTCCTTGACTATGATGGCTGCCAGCTTTGAGATGGGGGAAGTCATTCTTCTATCCAATATCTGTGCCCCTACTGAATATCAGGGTAAACAATCCCTATGGGGCCACATTAGTTTTGTCCGCAGCTTGGCTCTCCTCCAACCTTGGATTATGGCTGGAGATTTTAATGCTATTTTGGATTTGACTGAAAAATGTGGTGGTATGATAAAGCTTGACCCCTCTACTTTGCTTATGTGAAATTACATTGAAGATTTGAATTTAGTCAACATTTAGCCCAACAATAGATAGTTTGGAGGACTAGCCAACATTGCATTGCTAAGAAACTAGATCATTTTTTGGTTTTTGGATACTGGGTCAGGGGTATGTGGTCTACAGGGTCTAAAATTTTAAACTAGAGAGGATTAGATCATTGGCCTATTAAGCTAAATAGTGTTTCAAAGTACTAGCCTCACTCTCCTTCCTTTAGATTCTAACTCATGTGGTTGCGAGATCAGTCATTATTCGAATGTGTGGCCAACTAGTGGAGGTGGGGCAGGCCTGCCCATGGTACAATGATGTATATTTTTGCTAAATCACTATAGTTTGTGAAGTATAAGCTTAAATAGTGGAATCATCAAAGCTTTATGGATATTTTTCATGCTAAGGCTGATGCACAGGCTAATCTTGATGGTATCACGAGAACAATTAGGGAGGAAGGATTGACTGAAATCTTACTTCAAGACAAAACTCAGGCTGTGAAAGACCTAGAGGAATGCGAGCTATAGGAGGAAGTGTTTTGGAAGCAGAAAGCTTGGATAGAATGGCTCCAAGAAGGTGACAGAAATACTTATTTTTTCTTTCAATCTTCCAAAGCCAGGAGGCACATCAACTTTATCTCAATCCTAGTCAATGAAAGAGGTGAGCAGCTTAATTCCTTTCCTACAATGTTAGAGGAGGTGGTGTAGTATTTATCTACTCTTTTTAGGGAAGATGCAAATGAGGAATTACCAGAAGAATCATAGGTTATCTACTACATTTTGCCCTTGGTGATGCATGAAATGAATGAGAATTTAATGAATGATATCACACTTGGGGAGCTTGAGGTGACCATTTCCCAGATGAAAAAGGGGAAAGCGGCTGGTCCTGAGGGCTTCTTACCTAAATTCTATCAAGAATTCTATGATATTATCAAATTAGATCTTTTAGCTATTGTTAAAGAATCTCAGTGGAATAAGCAAATGCTTAAGGATTCAAATGTGACTTATCTCACCCTCATACCTAAATGCGAAGGAGTTGATAGGCTAAGTTAGTTTCACCCTATATCTCTTTATAATGTTGTTTATAAAATCATATCTAAAATCATTGTGGAAAGGTTAAAAACTGGGCTCAGTGATGTGATTTCTAAAGAACAGAGTGGTTTTGTGGAAGATAGGCAAATTATTGATGGTATTGTCATAGCGGTTGAGTCCATTCACTCCATGGCCAGCTCCAAGGATAAGACAATGTTTATTAAGCTAGATATGGCCAAGGCTTTTGATAGGGTCAGATGGTTATTCCTATGGAAGGTTCTCAAAGATTTTGGTTTTGTGGATGAATGGACCTAATGGGTCATGAGCTACATTTCCTTGGTTTCCTTTTCGGTGCTTATCAATGGGGAACATAAGGAGTTATTTGGTACCTCTAGGGGGCTGCGAAAAAGAGATCCCTTGTCTCTATATCTCTTTCTTCTTCTTGATGAAGGCTTGGGGAGGATGAATAGAAGGAATAGAGAGGATGGGCATATTCAAGGCTAGTGATGGGGGGGGGGTGAACTGTTGGCACAATCTCACTTTCAATTTGCTGATGACACTATTCTGATGGGCATGGCCATAATGAGTGAAGCTACCAATTTGCACAGGGTGTTGGATGTTTATCTAACGGCCTCGGGGCAAAAGGTCAATGAAGATAAGTCATCCATCTTATTCTTATTTAATAAACCAACTCCCATACAACAACAAATTTCTTGGACTATGTATTTCTAGATTGGGACTCTCCCCTTGATTTATCTGGGTATTCTTATTACAGCTAGCTGTATATGCAAAAAATCTTGGTAGAATATTTTGGATAAATTTTGGGTGAAGGTGAATCATTGGGCTCACAAGTGGCTTTCTTTTGTGGGCCATGTTTAATTAATTTAATCTATGGTGTAGGCTTTGCCCATTTATAGATGTATGCTTTAGGTTGCCCCGATGGGAATTATTAAAGAATTTGACTCAATTACTAGGCAATTTTTATGGGTTGGTACTTTGATGACCTCAAAATGGAGCTTAGTTAGATGGGAGATGGTCTGTAGCCCCAAAAAACATGGGGGGCTTGGTCTAAGGTAGATGAACTTAAATGGAGTTGCTTTGGTAGCTAAGGTTTATTAGCACTAGTGTAATGAATAAGACAAGGCCTGTGCCATAATTCTCTCTCAAAAGTACTATCTGGGGGCCACTCAGAGTGATATTCATCATTATCCACTCATTAGGAAAGCTCAATGATATGGAGGACTCTCAAAAAATGGGCTACTCTTATTAAGGAAGGCTTATTTTGGATTTGTAAGCGGGGATCCAAGGCTCTCTTTTGGACTGATTCTTGGGACGGTAACCCTCCCATTATTTCTTAGTTCCCTAATCTATTGAACCTATGCTAGAGATTCTTTGATGCTGGTTGGTCTTGGGTGAGTGACTTTAAATCATACATTTCCTCTAGATAGCTAGAAGTGGAAAAATGGAAAGTGCCTGAGGTTTGGCTAGTTGTTGGAACATAGGAAGAGCATGATGAGCTACTAAACCTCCTTTCCAGACACCGATGTAGCTCCCTCTAGGAGGAATATGAGCTTGCTTGGTCTCCCAATCCTAAAGGAAATTACATAGTTGCTTCTAGATATCAGGCTTTATTATCTCAGAGATTGGGTAGGGGAGAAGTACAATGGTGGAGACAGGTCTAGAATAAATTATCATGGCCAAAATGTAACTGCTTTATTTGGTTGTTAGATTAGAATAGGTGCTTGACTTGGGAAAATCTCCAAAAAAGAGGCTTCCAAGGCCCATCCATTTGTGTTATGTGAAGAGTGGTTGAGGAGGATTCTACTCACCTATTTTTTTGTTGCTCCTTTGCTTTGCAACTCTAGCATTATTGGTGGGATGTATGGCAGCACCCCCATCTCCATGTTTCATCCTTGGTCAAATTTTGGAGTGATGTGGGAGAACCCCCCTCAAGGACAGATTTTCTGCAGAATGTTTGGTTAGGAGGCCCATCTTTTTGCTATGGTAGCTTTGGTTGGAGAGAAATAGGTAGATATTCTGGAATGAGAGGATTATAGCACAACAAGTATGGTAGAAAGTTGTAGGGATGATTCAGGAGACTGTGCAGGCCAAGAGTGAGGTTTGTCTCCCTTTATCCAAACAAGATGCTGAGGTGGTGGCATGCCTAGGATTCTAGTGATTTGCAAGTAATGCAGCTTGTGTCAGGAGAGGTTGACAGGGCAAAGAGAAGATTCATAGGGATGGTTAGTGGCATTACCCTCCCAATGGGTTTCTCAAGATCAATATAGATGGCTCTTCCAGGGGGAATCTTGGCCTTGTGAGTACTGGTGGGATAGGCAGAGACTCTGAAGGTATGGTGATTTTTCTCTTTGCGGTCCATGAGGGGATGCAAACCAACAACATGATGGAAGGCCAGGCTATTCTCCATGCTCTTGAGAAGGCTCAGGTGTTGGGTTGGTGTAGGATCATTTTTGAATCAGATTCTCAAGTCGTGATCAACCTACTTGTTAAGAGGAAAGTGCTAGATGTCAATTGGCAATTGGCTGGGATTGTGCAGTAGATTTTGAGGATTAACTCACTCATGGATACAATTATGTTTGTTCATATTCCCTGTGAATGGAATAGAGTAGCGAATTGTTTGGCAAAATGGGCATTCAAGCATTTAGATGGTGGTAATTCTGAGGATTAGGAGTCTCTCTCCCTGGAGCTTCACTTTAATCTAGAACATATTTTGGAGGAAGATAGGAAGGCCCATATCAACATATAGGTGGGTTCGTCCCTATTTTTTTTGCGCTTTTTGTTTTCCTTTGGGGATTTCGGTCCCCCGTTCTTCTTGTAATGCTCTTGTTCTTTTATTAATTATTTTTACCTTTTTTATTTAAAAAAAACTTGATTTTATGTGACCTAGCATAATCCCCATAACCACATTTATGTACATTAAACTCTTATCTAGGTTGATTAGCCTTAGAAGATTCTACAGGTAAGATGATTTACTAAAGAAACCTACATGCAATTTAGGGCATATCGATATGCGATCCATAGTGATAAGTTTAGAACTATATGGAGGCATACACATTCTCAATAGGACCACCTAGGTGTCTTTATCCTATCTAAGAGACTCACATATACATAATTATAGTTATAGGTTATATTATATTATTTTCCCATTTGAATATTAGGAAAGTATCATACTAATAGGAGCTCATTTCTTGTTCACACAACATCCTTTTATAAACCAAGGTTCATAGTGAAGAAAATGTATTTTTTCTAGCTAAATTAATTAAGGTCATAGTCTAAACAAGTTTAGTAGTTTAATAATACACTTATAAATCCATGAAATTACAATAGGGATCTATAATTATTAAGTTCCATGCAAATGAAGAGGCCATTCTAGTATTATCCCTAATTAGATAATTATACCATGATCTATAGTTCTAAGGATCATCATACTCCATGCCTTCATTCAAAATGTAAAAATATGTTACCAAAATCAAATTAAATGGTTATAATTTTCATCAAGTCATAAATGACTATTATGCTTTTAATTATAATGGTTACTTGTTCTTACTAGACCATCCTATAATTAACCACTCAAAAGCTTATTTCTCTCAATGTTAATTACTTATCAACTGGTCATTGCCATATGAAAGTTATGTCACTCAATCATATTTTGTATGATTTATAATTTTTTTTATGTTTCACCTTATCTTCCATGATTTGTTCCTTTAGGAATACCAAGCTATTTATACAAACAATATAGAAATTTAGCAACTATTATCAAGTGACATTTAAGACACTAACAGTCTTTTAGGCCCAAGCATGATTTTTAGTTTTCATGAGAGGATCATTTAATTTATCACAATTTTTTGAATTATTTAGGGGATCATAATATTATACAAATTGAATAGTTAAATTTTATGAAGTAATAGAATATACTCAATATAAGCTAAAAATAGATTGAGTGTATATTGACACTCTAATGCCATTTTATTAGCTTGTATTACTTCATTAATAATAAGAACAATAGTTATAAAACAACTTCCAATATTTAAAAATTATTCATTCCTTACTTATAAATCTCAAAAACCTCATTTTAATGTATAAAATGGAATATTCAAGTTAACATGATTTCAACATATAGAATGGATTATGCAAATTAAGAAGATTTCAAAAAATTATTACATCATCTTTTTTCATAAGTACAATACCAATCAAAGATAATCTAACTCCAAGGACTAATTCAATCTTCAGATTAAGTCCATTAATAACTTTTAATCCTTTTAAATTAGATAAAACATACTTAACAAATGGAATAACAATGTGTTTCTCATAAGGTTTTAATTATACAACTCAAATACATTAACTAATTAGGTTTATAAATAATTATAAACTTATTTGTATAGTTGTAGCATGTCAAAAGAATTAGCTTTTACTTCACTAATAATAATTTCCAACATGCCATAAAATAAATTTAATTATTGGAAATGACTCTCATACATGGTGTCTTTTTGGAACTTGAAAAGAACTTAAAAATTATGTTGTAAAAGTGTTGGTATAGAAGTATAAGATTCACAATACTCATATATAACAACTGGAATTTGGTATGCAAGTGCATCCATTACAACTCAAATATTTAATAATAGATCAGTCCTATATAAAAATCAATTATAAATAAAATCAAATTATTTACTAATAGTTACAAGTTACTAACTATTAACTTCATATCAACTACATTCATATGAATGCAAATAATAATCAAGGTTGTAATAGATGAACCTTCCATTTAAATGGAGGTATACAGACTATTATTAGATCTTAACCATCTAAATCACTTAAATCAATCAACACAAATAGTACTAAAATAATGAATGAAAAAATATTAAATTAGTATGTTTATATTTTGTACATCAACTCAAGGGATTATTGTGCATTTATAAACATGATATAATGCAACATATGATACAAGGATTTAAAATATACAATGAATCATTTGATAATTAGTGGAACAATATAATTTCTCCACATGATCTGTCCTGACCTAACCCATCCTATGAGCCCCCCAATCGATGGCCCTTACCACCCCCAACCATCAGTTGTGAGGTGGAGACTTATTTTTAGGTCTTTGGGAAAAGAGTATGAGCAATACGAGACAAAAGTCATCACTAAATTTATATTAGTTCCTTTAATAAACAATAATTTCACAATAGAAAGATAAGTACAAAAACCAACAAACATACAAAGATTGGCACCCTTTGTTTTACCCTTGAAAGTTTATAGGTATCAACTAAAATTTTAGTTGAACCTAATCAACCTTCATCCTAGGTTTTAGGTGTACCACAATTTAAATATAAAAATCAATCACTTCAAGTGATATAAAATCATCTCTTAAAGCCAAAAATAAATAACAAACATTCACATAAGAATGTATTTGAAACCAAATAAACATAATACCAATAATTTAAATACCTTGCCCATTACCAAGTATTTAGGTATAATCATTTCATCACCCACAATAGGTGATGAAATCATTTTACCTGACTCTTATATGGCTAGGTCATTAAAAATGTACTACTATAATATCAAATCAAATAATATCACAAGGGTTTTAAATAGGAATCAACATAATAATAATAAACCTATTTTTATAAACACCAAGTTAAGGTTCATTCACCCAAAATGTAATTTAAACATGTCAAAAATGGCAAACTAGTAGGCCAATGAGACCCTAAATACACTCAACCTTACCACTCTAATGGGTAAGAAAATAACCCAAAACATTTTTTGATGGTGAGTAAAAAAACAACCAAAAATATATTTTATTCAATTAAAAAATAATCTTAAGATGCCATTCTAATTGGCTATATAAACTAGTAATAAGAAAATAAAAACCCATCTAGTTAAGTATCGTGACTTCTTCTATAGGGTCAAAATAAAGTAAACCCCCAAAATAAAAATAAATAAATATATACCAACTCAAACCCTATGACCAAGTAAATGAAACTAATAAAACTAATCTGATCATTTTTATTATGGCAAAACAATAGAATGAAAGAAAGAGTTTCATGGGTTTTTAGAAATGAAGGTTTCACTATAAAAAATTAAAACCCTAGAATTATAAATTAACTAGAATCAAAACTAAAACTATCCATCATTCAAATAGGGGTTTAAATAATTTTAAACCAATATGGAATCTTTATAGGCTCATCAAGAAGTCTATTGAATTCCTTATGAGCCTAAAAATAATCTTTTTATTATTTGCATTAGAAATGAAATCAAACCCCTTCATTTTTTTCACAAAAAAAAACATACATCGCTTGGTTCACTGCCCACAGGAGGAGTAAAAAAATATCTCAAACTTGCCTACTTAACAAAGAGCTTTCCCTCTCCAAGCACCATGCCTAGCTTCTTGTAGCCATGACCTAAATAGGTCATTCTCCCTCCTCAAATGCTTATTCCTACTACCATAGCTTCCATAAGGTTTCTCCCTTCTCTCCCAAAATCTTCTTCCATATTTTCCCATCTTCTCCTCAACTACCCCCTCAGCCAAATATTTTGGTAGTTGCACCCAATTTTCCCCAAATATGCCAAATCTCCAAAATGAAATGATCAACCCCTAAGACCAAAAATGTAAGGTCATCATGGAATTTTATTTGGGGTTAAAACCCCATGACCCCATTCAAATATTATCATGAAAAAATCAAATCTCTATTTTAAAAATTAATTCCCATGCCAAGATTAATTCATGACCCTATCATGGGTCATAATACATAATCAAAACATTATCATTAAGTCCCTTTCACCACTACATCATCAAGGATTTAAGGTTATAAAATAAATCAAAATTCCTTATTTATACATGCCAAAATTACTAGATTTATATGATTTTAAAAATGTAAATGCAAGCTTATGGTTTGAGGTAAATAGTGTAAGCTTGTGTTCCTTAAGATCATAACTCAATGGGCCTACATTTGATATTAAGCATTCATGCAAACAATATGGGTACAATCAGATATAAGCCAATGATGACCTATGAACAAAAATGTTAATGTTTATGCACATCACAATGAGATAATAATAATAGATTCTAGTAATAACTTAAATAAACAAAATAAGATTATGAACTCAGTCAAATCACTAATGACAATTAGTCAAATACAAGTTGATACAATAATCAAGGCATGTAATAACTCAACATAAAGTTGAGAAGATGATCAAAATAATAAAAAGAATAAAAGATGATAAAAGTGAAAAAATAATGAAATTGACAGATGCTACTTTAGTGACTAATTACTTACATAAAATACTCATTTTTACCTATGTAAGGTACATCACTACTCATTGCCCTTATCTATTTTTCTCAGACTTCAAGAGTCTACCACCAGCCTAGCTCATGTACCTACACTTGAACCTACACCCATAAATAGGTATCAACAACACCTGTATAATATGATAATATAGCTTAAATGAATAGTATACATATTAAACTAAATGATTTAATAAAATAAACATATTTGAAAAATAACTATAGTTGTAGTACTTAGTCCAACATCAATAATAGCCAACTAAACATGATTTGAATTAGATTATGACATCACTAGCATAGTGCTGATAAAATAATAGCTTAAAAGGTACATCCAAATAATATAAAAGTAAGATAAAAACATATATAAGTCTATGAAAGTAAGGTATACAAGAGAGATTATAACATTCACCTCCACTTAATGAGGAGCCATCCTGATAATAGATCAAAACAATAAGGCACAATGTTGTTTAATTATTTGTGTATCCTCCCAAGTGACACTTTTAGTACTTAGTGGGTTTCATTATATTAGGAAATATTGATTTACTTATTTTTTAATTTAATGTTGTGATGGCCCAAGATTTTCACTAGGTCTAGCTACATTTTTTCCTCTTCCTGAACCTATTTTTTTTTCCAATCCAACATATGAGATGAATCAACCACATATTTCCTTAACAATATAAAATGAAACACATCATGAATTATTGATAGAGAAGGATGTAAAGAGACCCAATAGGCAATAGGGCTGATTTTGTCTATGATGTCAAATGGGCCAACAAAGTGAGGAGCCAAATTGGAAGTTTTCCAAAACTTGATTTTATTATTTTTTTGTCTTACATGCAAAAAAAAAATTTGACCAACAATAAATTCATGTGGCATACTTTTCAAATCAGTGTAACTCTTTTATTGATTATAATAAACCTTCAATTTTTAACATATTATGGTCATTTTCTCATCATATTCTAGCAATAATTTTAGACCAGTAATGGCCTAATTTTATAGCCTATCCTATCCAAGTGGATTTATACTTTTTTGCCCATACAAGGCTTCAAAAGGATCCATTTTGATTACAAAATGATAATATTTGTTACAAGAAAACTCAATTAAATAGAAATAATAATCCTACTTATTCTGATGATCCATAAAATACATGTACAACATGTCTTCTATTACTTGGTTTAATCTTTCAGTTTGACCATCCATTTTTAGGTGGTATGAAGAATTGAAATTCAACTGAGTGTCAAAGGCTACAGTCAAAGTTCACTAGATCCTTGATTGTCTCTATTGGTGATAATAACCCATGGCATGCCATATAATCAAACCACTTTTTTAAGAAATAATTTAGTAAAAAAATAACATCATTATTCAAATTCCCAACAATAAGGTGTCCAAACTTGGTTGCTTTGTCAATTACCATTAGGATAGTGTCATATTAGCTACAGGATTTAGGCAGTCTTAAAATAAAATAAGTGAAACCACTACCCATTTATCTCTTGGTATGTCATGTGGGTATAATAAACCCTCAGTATGGTAGTGTTTAGCCTTTACATGATGAAATTATAAATATCTTTCCATAAGTTAGCAACATTCTTCTTCATACCAGGCCAAAAATATAGCCTTTTTGGCTCATGGGTCATTTTTGTGACCCCTAAATGGGAAAAATGGGGTGTTTTATGTACTCATTAAAGCAAAACATTACATATTCAAAGTTATTTGGGTATAAAAATTCTATTTTGACTCCATACAATACCATATTTCTCAATTAAAAAATCAATAAATGTTTTTGTTAAAGGTTTGATATCCAGTCCTGCACTTACTTATTGGTAGTAATTATTAGTAATTAGGTCTTTAGGAAAACAATTATAAAATTCCCTTGTAAAATATATAAGGTAACAAGGTATGTATGCCTACTAAGTGCATTAGCCACATGATTTTCCTTACCTTTCACATAAGAGATGTCCATGTCAAAATTGCTGACAAATTCTAGCCATTTACACTAGTAGAAATTCAAATCATTTTATGAAAATATATGTTATAGGATATGTGTTTAGGTATGTTCCATTTATGTGTTTATGGATTTAAATTATTTATTTATGTCAAAGGGAGTTAAAGGTCATTGATGTCCCAGAGATGTTTTTGAGAAGAGACATCACTTGTAAGAAGATGAGAAATAGTAACTAAGCATGGTATAGAGGAGGTTTATCATGAGAATTTATTATTGGTATGAATATATATTATATATATTTAAGGTCTTAAAATAGATATCTTGAATTTCTTAAAATAAGTATGTAATAGGTCTAGTTAATGACCTAGTTCCTAAGCATTGAAAAGGTTTGTAGTGGCATGAATGCAGTACTATGAGGTGTTAGAGAATGATCTAAGGGTATTTTAGATGTTGATTAAAGTTTTTAAATCATATGAGTGAGGTATAAATTACATTTAAAATGGAAATAAGATAAGGTTTAAGGTCTAGTCTTGGCATAAGTGACCTAGCATAAAGGCACAAGCTTGGTAGCTTGTTAAAGTAAGAAGTATGTGACCTATGTAAACATGAATGGTATCTTGAGAGCATGGAATGAGTTAATTTGATATGTTAATGTGGTATTAATATAAAAAAAATAAGATTATAAATATTTTCAAAGACCTAAAGTGACTTATAGCTAGAGGCCTAGTGTGCCAAGACACATAATGAGGACAAATGGAAGATGAATATCAGATTACAAGGTAAGAGTGTTTGTATGAGAATGGTATGAAGGTATTTGAAATTTTTATTATATATTTAGATGAATAAAATAGGTTTTCATGTGCTCTCAAGATATAAGTATGGCTGGTGGTTCTAGACTAATGTGTACGGAGATCTAGTGAGGTTCAGTCAAGTTGAGTTTCCAAGGTGTTGAAGCCCATGATAGAATGGAATGGGGTATAAAAAGGTGTTTCAAGAATTTTTACCAAGGTTTAGGTCATAGATTGGAGGAAAATAAAATAAATCACATTAGAAGGTCTCTTGTGCATGCAAATTAAAGGTTTCCAAACTAGAGAAGAAAGTTTTGATGATAATTAGCATGTGTAGACTTTTCATGGTGACTTGATCCTTTTATCATAGATGGAATATGGTCCTAATAATGTTTTATAGGCATTTTTAAGTGGTTTTAGGTACAAATATTTATGAACATTCATTAAGAATGTAAACTAGTTTTAAACCCTATCAAAACCCTTACATTGATCCAATGATGAATATATTGATATAAAGTTCCCAAAATGGTTTTATTGATTATTTTTAATGATTTTATGGTTTATAATAATTCTCTAGTCATCCAAAAGTGGTCTTAGTTTGTCAAGATAATGAGCAGAAGGTACATAAAAAGGCTTGTTCCTAAAGGTTTTGATGTTATAGGAAGGGTTGACTAAGTCAACACATAAAATTTGATGGAGGTTGAGATTAAATAATTTATATTTATTTCCATAAAGTTAGTTATAAATAAATAACATTTGTGTTAATAATTTTGGTCACCCAAGATGACCTATCGCTAATCTATGAAAGAGTGAAAATAGTGAAAGAAACCAGGTTTGAGTGAGAAAACATTTATGGATTAGTTTCAGGTGATTAAGAATGAATAAAATTATTTGGGGTATTTTTTTAATACATATACCCCTTTTTACCTTGGTTGGTAAGTACTTATTATGTTCGTATGTAAGCAAAAAGATGCCCTCAAAGTGATTTGTATATGTAAGTCAAGATAGTAAAGGTGTCTATCTCATCGAATGATCTATTTATTAATCTATAATTTTCATGATTGGATATGATATTAAGGTTTCTAATTATATCATTAATTCTTTTTAATTTCAAGGAAGTGTCTGCATAGGTGTTAAGAGTCATGTTCATTATGACTGTGTTTTGAGCCAAGATGATTGCTCTAGGTATACTAAGAGAAGAGAAAGGTTTGAGAATATATGATAAGATTAATAACATATAATTAACATATTATTATGGTTTTAAACTTAAATTATCCATTATAAATTTATTTAATGTAGAGATATAGTTTGAGGTATTGATATGTGGAAATCAAATTAGCTTAGTAAACTGTGTATACACAAATAAGAGAGAGTTGAGAGATTGGTCTATAAGACCAATAACTGACAATATATATTGAAATATATCCATTTAAAGTTTAAATATAAATCATATAAGAGATATTAATGTATATTATATGTCAAGGAATCATCATTTCAAGTAAAAAATATGAACTTATTTATGACTGTACTTTTGGAGGCTACAATTAGTTTGAGTGATCACTTCATAGAGGAGAGTTGGAGGTTGTTTAGACTGAGATAGAAAACCCAATGAGTTTTAGGTTATTATATAAGTCTCAAATGTCAATTTAAAGGTTTTTTTATTCATAATAAGTCCATATTTAGGTGTTGGTGGTCAAAGTTGCTTGACTATACTTTGATTAAATTTAACTAGTTTGAGTGGTCCTATTGTAGAAGTGGTTTTGGGTGCTTAAAGACTATGTGAATATGTCAAATGGACATGGATAGGTTTTTTAAGTCATGAAAATTATATTAATATTTATCAAGGACTTATTTTTTTTTATAAATTTTACTGAATATGATATATATGTTTGATAGACTTTTAGCAGTGAGAAGGCCTACAAGGCGAGTAGACCTAATTGATAGGTTCAAGGTGTGAAATGAATAAAATGGTGTTATGGATCCAAGGATATATTATGAGGGTTATATTAAATCTATATTTTAAGTATTTAAATTGTTTTTGGAGGCTAAAGGTGGACCAAAAGGTCATAAATGTAACATGTGAGTGTGAAGGCCTAATTGCTTTAGGTCACCATTAGGCCTAATGGAGGATTTGGGCCTTAAGGGAAATGGATGGAAAAATTAGTGATTATTTCATGATAGTAACATGGTTTTTTACATATTTAAATGGTAATAAATGTATTTTAATGATCTTGGCTGACCAAGATGGGTGAAAGGAAGAGTGTTGTATAAAGGCAAGGCCTGATTGGCCTATGAGTACGAGTTAGACAAGAGTGGATACAAGTGAAGGAGAGAGAATTTAAAATATAATGAGTAGGTAATTAAGAACCATAATAGGATAAAATTATCATTCATTCATATATAATCCATTTTTATATGTGGTAACATAGGTTAATGGACCTAATAAGCCTAGAAGAGGCTAATCAAGTGAGAAGGCCTACAAGGCTGGTTAAGTGAGAGTGAAGGGGAAAGAGTGAAAACAAAGGAGGTAATCATCAGTTTAATAATATAAAAATATGTTCTAATATTATTATATTTCAAGTTAGCTAAGTTTGTTCTTAGTTTCTTAGGGGGTTGGAGCCTCCTTGCAAGTTAGAGCTTGCAGAAGACTAGCTGGGTAGGTGCTCAACTAGGTAGGGGTTAGGGCTCCTTGTGAAGTTGGTAATTCAATAAAATTTGGATATTTAAATTATAGGATAGTATTCCATCTGCATGGTTAAATGTTTTTTATCCCCCAAGAGGTTTTCCCACATATCTCTTGTGTTATATTGTATGCTTGTGTAGTTATTTGCTTATGCATTAATCTCTTATGTGAATGTATGATTCATGGAGTGGTGAATTGAATTGAATATACATTGTTATGAAAATGATTCACCCCCATCTCAATAGCTACTTACAACACTATGGTGATTATATTTCACCTTGAAATTTTTTCCTATAAAAAAATGTTTCCACTATTTTAATGTGTGCACCATGGCAGGAAGCTCTAAATCATGCATGGGAAAGTTATTTTAAGATTCCTTGAGATTGATATATTAATAGGCCACCAATTGACACTCTTGGGTAAATATATCACCAAAGTCTTCCTTATAAGTGTCATCCCATACCTCAAAATGATCATTTAGATCAGGTATAATCACAATAGGAGCTATTATTAACAAATTTTCAAGTTTTTTTCAAAAGCCTCTTCACATTGAGGTGTCCATCTATGCCTTTTTACTACAAGGATGTAATGAGGTTGGCTAGGTGATAGAAATTTTATACAAATTACTGATAATATACAACCAAACCACTCTTAGATGGTGCATGACAAATAGAGTAGACCACTATTGAATGGCTTTAATATTTTCTAGATCTACAATAATTCATTTTTTGGAGATCACATTCCCCAAGTAATTTATTTATATTTGGTAGAAGGAACATTTAGATAGCTTACCAAATAATATGTGTTATCTTAATCTTTGAAAAACCAACCTTAAATGTTGATCATGTTAGTTTAATTCTTAGAGTAGATGAGAATTTCATCTAAGAACACTAGTACAAAATTTTCCAAGAAATATCTAAAAACATTTTTCATTAGATTCATGAATTTATTAGGTACATTTGTGAGGCAAACAGTAAAAAAAGTGAAATTTTAGTGGTCATATCAAGTTTGGAAGGTTGTTTCATATATGTCTTCCTATTTGATCTTTAACTGATGGTAGCCAGATCTTAGATCAATTTTAGAAACTATTTTTTATGTCTTTCATCTAATTGAATAAATCATTAATGCATGGTAGTGGGTAATGATTCTTTACCATCACTTTGTTTAGCATATGATAGTCACTACACAACCTTAAATTACCATCTTTCTTTCTCACGAAGACTACCAGAGCATCCTAAGGTGACACACTTGGATGAATGCTTCTGTTGTCCAATATTTATTTTAATTAAACTTTTAGCTCTTGTAGATATACCATGTTCATTACGTAATGATATTTTGATATAGGGACATCCCTTGGTATAACCTCAATAGAAAAGTCAAACTACCATTTTGGTGGCAAACTAGGTAATCAAGAGATACATCCACAAATTCCCATAAAAATAGGAAAATCTAAATAGGAATACTCTTCCTCAAGAAATTATTACAATTAGATTATGTTGAGATCACAAACCTTCCATACAAACTTATTTAATTATAGGGTTGAAATCATTTTCTACTTTTTTCCCTTGAAGGCCTTGCATTTTAACAATTTTACCATTCTCATTAGTACATTGCATCCTTTTTTGAGAGTAATCAAGTGTTGCATGGTGTTTTTGCAGACAACCCATGCCTAATATGATGTCATAAGATCCAAAGGGTGTTAAAAATACGTTCACCCTTGTTCTAAATTTTCCCAAATCAAGTTCAGTTTGTTCCAAGCATTCTTAGATAGGTACCCTCTTGTTGGTACCAAACTCAACTTTCCATACTTCTCTCAACTGGATATATTTTTACTTGCATTTATTTATTACAACAAGTTAAATCAAATTTTATATTTCACTTAAATAAATTAAAACAACTATAGAGTTACCAACACGATTACCTCTTATCTCTATTGGATGTAATGCCCCCAAATATGATGATTTAACTAAAAAGGGGTTTCCCCTAAAATCCACAAAATTCTGAATTTCTAAAATTAAAAATCAATAAATCCTAGTATGCAAGAAATGATCCAAAACACTTACCAAATCCCAATAAAATCTAACGGCATGCATTAGATAAATAGACAATTTTTGGCAACCCATTCATCCAAAATTCTCCTTAATGCTTGAAAATATGAGAAACAAACTAAAAATGGAAAAGATGTACCTTTTTTCCAATTTTTCAATATCAATTAATATTTTATGATAGCTATAAAAATATTATTTTTATATCAAATACAACTATTGTTCCTTTCTTAATTTTTACTTCAAACCCTTGCCAAAAATATTCCACCTGTGCCAAAAAAATAGGGAAAAATTCTAGCGATCCTCTAGAGCATCCAAAATGGCCTAAAAGTCCTCCCAAGAAAGTCACCCAAGTTGCCAAGGTGTAGAATAAATTTTAAAATATTTATCAGAGAAAATTCCACCTTTCATAAGCCAATTTGATCAAGAGACCCTATCAATAAATTAAATAATTTTTTTAGAAATTATTATTTAATATCATAGCAAGTTAAAGCCTCAAAACTTCATCAAATATTCACAAAACCCAATCCTAATATTTAGGAAAATTATAAATAAATTATAAAATGTTAAATTGATCAATTAGATGCCAAAAAATATCTCAAAACACTCCCAAGAGCCTCCAAACCAAGTTTCCCTACTAGTAAAATTAATGTAAATAATAATCAAAATTATTATGCTCAATTTGGACATCAAATTATCCACCAAACGCTCTCAATAATCACACAAAGAAAATCACCCCACTTAGGGAAAGTAAAAAATCCTCCTTAACATTAGGTGGCATCAAAAGACATATTCTTTAGAATAATCAGCGCCAAATATGCAAACACTTATTGGGTATACATCCCAATATTTTCTTCAAGCATGAAGAAACAATATTAATTCTCAACATATCTCTCAATTGAGATCTTCATCATGTACTTGTACCCTCCAAAGGGGGGTGAACCATGGGTAAAACATCTCATAACCCCTCCTTGTCCAATTTTTAATATATCTTTTCTTTCTTTGTTCATCTTCCAAGCTGACATTCCTTTTAATTTCACTTTGGGCCTTTTTGAATTAATTAAATAACTTGCATGAATAAATTAATAATTAAAATTACTTTTTGGCAAATTAAATAATTATTTTATATTAGGTACTTGCTTCAATAATTAATTAAATTGATCTAATAATTGAAGTGATAAAAATCATGTTTCAATCAATTTATTAATTATAAAACCCCTTAGAATAATAATTAAAATTACCTTAATTTTCCAAATGATTAAGACCACTTTTTTGGTAATTTGAATAATTATCCAAGATAATTCTATTTTAATAATTAATTAAATTGCCTTATATTTTTGAATGATTAAAATCACTATTTGGTTAATTTTATTAATTACTAAAATTATATGAAAAGGGGACATTAAAGTCTTCCCTTCCCAAATTTGCTTGCCATCACGCAAATGCAAGATTATATGCCTAATTACCATGTCCAAGAAGTAAAGCCTACCGCAATGCTAAAAAAGCCTTACTCTTGTACCTGTTAAGTGGAATAACTTTTACCAAAAAGCATAGTGTGACATACCCCTAATAGACAAAGAATGTCATACCAAACATTCTTTAATTAGAAAATGTAATCTTTACATTTTCAAAGAGAAAAAAGATTAACCCAATCATAAAACATACCTTGCAAATGCATATCATAATCAAGTAAACAAATTTGTAGGGATCCCCTTATTTGAGATAGGTATCCTTGCATGTACTCCCCCTTATCAATATTTATGTGCACATATGGAACATGAATCAAGTTTTAAAAAAGTTCCATTTCAACCATGAGAGAAGGATTAACTTTCTTGTGTTCTCCCACCCTTCTTTATGCATGAAGTGTTCCCAACCATGAGCATTTTTAGAACTTGCTGAAAGCTGGAATATGTCAAAAACATTAGATCTCTCACCTTCATGATGTAGCTATTCTTGCCTTCCTAACTTAGAATTTTTAGCATGATAAAATTTAAAATTCATCTGTGCATTCATCCTTCCCCCTTTGGGCTATCTCACACTCCAAATTTTCAATTTTTTTACCTCACTTGGTGGCTGGGTTTGTTTTGTTGACTCAAAACAAATTTAAAAAAATTCAAAATTTATACCTCTATTCCTAGCTCTTCCCCTTGGCTTCCATATGTAAAATAAATTGATTTTAATGCCTAAAATAGTCCAAATGTAAGCCCAGCTGTGTTTATCATTATTTTATAAGCAAAAGGACCAACTTTTCTTGCCATTCAAACTTTGTGAATAGTTGCTTGTATTTGTATCCCATTCAAAATTCAAGAGGGGTCTCATTTTCCTATAAACACCTCTATTTCCACCCTTGCAAGAAGGAATAGGGTGCTACCCAAAGAAAATATTGGGTTACCCTTGGAAATAAAATCTAATTTCATCCCTCCTAGTAAAATCATGACAAAAATTAGAATTTTCTATACTTACCAAAGATGTATGAAATTGAAATTCCCTTGATGCCATAGGCTGTTCATGATCAACAACTGCAGCCCTTTATTTATTTCCTCATTTATTATTTTTTATCATCCCCTTAAAAAATTAGGTTGGGTGGTTTTCACTACCTTCCCTTTGTTTCTCAAGTATGGGGACTAAAATTTTTATATCACTCTTTGTATTCATATCACATGATTTCTCTAGTGATCCTACATAAGAAGTAAACAACTTAGTGGAAATGTTAGTGTTTAATAACACTTTTACAATCACATCATCATGCCTCATGATCATGATATGGGCTCCCTTATGGATTCTTAACATTTTCATATAATTGTGTAATCATGCCTTTTTCTCCTTTAACATTCCCTTAATAGTGGATGGAAAACTACTCATACATGTAGAAATCACTTCCATGGTGTTGGGGTTTGAGAGGCACACCTTCCTAGGGCCAACACTTTTCATGGAAACAAAGAGAGTAGTGAGAAGAAAACTAAAAATGTGAAAAATAGTAGTGAATGTATTACTTACAACCCTTCCCTTGATTCTTGGATCATGGTGCTTCTTGCTTATGCCATTTTCCATAAGGATCCAAACCTTGTCTTTTGTTTCATAACATAACAATATAATAAAATCATGTTTATAGTGTTCACTTGGACCCCACAACCATAAAAAAAGTTTGTCATGTCTAACCTATGAATTGATAAGGAAGATTTCCTCTCTTCCCTTAGTGCCCCTAATCTATTCTTCATGGTTTGAAATCCTTGTAACTCGTAATTTTATTACTTCTATTTCATATTTGATTGGTGTTGAATAAAAATCAATAATCATTACCTTTAAACATTCATTATTTTCATGGTGCATTAATTCAACAAGAATACCCCTTGTGCCATCCAACCTTGTCAAGGCTTTCACCCCTTTCTTATTTGTGATTAGAAATTGTTCCTTTCAAGCTCTTTCATCAAATCTAGTGTCATGCAACAATTTTGAACAATTACTAGATAGTAAAAAAAAATCATCATTCAAATCATACCTTTCTATGAATATCTCAATTTCCTTGGCTTATTCAAAATATTATTTTAAAATATCAAAGTTTTTGGTACTTGGATGCCCCAAAGCACATATCATTTCCTCGTTTTCATCCATTATTTGTAGCCATCTTTACTATTCTAAAAACTCAATTTTTTGGTACTCATAATCTCCCACTATAGGTTGCCCCAAAATGTCATCTTTTTGTAGCTTATCTTCGTCCTTCAAATCTGATTTTTTTTATTTCTATGGATCCTTCATAGGAACCCTTATGAAGGCATATCCCTTCATTCTTTCCTTCCAACTCTCCACTTATTTCAATATTCTCTTCCTCTACACGCTCCACTATCAAATAAGGCCTCAATTTTCATTCACAATTAATTACAACATTTTCAAACAACATATGTGCAATTAGAAAAAAAATCTTTTCTATCCTCAAACCTGTCAACAAGATAGATAATCATGGTTTAGAAACATCATCACTCTCATTGAGTGTCAAGGTCAAGATTTTCTACATATAAACTACAACATTTTTGGTAGGATTCTACAAATCAATTGTAAGGAAATGTTGAAAAATCTCAATAATATGTTCATCACACTCCATATGTAACATAAAAATACATGACCTAGTTGAAGCCATAGTTTCTAGGATGTTAACTCTTCTAGCCAAGGAGTGTCATTTGTTCTCTTTGAGACCTTGGAAGCTCTCCACAATCAAATGAAATATTTCCCTCATGATTTTATCATTATAGGGAACTTTTTGAGCCATTATCCTTAAAACATCATTAATACAATTAATAACTAAGAGACTTACCTCCTCATCTATATCTCTCAAGAATTCATGTTGAACCAAGTAAGTCCTTGAGGGATGTACCACCTATTTCATGGACTTATAATGTGATTGATTTACCTTGGATAACCTATTTTCTACTTCTAAGGTGCTAATTATATCCTCCATTGGTTGGCATAGGATCCCTAGCCTTGTACCTACATTGTAGAGCCTTTCTTTCTCCATTTCTTCCATGACTTCTTCCTCTTCCCTGATAACATTGAATCTTTTTATCTACTTGTAACTAAACCTCATAGGTGGACAAGATTAGTGATTTGATATCACTTTAATGCCCCAAAATGGGATGATTTAACAAAAAAGGGATTTCCCCCAAAATACAAAAAATTATAAATTTTGAAAATTAAAAATTAGCAAACCTTATCATGTAAGAAATAATCCAAAAACCTTACCAAATCCTTATAAACCCTAGGTGCCAATGTGAAAGAGATAATTAGACAATTTACAACAACCAATTCATCTAAATTTCTCCTTAATACTTACAAATATGAGCAACAAACTAAAAATGGAAAATATGTACATTTTTGCCAATTTTTGAGGATCAATTGATATATTATGATAGCTATAAAAATATGATTTTTATATCAAATATAGTTTATTTTCTTTGCTTAATTTCTAGTTCAAAACTTTTCCAATAATATGCTACATGTGCCAAAAATTTGGGAAAATTTCTAGTGATCCCCTAGGGCATCCAAAATGGCCTAAAAGTTCTCCTAAGAAAGTCACCCAAGTCGCCAAGGTGTATAATATATTGTAGAACTTTTAGGCTATTCAATTGAAGAAAGTAGAATATTTATTAGACAAAATTCCAACTCTCACAAGTCAATTTGATCAAGAAACCCTGTCAATAAAATAAATAATAATTTTGGAAATTATTATTCATAGCAAGTTAGAGCCTCAAAAACTCATCAAATCTTCACAAAACCCAATGCCAATATTCAAAAAAAATATTAGTAAATTTTGGAATATTAAATTTATCAATTAGACCCCAAAAAGGATCTCAAAACACACCCAAGAGCCTCTAAACCAAGTTGCCACACTAGTAAAATTAATGTAAATAATAATCATAATTATTATGCTCAAGTTGAACATCAAATTATCCACCAAACCTTCTCAATAAACACACAAATAAAATCACCCCACTTAGGGCAAGTAAAAAATCCTCCTTATCATTAGGTGGCATCAAAAGACACCTTTTGTAGAATAATTAGCTTGAAATCTACAAACACTTATTGAGCATACATCCCAATATTTTCTTCAAGCATGAAGAAATAATATCAATTCTCAGAGTATCTTTCAATTGAGATATTCATCATGTATTTGTACCCTCCATAGGGTGGTGAACCACCTTGCGGGGGGGGGGGGGGAGGTAAAACACCTCATAACCCCTCCTTATCCAATTTTTAAGATATCTTTTCTTTCTTTGTTCATCTCCCAAGTTGACATTCCTTTTAATTTCACTTTAGGCCTTTTTGAATTAATTAAATAGCTTGCCTCAATAAATTAATAATTAAAATTATTTTTTGGCAAATTAAATAATTATTTTATATTAGTTCCTTGCTTCAATAATTAATTAAATTGATATAACAATCAAAGTGATAAAAATCACTTTTCAATCAATTTATTAATTATAAAACCCCTTAGAATAATCATCAAAATTACCTTAATTTTCCAAATGATTAAAACCACTTTTTTGATAATTTGAATAATTATCCAAGATAATTATATTTTAATAATTAATTAAATTACCTTATATTTTTGAATGATTAAAATCACTATTCAAGAAATTTTATTAATTACTATAATTATATAAAAAGGGGACATTATAGTCCTCCCTTCCCAAATGTGCTTGCCCTCAAGCAAATGCAATCTCATATGCCCCAACTACCATGTCCAAGTGGTAAAACCTGTTGTAGTGCTTAAAAAGCCTTACTCCTATACCTATTAAGTGGAATAACTTTTGCCAAAAATAATAGTATGACATACCCCTAATAGATAATGAATGCCATACCAAACCTTAATTAAAAATGTAATCTTTCCATTTGCAAAGAGAAAACAAGATTAACCCAATCAGAAAACATACCTTTCAAACACATGTCATAATCAAGTAAAAAAAAATTTAGGGATCCCCTTATGTGAGATAGGTATCCTTGCATGTGTTCCCCCTTATCAATATTTCTGTGCACATATGAAACACAAATCAAGTCTAATAAAATTTTCATTTCAACCATGAGAGAAGTCTTACCTTTCTTGTGTTCTCCCACCCTTCTTTATGGAAAAAGTGTTCCCAACCATGAGCATTTTTAGAACTTGCTAAAATATGGAATATGTCAAAAAAATTAGATCTCTCACCTTCATGATGTAGATATTCTTGCCTTCCTAACTTAAAATTTTCTACGTGATAAAATTCAAAATTTATCCGTACATTCATCCTTCCCCTTTGGGCTATCTCATAGTCTAAATTTTTAACTTTTTTTACCTCACTTGGTGGTTGGGTTTGTTTTTTTGACTCAAATAAATTTAAATAAAAAAATTTAGACTTCATACCTCTAATCCCAACTCTTCCCGTTGGCTACCATATGTAAAATAAATTGCTTTTGATGCCTAAAAGAGTCCAAACGTAAGCCCAATTGTGTTTTTCATTATTTTATAATCAAAATGACCAAATTTTATTGCCATTTGAACCTCTTGAATAGATGATTATATTTTTATCCCATTCAAAATTCAAGAGGGGTCTCATTTTACTTAAAACACCTCCATTTCCACCCTTGCAAGAAGGAATAGGTTGTTACCCAAAGAAATTTTTGGGTTATCCTTGGCAATAAAATCTCATTTCATCCCTCCCAATACAAGCATGACAAAAATTATAATTTACTATACTTACCAAAGATGTATGAAACCAAAATTCCCTTGATGCCATAGGTTGTCCATGATAAACAACTACAACCCTTTGTTCATATCCTTATTTCTTATTTTTTATCATCCCATTTAGACATGAGGTTGGGTGGTTTTCGATACCTTCCCTTGGTTGTTCAAGTATGGGGACTAAATTTTTTCTTGCACTCTTTGTATTCATATCACATGATTTCTCTAGTGATATTACACAAGAAACAAAAAATTTAGTGAAAATGTTAGTGTTTAATAAAACTTTTACAATCACTTCATCATGCCTCACGAGAATGACATGGGCCCCCTTGTGGTGTCTTAGCTTTTTCAAATCATGGCATAATCATGCATTTTTATCCTTCAACATTCCATTAATAGTGGATGTAAAACCACTCATATGTGTAGAAATCACTTCCATGGTGTTGGGGTGTGAGAGGCACACCTTCTTAGGGCCAACACTTTTCATGGTAATAAAAATCTTAGTGACAAGAAAACCAAAAATGTGAAAAATAACATTAAATGTATTATTTACAGCCCTTCCCTTGATTCTTGGATCATGGTGCTTCTTGTTTATGCCATCTTCCATGAGGATCCAAACCTTGTCCTTTGTTTCATAACATACCAATATAATAAAATCATGTTTATAGTGCTCACTTGGATCCCACAACCATAACAAAATCTTGTCATGTCTAACCCATGAATTGATAAGGAAGAGTTCCTCTCTTCCCTTAGTTCCCCTCATATCTTCTTCATGGTTGAAAACCCTTGTAACTCCTAATTTTATTACTTATATTGCATATTTGATTGGTGTTGAATAAAAATCAACAATCATTACCTTCAAGCATTCCTTCTTTTCATGGTGCATTAATTCATCAAGAATCTCCCTTGTGCCATCCAACCTTGTCAAGGCTTGCACCCCTTTCTTATTTGTGATTAGAAATTGTTCCTTCCAAGGTATTTCATTAAATCTAGAGTCATGCAACAATTTTGAATAAGTACTATATATCAAACAAAAATCATCATTCAACTCATACCTTTCTATGAATATCTTGGTTTCCTTGGCTTATTAAAAATAATATTTTCAAACACCAAAGTTTGGGGTACTTAGATGCCCCAAAGCATATATCATTTACTCATTTTCATAAATTATTTTCAGCCATCTTTATTGCTCCAAAAACTCAATTTTTTGGGACTCACAATCTCCCATTCTAGGCTACCTCAAAATGTCATCTTTTTGTAGCTTATCTTCCTCCTTTAAATCATATTTTTTTGTTTCCTTGGACCCTTCATAGGAACAATTATAAAGGCCTATACCTTCATTATTTACTTCCAACTCTCCATGTATTTCAATAATCTCTTCCTTTACATGCTCCACTATCAAATAAAGCCTTAATTTTCCTTCACAATTAATTAAAACACTTTAAAACAACATATGTGCAATTGGATTTTTTTTTTCTTTTCTAGCCTAAAAATTGTCAACATGATAGATAATAATGGTTTAGAAAGATAATAAATCTCATTGAGTGTCAAATTCAATATTCTCTACATAAACACTACAACATTTTTGGTAGGATTCTACAAAGCAATTGTAAGTAAATGTTGAAACATCTTAACAATAAGTTGATCACACTCCATATGTAACATCAAAATACATGACCTAGTTGAAGCCATAGTTTCTAAGATGTTAACCTTTCTATCCAAGGAGGGTCCTTTGTCCTCTTTAAGACCTTGGAATCTCTCCATAATCAATGAAAATATTTTCCTCGTGATTTTATCACTGTAGGTAACTTTGGGAACCATTCCTCTTAAAACCTTATTAATATAACTAGTAACTAAGAGCCTTACCTCCTCATCTGTATCTCTTAAGAACTCATGTTGAATCAAGTAAGTCCTTGAGGGATGTACCACCCACTTCATGGATTCATAATGTTATTAATTTACCTTTGATAACCTCTTTTATACTTCTTTGAAGGTGCTAATTATATCCTCCACTGGTTGGCATAGGATCCCTAGCCTTCTACCTACATTGTAGAGCCTTTCTTTCTTTACTTCTTTCATGACTTCTTCCTTTTCCCTGATAACACTGAATCTTTTTATCTACCTTTAACTAAACCTCATATGTGGAAAAGATCAGTGCTCTGATACCACTATAATGCCCCCAAATGGGATGCTTTAACAAAAAATGGATTTTCCTCCAAATCCAAAAAAGATTGAATTTTTGAAATTAAAAATTAGCAAACTCTAGAATGTAATAAATGATCCAAAACCCTTACCAAATCCCAATAAACCCTAGGCACCAATATGCAATAGATAAATAAATAATTTATAGCAACCAATTCATCCAAAATTCTCCTTAATAATTACAAATATGAGCAACAAATTGAAAATGGAAAAGATGTACATTTTTGCCAATTTTTGAGGATCAATTGCTATTTTATGATAGCTATAAACATAATTTTTTTTAATCAAATACTACTATTTTCATTGATTAATTTTTTATTCAAACCCTTACCAAAAATATACCACACGTGTCAAAAATTAGGGAAACATTCTAGTGATCCCCTAGGGCATCCAAAATGGCCCAAAATTCCTCCCAAGTAAGTTGCCTAAGTCACCAAGGTGTAGAATAAATTGCATAATATTTATTATATAAAATTACATATTTAAAAAGTCAATTTGATCAAGAAACCCTATCACTAAATTAAATAATAATTCTATAAATTATTATTTAATATCATAGTAAGTTAGAGCCTCAAAACTTCATCAGATCTTCATAAAACCCAAATCTAATATTATGGAAAATTATCAATAAATTCCAAAATATTAAATTAATCAATTAAACCCCAAAAAGGATCTCAAAATGCTCTCAAGAGCCTCACCACCCAAGTTACCCCACTAGTAAAATTAATGTAAATAATAATCAAAATTATTAAGCTCAAGTTGGACATCAAATTGTCCACCAAACCCTCTCAATAAGCACACAAAGCAAATCTCCCCACTTAGGATAAGTAAAAAAATATCCTTAGCAATAGGTGGTTTCAAAAGACAAATTTTGTAGAACAATCAACTCCAAATCTACAAACACTTATTGGGTGTACATCCCAATATTTTCTTCAAGCATGAAAAAACAATATCAATTTTCAGCATATCCCTCAATTGAGAATTTTATCATATATTTCTACCCTCCAAAGGGGCGTTAACCACCTTGGGGGGTGTAAAATATCTTATAACCCCTCCTTTTCCACTTTTTAAGATATATTTCCTTTCTTTGTTCATCTCCCAAGCTGACATTCTTTTTAATTCCACTTTAGGCCTTTTTGAATTAATTAAATAACTCACCTCAGTAAATTAGTAATAAAAATTACTTTTTGGCAAATTAAATAATTATTTTATATTATGTCCTTGCTTCAATAATTAATTAAATTATTATAATAATTGAAGTGATAAAAATTACTTTTCAAGCAATTTATTAATTATAAAACCCCTTAGAATAATCATTAAAATTAACTTAATTTTCCAAATGGTTAAAACCACTTTTATGGTAATTCAAATAATTATCCAAGATAGTTATATTTTAATAATTAATTAAATTGCCTTATATTTTTGAATGATTAAAATCACTATTCAAGAAATGCTATTAATTACTAAAATTACATGAAAAGGGGACATTACATTGGAGTAGCCTAAAATTTAGATTTATGATTGTCTACTACTACATATAATCTATGGTATTGATTCAGGGGGGAGAGTCAATCACATTAAATTGCAAACTTGTGCAATTAGGACTATCTCTTGTAGCCCTTCCAAAAGAGAAATATAGATTTTTTTTAGAAATTCATAGGGGTTATAGCCAAACTAAGGCATTTTATAGATACCCTTTATCCTATTCCTTATCTTTACAAAGTTTTAGACTCTAAATTTTAAGGAAAGTATAATGACTTACTATTGTACTTCATAATTAGGCCCTTTTCTTGTAGCCCTCCTAGAGCACCTTTTTGGGTGGTTTGACCAATATTCAAAGTTTATGAAAAAAAAAATATATATATACCTATTAATGGATTTCATCCTTCTAAAATTTTTTATGGCACAAATGATAATGGAGGTATATTAACTTGACAAGACTTCTCCAAACTAGGTCTCTATTTAGGCCTCTTATCCTTCAAAATTGAGTTTTAGCTCCAAAACTCTCCACATGTGCAAAGACAAAAAAAATGGTTGATTCACTTTTAGGAAACTATCACCAAGATATAGGCCAAGTTTTAAAGTTTTAAACAAGGTATATATGCCAAAAACATAAAATAGCCATACTTCCTCAACTAGATTCTTACACAAACTATGAAGTAGTAAAATGATGTTTTTATCAGAATGAGCTCTAGGAATATTGATATGAGTGAATGCACATAATTTAATATTATATGTGAGATGTGTATTATACAAGATAATACTAATAAAACACATATATGCAACTACAAGAAATGAACAAGAGAAATGAGACAAGAATAATCCACACAATATTGCATTAGAATATGAAAGGGAATAGGTACATATATAAGCTGTAGGAGGAAAAATATAACCCATTCCAGTGAATGTGGTATTAAACTTTCCAAATAACCAACATGACAATAAAGATCCTAAGCAAGTAATATGCAACTGTATAGCCAAAACCCATAAGAAAAAGGCATACATCAACACCCCCCATAAGCATAGCTTAGGTAGGAGATTATACAAACAAAAAAATGGGTCCCAAAAAGAAGGCCTAATGAGGTATCCATGTATAATGCAATCTCTCATAAATTAGAGAGAAGGAGAAAACCTAGTGGGAAAAACTCCCCCCCCCCAAAAGAGAGACAAAAGAAAAAGAGAAGAGGCTAAAAGGTCCCCCTGAAGATGATGAAGTTGCTAAAGTGGACCACAACCCAAAAAGAGCTCATAGGTGAATGAAATTTCTCTCAATAAAAGGTTTGGTGAAGATATAATAACCTACTCTAAAGACTAACAAAATACTAAGTTAATGACCTACTCATAAATCAACACTTGAATGACGTGTATGTGAATCTCAATGTGTTTGGTCCTCTGATGAAGGACCCTATTCTTGAAAATTATAATGTTGATTTGGTTGTCACAAAATATTATTGTAGCCCACTTGATCTAGATACCAAGATTAGAAAGAATCATCTGAATCCAAATAGCCTTAGTAGCTACATTAATAACTCCCTTATACTCTACCTCTATGGAAGATAGAGAAATATCATTTTGCTTCTTGCCCAAGCAAATGATAGGGCCAAAACCTAATGAGAAAATTTAACCTAAAGTGGACTTACGACTCCTAATGTCACCAACCCAATCTAAGTTTGTGCAGCTGACCAAGTCAAAATCTAAACCAACCCTATAGTGTATCTCATACCTATGTGAACTTTAAATGTAGTGCAAGATCCTCTTAGCTACTTTCCAATGTGGCTCATGGGGTTTTTGCATGAATCTTAAAATAATTCCAACAACATAAGAGATGTCTAGTCTGGTGTGATTTAATGAAATAGGGATACCAACAAGTTGTTGATACAAGGTAGTATTGACCAATGTAGTGGAGTAATCTACCTCAAGCTTGACTCTAGATAAGAATAGAGTCAGATATGGCTGACAATCAGCCCTATGAAACCATGTCAATAGATCAAGAGAGTCCTTGAGCTATGAAAGTGAAATCCCTAAATTTTTTTGAGTGATCTCAATGCTAAGGAAGTAGTGTAGTAAGCCCAAGTCAGTCATGGTGAATCTATCTTGAAGAGTTTTCTTCACTAGTGAGATAGTTGAAGAACTCCCTATGATCAAAATGTCATTAACATACAAAAATAGTATAAAAAATGAATTAGTTTGTCATAAGAAGTACAAATTGGGATTTGAGTGGCATCTAGTGAAACCAAAAGTGAGAAGGAAGGAATCTATTTTGGCATACCAAGCCTAAGGGGCCTGTTTGAGGCCATAAATGGATTTCTTAAGTCTACACACTAAAGAAAAATCTTGAACAAAATTAGGTGGTTTCTCCATGTAGATCTCCTCCTCAAAGTCTCCATGAAGAAATGCACTCTTCATATCTATCTAATGTACACTCCATCCATTTGTTGTAGCTATAACAAGTGTGAGTCTGATGAAATTCATCTTGGACATGAGTGCAAAGGTTTCTAAGTAGTCGATGTTGAATACTTATGAAAAACCCTTGGCTACTAATCTAGCCTTGTACTTATCAATAGATCCATCTAAAGCATACTTGGTCTAATATATCTAATGACATCAAACCATCTTCATTCTCATAAGAAAAGAAGTCAAATCATAAGTGTGATTTCTAATTAAGGAATCATATTCCTCATCCATGGCTCTATCCCAATCAGGTATGCCTAAAGCCTCTATGAAGGTTTGTGAATCTATCACAAAAGAAAAAAAGGCATGTGGTCTACCCTATAAGTCTACTTGAGTACATCTATGATCATCTAGATCCCCTACCCAAGTTCTTTCACTCTCAATTGTCTGCCTAACCCAAAGAGGGCCTAAAATGGGTGAGTTAGGTGTTGAATCCTCATCCTCCAAAGCATGACTAGAAGTGGATAAAGATGACTCCCCATCACTTTTCTCATTTTCATAACTAGAAGATGAATAAGTGGCCTCTATCTCAAGAACCTATTGTGAATGATTTGAATTCTTGAACTACTCATCCAATCTAAGTGAAATCTATGTAGAGGGAGAAGTGTCTAGTAAAGAGTTGGTGGGATTCTCCTGAAATCTAACACTTTTCTTAATGAAGAACTAATGAGTCATAGGGTGGAGAATTTTATAACCCTTGACCCC
Source organism: Torreya grandis (assembly GCA_037957365.1). NCBI lineage: Eukaryota > Viridiplantae > Streptophyta > Pinopsida > Cupressales > Taxaceae > Torreya > Torreya grandis. The sequence goes on from JARHVA010001958.1 coordinate 1,559,770, forward strand.
ATATAGATACCCAACAAATATTCAAGGTTTGGATTAAACCTCCATTGCCTTATATTTCTTTTTGGGAATGGAGGCCATCATCGATGATCTGAAGAACCTAAAATGATGCACCTCTAGTTTATTATTATTCCAAGATTATTAAAGAGTGATGCCTTTTAAATGTTTTTGAGGAACCCAATTCTAAATGTAACATGTACAATTGATGGATTTTACCTAGAACTATGGAGCCAATGATTTAAAGTGAATCATATAGTTGGCCATCTCCTTTAAAGACTTATTCTTGTGCTCTACTATACCATTATAATAAGGAGTATATACAACTATCCATTGAAGATCAATCCCCTTAGTGGTACAAAACTACTCAAATCTATGGTTGATGTACTCCCCTAATTGTCTATTTAAATAATTTTGATGTACTTTCTAGATTGCTTCTCAGCTAAAGCCTTGAAGTCTTGAAAATTATCTAAAACTTTAGACTTTTATCTAAGAAAGTAAACCCATGTGTATCTAGAAAAGTCATTAATGAAAGCAAGGATGTATCTGGCCTTGGTAAAAGAAGGATAGGGAAATTGCCCCATGGCATCACTATGAATTGGCTCAAAAGGTATTTTATCTCTCCTCACTTTGAATTTGTTTAATTTATCTTTAGGAGGTTTTCCAAGGAGGAAACCCTCACAAATTCCCTTAGATAATTTAACTCTAGGTAAGCCTATAACCATATCTTTTTGACTCAGCTACTCAAGATAGTGATAGTTAAGGTGGCCAGACTGCTCATGCCATATTTTTCTAACTACATCTGAATGGGTAAGCAATGTAGTAGGAGGAACATCTAGGGAAAAATGGGAGAAGGTATATGAACTAGAATGGTGATTATCCCTCCCCAATACAATTATAGATCCACTGTGTAGCTCTCTGATCTCAACTAAATCTAGTTTGAACTCAACTCTCATGCCATGCCCTATGTGGGTAATATGATACACTAAAATAAGATTAGTTAATAGTGAAGGTACACTTAGAAAATTTATGAATGTTACACCTTTAACTTCAATAGTATCTCTTATTGAAACCTCTACTAGAGTGTCATCACCAAAAGTGATGGAGGACATGCTGCAGGTCTCTACGTCAAGAAATTCAACCTGTAATGAACCCATATGGTGTGAAACACTAGAATCGATAACCTAAAATGAAGTAGATATGGAAGCTACTATAACTAAAGCTTTTACCTTAGGTTTCTCCTCTTTTTCCTTTACTTTAGAATATTCTTTGGTTGATGACTATTTTATAGACTCAAGGACCCCGATATTGTTATTCTCTAGGAGATGTGTAAGGTGGTCAATCTATTTCTTCATATACTTGTGGTCATCATGCCCAGACTTCTTGCAATAGGAAAACTTAACCTTTTCTCTCTTAGGTTTCACTTTAGAGGATGAGGTTCCAATGATAGTTTTAGTAGTAGTTTTCTATTCTTTCTTCTTCTCAAGATCCTTACTCTTTTGTTTCTTATCCTTGTTGCTAGAGACTCTCAGTTTCCATTCCTAGCAATAAGGGTTGTAGGTTTGGAAGAATTGAGGGTTCCCATTTGGATTAATTTATCCTATTCCTTAGTTAAATCTAAAATAAATTTATCTAAGGATGGCATTGACTAGTTGGCTCTCATGGCTCTTTTGGTCACATAAAAGGTAGAGACAATATAGAGTAATCAGGTCTTAGTTTTGTAAGCACAAAAAGAACTAACTGCTCATCTTTCTTCTCAGTTTTGCACTCTTTTAACTACAATATAAGTGATTTAATATTGGTGAATAATTCTTATATTGAATCAAATTTTCTAGGATTCAAACTAATTATCTCAATTTCAAGCTCATGACCCCTTATAGTGTCGATTTTCCCAAATAATTTTTCTACGATATCCCATGCTTCTTTTAGAGATTTGGCTGACTCTATGTGAAATAAGAGATTAGATGATACTAAAAGACATAGTAAACCAAAAGATTCATCACATTTATTAAACCATTTTAACTTATCTACTTTATCTATTGGCTTAAGTTTTTCCCCCATAGTTATGTGAAATAACATTTTGATTCTAAGAACCATAGTGATCTTACTTTTCCATTCCTAGTAGTTCAAAGGTTTGAGTGCATTAACAAAGATAATATCTCTTATAAAATTAAGATTTAATGTGTTTGTTGATAATTTAAAAAATCAAAAGCACAGATAAAGATAGAATTACACAAAATAATCACAACCACAAGATGACCCCCCTAAAACTATGTCAGGTACCCCCTGCGCCCCCCCCTCCCCCTAATTTATTTTGGCACTTTATACGATAGTGAATTTTACAATACAAATTGGATCGATGCATGGGAAATAAAAAATAAACACTTTTTCAAAAGATGACACTTAAATATGAGCTACCATTTGTAAGATATTAATGAAATAATTTCTAGTAAATAGCCTATTTTGAATAAAAAATCACTAAAACATGAAAAAATCCTACTTGTGTGAGGTGAAATATGCCTTCCAACCACTCATTGAAATCAACACAGAGTCTAAAATAAGTTGGTTTGGTATTTTGAGGGGATTCAGCCTCCTGCCAATCCAAACCTCAACTTCATCTTTGACAAGCAGAGATACAAGCTTAAAAAGACTCAAAATTTGTTTTTTTTTAAAAATGTTTTCAAATGAATTTGATTTTTAGAATACTAAATGATGTTGTAAAAATACAATAAAGTCATTAAGGTAGAAAAAAATCTGAAAATAAATTGCCACGTGAATATGAGGCTGAATGTGGGCCCACCAAGGAAGCAATGTGTCAAAAAATGTGACACCAAGTGCAGGAAAAGACTCCATGCTACTCAGAATGAGTAGATCTAATGTCAATAGTGCTAAGATACTAGGAAAAAAATATAATAGAATATAAAATTGGTCCTTATCTCCTTTAATTCAAGTCATATCAATAGAGAAAAATAATGCCTCTTGTTAAGAAAGTGACCCAATGATAGAAAAAATGCTAGTAATAGTAAGGAAGAATGCCAATGTGCTAGAAGATAATGCTAAATGGATAGAAAAGGATGATAATGACAACATATAAAATCTTATAATAAGGATATATATATCCAATGTAATATTCCATATAGAATCCAATGCCAAAGTAGATCACACCATGTCAATAAATCTTCAATGCCTTAGTCATACCATAGAAAATGATGCCAAGCTATTATAAAATGACACCAATACTACAAAGAGTAGATCCAATGCTTCTTTGATTAAAAAAATGCTTCACATATTAGATCCTTGCCTTTTTCCAGCAAATGAAATTCCAAAACAAGAGGGTTTAATGCAAATGATGCTAATGGATAGAAATGTCAGTGCTATACTCAAAATGCAACTCAAATTTGGAAGATTTGAAAATAAAACTTAGCATAAATTGAATGAAGATGCATATGTAGATTTGAAATTCCTTTCGAAAGGACTCCAAATTGGTATTTCAATGCTAAACATAGTGGATCTAAAAAAAGTGTAGAATAACTTCACAAACAATGCTTTCTCTAGCCAACAAGCAGATTGAAATATTATTATTTCAGATTTTAATAGTAGTAAAGGCTGAGGCTTTGAATATTTAAAAAAAATAAAATAAATAATGAATTCATAAAATATTATATTTGAAATAAATCTCCTTATATAACTAATGTGATAGAGATTGAAATGTAAAAATAGAGAGATCTAAACTAAAATCAAAATGAACCCAAGATTTGAAAAATTTGTAGAATATACCTGACAATCCTCAGATCTAGATCAAATTTTATACCATATCAGAATGAACTCTAGGATTAATGATCTGAGTGAATGCACTTGATTCAATATACTATGTGAGATGCATATTTTATAATATAATACTAAGCACACATATACACACAACTACAAGAAATGAACAAGAAAAATGATACACAAATAATCCACATAATATTGCATTAGAATATGAAATGGAATAGGTACATATATAGGTTATAGGAGGAAATATATAACCCATTCTATTTAATATGTTATTAAACTTTCCAAATAACCAACATGACACTAAATCCCCTAAGCAAGCAATATGAAACCATGTAGCCAAAACCCGTAGGAAAAAAGGCATACACCAACATTTTTAAAGGAAAATGGAAATTTCAAGGTCTTAAATTCAAGGATATGGTATATGCCAACCTAAGACATATTATATTATTGGAATAAAACTTATTTCAATCCTAAATACACTCATATTTTATAATTTCCATCTTGACTTTTGATAATGTAAACAAGGTTTTTGGACTGTGTAAAAAAAGTTTGAGATTGGAATAAGATTAGACCTTAATATAATTTTTTTGAGATATAAAAAAATTTCATCCAAATTATTAAAACTTCCCAACACCATAACAACCATTAAATCTCTTTCCTTGAACAAAATAATCCTTCTTCTCCTCTTATACTTGATTGTCCAACATGCAAATAGGGTACATGACAGAATTATGAAATTGATATTTGAATGATATTTTAGTCTTATCTAGGGGTTTTTAAATACTATAAAAAAATTCCATACACCAAATAAAACTTATATACAAATTTTCACTCATTATAATTTTTGAAATCAGTCTAAGAAACCTTCCATAGTACTAGTTATTAAACTATGTCATACCCATAACTCTTGAAGACTGTATATATCTTGTTCTCAAACTTGTAAAATAAATTAACCCACTAAAAATACATAGATAATTTTTTTTTATAAAATTAATCATACCAATATTCTCAAAATCACTAACAAATTCTTCAATTGCTTCTTTTATTTATGCACATTCTTGGTCATATAGTCAAATTTAGAAAATTGTCATTTACAACCTTCCTTTTGCAAACTTAAATTTATTTATTTATTTCTTGGAGTTTCATATCATTAATTAACTTTTATAATGACCCCAAAAAATATCTACATGAAATTTAATTCCTTAAAAATAGTCTAACTAAATCTTTTTAACTTCCAACATAAGCTTTTATGTGTCAATTTTTCATTTTTGGACATTATATGAAGTTTCAACACAACATACAAGACCACAAGGGTGTCCAGTAATAATAAAACATCCTAAGAAATTTTATACACCTATAAAAACCAAAATAAAATTTTATATTTAAAAAATAACATGAATAATCCCATAAAATTAAGATCATAAATTCAAAATTTTGAATTTGGCATTTTGGCAGGAAACTACTTAGATGCCTCAAATTCAAATTTTAAGAACTGCTAGGACATATAAATGACTCCTAAGTGTCCTTAAAACATTATAATACCTCAAATGACTCAAAATATTAAAATAAAAAACCAAAATTTCTCAAAATGGTGATGTTCTTGTATCAAACTACCAACCTTGAAATCTTTCATGAGCTCCTACTCATGAATCATCCTTTGTTGTAGATGTTTCATAGTATCTTTTCCTTATATTTAACATTTTTTTCTTCTATTTATGCCTCATATATACCATGGTATTATAAAGAGTGAAAAGTATTGGTACAATGGTATATCCTCTACAAATATACATCTTTCTTCTTTTAGATCATTTAATCTCATCTCTAAATCTTCTTCAGTTGTAACTGCAAATACAAAAAGGCATTAAAGAAAACCACTTCTGTATCATAATATTTTTTCCAATTCTTTGTACTTCCAATTTATTTAGTATAATTATAATTTATATTGTCATAATAGACCTTGAGATGTCCATTATTATCCTTTACATGATTCATTCTCTCTTCATTCCTTCTTAACTTAAGAACATCATTTTATTCTTCATTGTCTATGCCAAAATATTTCTTGTACTCTTCATCCCTCATTTTGAACCTAATTTAGTATTAATTATCTTCATTATTTTTCTTTCCAAAGTTTAAATATTCATTCTTTCCTTTAAATGTAACCTCATTCTCTTGTTCTATTTGTTTTTCACTTAACAATTGGTTTCATGTATTGCCATACATGGAAATGTTCTTTAACACACTAACTTTATCAATGAAACGTTAAATATAAACCATGATTATTATAAAATACAAGTCCACAAATAAGTCATTTTTACATGCATTTTATAAAAATTGAATTTATGAAAATAAATCAATCTCTTTATCAGTTGTAACCTTTATCTTTTATTGATCAAATAAGATATTACTTACCTCATATTCCTTATTTAGTTGTATGAGCTATTTATCACTTATAAACAACACCTTAGAACCTCCTTTTGCTGCTGCATATTATTCATTAAATGGTATAAGTGTGTGCTTATGTCCTTTCTCAAAGGTATAGGTATTTATCTCTCCATCATGAATGACCCTCATATCATACTACCAAGGTCTCCCTAAGAGCACATGATACGCATCCATTGGTATAATGTCACATAGGACCTTATCTTGATATCTTTATATCTTAAAATTGACCCAAATTTGTTTATTAACAAGAAATTGTTTCCATTTTTGCAACCATGAGAACTTATATGGAGTTGGATGTGGTAATATTTTCAAACCAAGTTTGTCTACCATTTCAACTGATACTAAGTTATATTTACTACCTAAATAAATTACCATATTGAAACACTTACCTTGAATTTTTCATGTTGTCTTGAATAAAGTTTTTCTTTGGGTAGGCTCTTTGTCCCTAGGTGGCTTGATTAACACTCTCCTCATCAGCAATGACTCACCAATTTATGGCTCCTCTATGTGATATTGACACCCCATACTCTCTTCCTCTACTTGTACCATTTTTTTTCTACTTTCAATTTGAAAATAACTAGTTTGAGAGTCTTATAGACACTCCCAAAACCTATGACCAACAAACTTATTTCATGTAAAAAACTTACCTATGAATCCATTGAAGCCTCTTCCTCTTAGTGTGTATCCTTCTCTAGAGTATGATCTCTTTCTTATGAATCCACATCTTGGAATGAATGTATGCTCTTTAATTTATGAAATAATTTCTCCTTATTCATATGTTTGTATTTGACTTCTTTCTACATACTCTCCTCTACCTCTAAGAGGTTTACTTCTACCCCTTGAGTGCTAGTTTTATCTTGTACTTTCAAAGCATACCAATAACACTCTTCAAGTTTTTTTGGACTTACCAAAATGAGATAATCCTAAAAATTATATATTAATACATTTAAATACCTTGAAATATTCTCCACATATTATTCCATATGACTTGATTTGATGGTCAACCTATAGAACTCTTCGGTAGACTCTTTGACACTCTTCTCCTTATTTTTTAAATTCTGCAACTTCTTGAACAAGTTAGTTTGATAATCACTAGGAAATAATTTTGATTTAATTTTATATACCTTATTATCCCAATATTTTATCTTGGCCTTACCTTTATTTATTCTTTCATCCTACACATAGTCCCACCAAAGGGTTGGATGCCCTTTCAATTTGGTGTAAGCAAACTTCACCTTGTTCTCATTAGATACATTTTCATAATCAAAATACTTATATATTTTTGTGATCCAATCAATAAATTATTCTCCATAAAAGTTTTTTTTATAATTAATAAGTTCTATCTTTAACATTGATCCTTGTTTCATCAAAACCTTTAACAATCTATCAATTCCTTTATCTTCATGCTCTTCATCCTCCTCATCCTCCTCTTCTTCTAGTACTTGTGGCTCTTCTTCTCTATCACTAACATCCCATATAATCAATCCTCTTATTTTATTTTCCTCTAATTCTATAAAATTTGAATAAAATCTTAGCCTCATATTCCTTATCTCCTCCAAGAATGCATTTCCCATCTGAATACCTGCTCTTCCACCTTCTCTTGCATTCCTCTTGGGTGGAATTTTGTCTTCCTAATCAAACTGACTATCAAAAAATTAATTTTACTCTTACCCAAAATATTTTCACCTTTTTAAATCTTAATTTTAGGTATACATTCTACTATAGTACCAATCTGATGCAGAGGGCGAGAGTCAATTACAAACTTGTTCAATTAGGACTATCTCTTATAGACCTTCAAAAAGACAAATATAGATTTTTTAATAAATTCACAAGGAATTTTATAGATACCCTTTATCATATTATTTATCTCTACAAATTTTTAGGTTCCAAATCTTGAGTAAAGTACACTAACTTACTACTGTACTTCATAATTGGGCCTTTTTCTTATAGCCCTCCTAGATCACCTTTTTTGGTAGTTGGACCAATATTAAAAGTTTATTAGAAAAAAATTATATTTTTATATACCCATTAATATAATTCATCCTTATAATTTTTTTTAATCACAAATCCCAATGGAGGTATATTAACTTGACAAGACTTATCTAACTAGGTCTCCAATTAGGCCTCTTGTCATTCAAAATTGAGTTTTAACTCCAAAACTCTCCACATGTGCCAAGAAGCCAAATAAATGGTTTATTAACCTTTATGAAAATATCACCAAGCTACAGGTCATGTTTTAAAGTATGAAACAAGGTCTAGATGCAAAAATCATCAAATGGCCAAACTTCCTCAACTAGGTTCTTACACAGGTCATGAGGTAGTAAAATGAGGGTTTTGAGGGAAAATAAATGTTTCAAGGTATAAAATTAAAGGATAGGGTCTAGTAAATCATAAGAAACATTCTATAATTGTAATAAAACTTAGTTCAATCCTAAATACACTCAAATTTTACAATTTCCATCTTCATTGTTAACAATGTAAACAAGGTTTTTGGATTGAGTAAACAAAGCTTGAGATTGGAATAAGATTATACCTTCATATCAGTTTCATTAGTTCTAAAAACATTTCATCCACCTAATGAAAACCTATCAAAACCATAACAACCATTAAATATCTTTCCTTGAACAAAATAATCCTTCTTATCCTCTTATACTTGACTGTTTACCATGTAAACAAGGTACAAGACCGAATTATGAAATTACTATTTGAATGACACTTTTAGTATTATCTAGGGGTTTTTAAATACTCTATAAAAATTCCATACACCAAATAAAAATTATATACAAATTTTCACTCATTATAATATTTTAAACCATTGCAAGAAACCTTCCATAGTACTAGTTATCAAACTGTGTCATACCCATAATTCTTGAGGACTATATATCTTGTTCTTAAACCTATAAAACACATATTGACCAAATCTGACCTTTAGGTCAAATTGGGACCCCTATAGGTAAAAACTTGAGATTTAAATGTTTTATTGGGTTTAATTTTTAGTCATAAGGTATATAATAGGTCATTTAATGTTATTTAATGTTATATTATCCTTGGTCATTAATTATATTAGCCAACATGTCCTTTTGAGTCATTTTAGGGGTCAAAATTGAGCATTTAATGAGTTATATAGGTTTTTTGGGAGTTTTAAGGTTAAAAAACATGAATTAATTTCCCATGTGTCCTTATAGGTCTTAATCAACTAACATAACTAAAAAGTGGCATGTTCATTAGAAGAAAAGGCAATTTTATTGAGAAGAAAATGGCACTTGTATGACCCATAGGTAAGTGTGCCACATGGGAAAAGCTCATGTAATGTCCTTTAATATTACCCACACTCATCCCAATATTTTATTTTATTTTGAAGTGTCATTTTTGGCCCAAAACTATTCTGCTCCATCTTTGCTTTCCTAGACATACAAAAGTGACCTTTAGATTTTTTCTCAGTATGGACAACTAAAGAGGTTTCAAGTCAAATTATTATGTTAGGTTGTATTAAACTTATATAAATTTATTTACATATAAATATTTTGAATAATGGTATCATGTTCTTCATAAACCATCCTCATGAAGTTAACTATACTTTTCTACTAGTTATTTCATGCACCCTATGGGTTTTACTCAATTTTAGGTAAGTCCATATGAACCAGTTAATGATGTTAACTAAAAAGGATGTTGGATAAATTTTATAATGTCACCCATTATTTTTTTCATGTTTCAAGGTGTTCGGATGAGTCAAATAACTTATGAGAAGATATACCTTTCTGAGTTGCAGGCAATTTTTACCATTTTCAAGAACTTTATGCTTGTTCATGGTTTTAGATGGATGTGATAGGTCCATCATCATGTTTCCATGTTGTTTCTATCACCTTTCCTTCATGATTAGTCTCATAACATCATTCTTGGATCCAACTTTCAGTCCATAGTCATACTCAATCAACTCCCATCTACTATTTAGCCTTAGTCATGGCTTGTAAAGGTTCTAAGGATATTTGTAGAAGTGTGATTAAGGTTTAAGAGTTGTGGTATATCATCCTAGAATTAAAATAGTGAATTGAGCTTTCAAATATTGGATAAAATGCTATGACAATGTACATTGTTTATACTTGTACTCACTGTCAACCATAGAAGTGCACCTACAGGTGTTTGGAAGAGGATAATCATGTTGAGAGAAAGGATTTTAAACCTGATTAGAGACCCCATGGTTTCAAAAAATTCATTGGATGATGTTCATACTAACTACTTGTACTTGACCATGTCTACCTACAAGTGATCTTGACAAAAAGTCAAAAGGCAATTTTGAAGTGTTGAAATGAGTATTTGAACCTTTTAAAGGTCATATCAGGTTAGAAACATCATGACAGACCTTTTGGGATTGATAGGTTGATTTAAAAAGTTAATAATCACTTCAAAGAATGATGACTAAGTTTTTAGGCCCTTTATCCCCAAAATTACAAAACAAAGGTCTGAGAGGTTTTGTTAAGATCTTGTGATAAGGTTCCCAATATAATCTATGCATCCTAATGCACTCAACTTGAATCTTGTATTAGGGAGAGGGACTATTCCATGTTTGGAGGATAGGCGATAAAGGTAAAAGGACTGTTGAAGACCTTAAATATACACTTTTAGGTACTAGTTTTAAGAAGTAATAGCTATAGGTTTTGAACTCCAAGGTGTTTTTTCCATTTCAAGTTGTAATACAAACCATTACTCATGATTTAATGGTCCTATATGGCCTAATGAATTAATAATTACCTAATTATCACTAAGATAGGCTCATCTACTATGTTTTAGACTCTTAGGGTAAACTACAGGCTTGTCTTAGTTCCCAAAATGTCCACCTATAGCAAGGAATGTAGATAGTGGTTTAAACATGATAACCTTGTGATGTTTTAGCCTATTTAAGATGGATAAAAACTTGAGTGAGTAATTTTTGACCTAAATAATACAAAGAGGTCATTATAGACAACATGATTAAATCTAAAAGATAGTTCATATATACCTATGGCCAACCGTATGACTGTGTTGGTAGTGAGTAATGAAGGTGAGGTTCCTAAATGTTTGTGTGGTTCAAACATCAAGAGATGATTCCAATAATTATTAGATGAATATTAATAATTTAATAATGGTATTATATCATTATCTTAAGACCTAAACAAGCACTAGCACCTACAAGATTCTATTCTGACCTACAATTTATTGTGCTTATTTTGACAAATAGTGAATAGGTTTGTGTTTCAAAACGATGGAGAAGGAATAGTCAAAGTGAAATAATGAGCCAATAAATGTTAGATGATCATGAAAGTAAACAAAGGGGCCTTTAGGCATTAATATTATCCTAAGCTATACAAGAACACCTATAGGGGTTAATTAGGTAGGGTGTCTCAGTCTAACAGGGAAAGACTCAGTTGAGAAGCTCAAGTGCACATGAAGGGTATAATTAAGATGATAAATGACCATGGAAAGGTTTTTGGAAGACTATCTCAATGTTTCACTACCTAATTCATACAAATACACCTACAAGTGTGATATTGTAAGGACAACATAGTAAAAAATGGGAATACAAGAAATTTTGCATATAGTCTTGACTAAGAGAAAGGTATAAGGGATATGTTGGGAGTTGGAGTCAGACATGAATATGAGAGTGATATACTTGAATTTATAAGGCTCAATTCATAGGATAACCTTTATTAAACTTCTCCATTTCATATCCCATGAACTTTAAGCACACAAGAATGAGGTTAATCATTACCTTATTACATTTATCTATCCTCAAAAAAGTCTTTTGAGGGAATTTTTCATTTTGGTGCAATTCAAAGAACATTATCTAGACTGCACCAATTTTATTTTGGTGAAAGTTGAAGAAAATTCTTGGGACTGCACCAATTTCATTTTGGTGTAAGTCAAAGAATTTTTTTGGACTACACCAAGTTCATTTTGGTGCAAGTTAGAGAATTTTCATCGGACTACACCAAGTTTATTTTGGTGCAAATCAGAGAATTTTCTTCAAACTACACCAAGTTAATTTTGGTGCAAGTTAGATAATTTTTTCTAGACTACACCAAGTTCATTTTAGTGCAAGTCAAAGAATTTTCTCTAGACTGCACCCCATCCTATTGGTGTACTTTGGAGAATTTTCTATAGAGTGCACTATGTCTTACCCAATACTTAAGTATGGAATATGGTGCAGATTAGAGAATTTTCTCTGACCTACACTCAGTTTTACCCAATTTTGGTTTAGTTTGAAGAATTTTATTAGACCCATGTAGTTTAGAGAATTTTCTGTAGATTACACCAGCTACCTACCCCATGGTGTAGTTTAGAGAAAATTCTCTGAACTACATGAAGTGATTTACTACCTCATAGCCAAGTGCAATTTTTCTTCACTTTTGCATGCTTCTTGTTGAAATAAAAAGATGCTAACTCTAAAGGATGTGAATACTCTCTTATAGTTTCTCAACCAATGATAGAGGTTTCTCCTATTAAGAGAGCTGTGAAATACAAATTCCAAGAAGTGGTTCCAATATCTGTAGTTAAATCCAATGTTGATCACATCAAAGATACACAAATTGGTCATGTGAACATGATGGAATTCTTACAAAGGTTAATAAATAATGATATTCATACATAGACTCAACTACACCAATTCAAGCTAGAACTCTTGGTTGAACAAAAGGTCATTCCAAGTAGAAAAATGTTTATAGAATATAGAGAGGAAATAAAGAATAATAAGGAAGTTCTCAATAGTTTAATTAAGGATATTGAATAAGTAGAAGATATGTGCTTTGATAAGGGGTTATATCTTATAGATAAGATTGGAGAATTTCCTTGCCAAGTTAAAGATAACTCTCAAGAAATTATTCCTATAGAAATAGTAGTTCAAGAGCTCACATCCTTTATTCAAACATAGATTGAGATAGGAACTTCATTGAAAAACTAGTTGAGTTTCAATGGATAAATTGTAAAGAATCTTTGATAAAATCAAAGACATGACAATTGATCTAGTGGAATCCATCATAAGGGTCCTTGCCATCTCTAGAAGTACATTGGGGATAGATAACAATGAGTTCTAGGCCACCCTGAAGAGATACAAAGTATATCTAGAGAAGAACAAGAATGAATAAATTCTTGTGTCTAAGGACACTTAGTTTATTTTTGTAACTTTTCATATGTAATTTTGTTTGGTGAAATTTGCATGTAGGAAAAGTACAAAGTCCTAAGTCAAACAGGACTCTATTAATGAATAAGTCAATGTATTTATTTTTTTCTTATTTTCATTCATATATCCTCTCTATAAATAGGAGGATGATCTTTGTAAAAAAAATCACCAATTTATATAGAGGGGAAATGTTTCTAAATTGAGAAACAATTTTGAAACTTTGTGTTCATATTGTAAATCTTAAATTTCATTCAATATAAGAAAATCAAGTGATCCTTCATTCTTTGTGTTGAGATACGCTCGTGGTGTGTTGGAGATGTTCTTATGTATTTTACATTACAATTTATTATGATTTAATTAAATTATGGTATGAAATTTGTATAAGATAGAAGGTGTCAAGAAGTTGATTTTTCAGTCTTTGAGCTACTTTTTAGTTACTAGGTTTATGATCACATTAAAAGTGAATTACTGAGGAGACTTTAAGCTGTCAGTTGTTCTTCTTTGATATTTTTAATATTTTTTGGAAATAAGGTGAAGAATTTGGGATACAATTTATTCTATATTTTAAGTTTACTTTGATAGTATTATTCTTGTTAATCTTTTGGCTAATAAATCTGAATATCGGTTATATTTGGTTCATCAAGTGATTTTATATTTTCAAAGTATATCACAAAGAATGAAAGGAAGTTTGTGATTGAACATAAATTATAAAAAAAGAGAATTGGATGACATGAAAACACCCATTATGAATTTTTTTTTGTAAATAAGTGTAAATAATTAAGTCTTGTGTTAATTAACAATAAAAGGGAGCCTCCCCTTTCATTGAGGAGAGATTTTATCTCATCACACTGTGGCTAAAATCACCATTTTGTTACCATTGTGTTGGTAAAAAAATATTTACCAAATAGAGAGAACCTTAGTCATAACTACAATAACCTCATGACACTATAATGATATAAAAGGATCAAAAAAGGGTTTCAAATAGCAACACAATCATTTTTTGAATGTCACACACATAGTCCTTTGCCTAGAAGCCTATCTTGAGTTTCTAGTGCATTTGAGAGGTGAAATGACCTAGTCAAGGGTTCATTTTTTTTGTAGAGCATCATTACAACTTGTATAGTTCCATACAATTAACACATTTTTCTTGGGAAATATGGGAGTGTCCTCTATTTTATCTTAGACAAAGGGCACTCCCTTTGTGCATGAAACCTATAATCTGGGGAAGAATGGTGAAATGGGTGAACATGGAGATGTTTAGAAATTTTAGGAGGATTTATAAAGTTATATATAATATAAAAAACCATTATAGACCAAATAAAAATGGAGGAAATTAAACAAAGTGGTTTGGGTGGCTAGAGTTACAGGCATGCCTAAAGGCAGGGTTTTGGCCTAGAACCCAAACAAGAGATCACCTTCATTTTTAGGACTAAGTATGTTTCCAAATATATTGGATAATGTTTTTAGAACCATAAAAAATGTTTTAAATCATATTTTTTATGGGAATCCATGAGGAGCCATTTTGGGCTTCAAGGACAACTCAGGCCTACTAAGCATAACTAAGCCTAAAGTTCAAATGAGGGACTAACTTCATTTATAACCTTGGAAGAGCATTAAAATGAATTTAATAATGTTTTTATGGTCTTAATAGAGGTAATAAATCTTTTTTAAGTCAGATAAACCATCAATAATCCACTTTTGAACTCAAAACTCTCTCAAGCATGCAGGAAAAGAGGAAAACAGGCTCAATAGGAGAGTTTCTATTGCTCATATCTTTCATGAGGCATTGCATGGAAGCCAAAAGAGTTTTTAGAGGTTAGTAGGGATCTTGAATATAATTTTATTGGATTTTTTTTATAAATTTAACATCAAAATTTTATGAACAATGCTTCAGAGTCAAAACTTCTCAAAACCCTTGCAAACCCTTCTTAGTGACTAGTTTGGAGAAATGGAGTTGGATATATACTATAATAAACTAGTTTATCTAGGATGGTGATTGGAAATTTTATAGGAATCCCTAAATCTGATCCCCATACTTTTTAGTTATATGTAATTATATGAACATGGTATAAAATAGGCTTTTATTAACATTTTTGTGTATTGTGCAGGCTATATGAGGAGTCTAAAAATGAAATAAAGTTTAGAGGGAGGAATAGTACTTGTAATAACTACCTATGGTCATTTAACTCCTTGAATAAAGTTTTAAGGCTTTAAAAAATAGCTCTCATTTTATCCATTCAAAACTAGCATAGTGGACAAGCTAGTGAAAAGGATGGAAAACTCCAAGTGAGGTGATTTTGAGGTGTTATGATGCTTCTAAGGCCATGGAAGGTATTTAAAATTTTAATAAACTCATTCCCATATATATTCATGGGAAAATAAATCCAAATTTGAGGCCAAGTGTGCAAGGTGCATGAATGAGGAGTTTTTTGGATTATAGATGATGATAACTTATTTTGGGAAAGTTCTAGATGCCCAGGCCTAAAACCAATGGATGGAGAGGTATTTATAATATCCTTCCCCTTAATTCCAATTATTTTAACTATTATTAGTTAGTTATGAGGTGTTTAATAAGATCAAATCATGAAGGCAATTTTTTTGAGCTAGTCAAGATGATTTTATGCCATTTTACAAGAATTGATGACTTGGTTGGACACTTGGGATTCTTAAAATTTCATGGTTCATCTCATATTATATTCTCATTCACAATTAACTTATTCTATCATCTTGACAAGTGTCCTTTTGACCATTGGACTTATCTCTTCTCTCTCTCTCTCTTATGTTTTATAAGAACTAGCCATTTTAGCCATTGTAACTTATGCTCCACCTGAGTATGGTGAAGCCCTACTCATTTCCATACCTTTTGATCAATAAGACTTCTAATTTTTACCTTTTCATGAATTTTAATAGTGTGTTCTACTTAGATGATTGATTTACTTAAGTGTTAACTCTTGTTTCCTTAGCATGTTGTTTCATTCTTTCATCTTATTTACAATTAGAAAGCTTCTTCTTGCAAGTCACGTGAAGTATTCTAGGAAATGTCAAGGACTCAGTGAGTTAATATTTTCATTATTGACATTCAAGGCCTTTTATCTAGTCCTCATAGATTTTCACATTCATCCATAACCTCATAATGTAACATTGATGTGAGAGGATGCAGATTGGAAAAGTGTATGTTCAATTTGTCCCTTGGTTTCAAGTGTAACATTATTTTGGTTGGAAGTCATCAATATATTTGGTGTATCACCTCCTTTAGAATAGTTTTATTCTATTTATCTCTCTCCATTTTCCTCCCAAAATTTAAGTGTATTTTCAATCCAAAGTGGTACATCAAGGGAGCTATCCATATTTAGAGATTCGCCTCATCATTAGGCTACCCACAAGCCTAGGAGTGTTTCTATTATGCCAATTGGATGAGGAGAGCTTAGGCATCTCCTCAAAGGGTGAAATCTAAGTGACAACAATACACAAAGGAAATAATTTATACAAGTAATCACACTTACCAATGTTCTCAAAATCATTCACAAAGTCTTCAAATTCTTATTTTATTCATGAACATTCTTGGTTTCATACAATCAAATTCAAAAAATTATCATTTACAACCTTCCTTTTGAAAACTTCATTTTATTTATTTCTTTATTTGAGCTAAACCTCCTTCCTTAACTTGGATAATGACCCCTATGAACCTCTACATTCAATTTAAGTCCCTAAAAACACTCTAACTGAATCTTTCTTGCCTCCAACATAGGTTTTTATGTGATAATGTTTCATTTTTGGACATTACATGAAGTTTCAATACAACATACAAGACCACAAGGGTGGCCAAACATAATAAAACACCCTAAGAGCTTATAGAAACCTATCCAAACAAAAATCCAATTTTATATTCAAATAATAACATGAATAATCCCATAAAATTATGCTTATAAATTCAAAATTTTGAATTTGGTATTTTGGTGGGAAAATGCCTAGATGCTTCAAATTCAAACTTTAATAACTCTTAAGACCTATAAATGACTCCTAACTATCCTATAAAACTTTTAAGATCTAAAATGACTCAAAAAATTTTAAATAACAAACCAAAATTGCTCAAAATGGTGATGCTCCTACATCAGTTCTATTGGTTGCCTTAATTTTAGCTTTGGGCAGTCCTTGTGGTAGTGGTTATCACTGCATTTCTAACACACACTATCCTTTGTACAGCTATTGGAACAATTTTTGCCCCTGTGGTTGGTCCACATTGGCTACTTTGGTGTTGGTCCTTCTTGAAGGACCCATTTTTAGAGTTTCCTTGGATCTTAATTTTTTTGTTTTGACCTTATAATCGATTGAATTTTTTTTTTCCCTTTGAACTTACAATTTTGGTCTTATTTATTGAAAATTTTAGATGTGGGAGGTCAATTTTTAGCTTTTGACTATTGCCTATTCATTTTGTAGTCTTGTCTTGATTTTTATTGAGACTATTTATTTTCTTCTACCCTATAAGCAAACTTTATAATAATTACCAGTGTCTTAGGATTAGTCATATTGACGTCATGCATCAATATTTATTTCAACCCCAACTTGAACTTGGTTATTTTTATTTCTTCATCGTGCATATAGTCTATATGATGTATCATATTTAAGAATTTATTCTCATATTCTAAGACAATCATATTCTCTTGCCTGAGTAGTTGAAAACATATTATTTTCTTCTCCTTGAAGTTTGCACTTAAGTACCTTTTTTGGAATTGGCTCTCAAAATTTATCTAGTTAAGGGTCATATGTTGATACCCTTCCAAGGCACATAGATGGTTCTACCATAAGGAAGTATAAACATTTAATTGGTAGACAATAACCCTTACATTCACATTGGATGGCATGTCATGTAGGTTAAGATATTTTTTTAGATTTATGAGCCATGCATCGATTATGTCTCCTGATTCCTCACTTGAAAAGGTAAGTAGGGGAAACTTTTTGAGATATCTAATGATTGGGTCTACCATTATTATTGGTACTTCCTAGAGTGATTTATCCCATACTTATCCAAATTCCAATCAAGGTACTTCTTGAAGATCACCCTCAATATTTTTTAACTTACACTCTTGATTTAAAATTTTTCCTTTAATGAAATTTAGAGTGGATAAGATTCCATGGAATACTTCTTGCTTATCAGCTAGGTTATTCCCAAATGCATTATCATTCAGTGATTCACTATTTTTATTATCATTGTCATTATGAGGGAGAGGTTTATTTTTGTTTTGGTTTGGATTTTAGGTAGTACGTCTCCTACCTTAGCTTCCACCCCTACCTCAACCTCTACTCTTAAGACCAGCCTCTCAATTCCTTGATCATTGTCAACCTAATTACTACTAGACCTAGTCTTAACCATTTTATTGAGAAGTCACCAAATAATTTCTTCAGTATATTTTAGTAGAAACAAATTCTTTTAAGTCTTATTTAGAGTTATTTTTAGAATTTATAACTTATCAAAGGCTCTGATACTAGGTGAAATGACCACCCAAAAAATTTGAGCGTCCCTTATTTTAGACTTCACAATAAAAAAAAGTGAATCATTTTACTATATATAACTTAGTTTTACATGATGTACTATAATCCCCATAACCACATTTATGTACATACAACCCTTACTAAGGGTAATTACCCCTAGAAGATTCTACAGGGAAGATTATTTCCCTAGGAAACCTACATGTAGCTCATGGCATATCAATATGTGATCCATAGTGATAATCTCAAAACTATATGGTGGTAGACATCTTCCTAATAAGAACACCTCGGTGTCCTTATCCTATCTAAAATACTCATATCTAGATAATTTTGGGTATAGTTTAGGGTAGCTTATTTGCCCCTTGAAATGTTATGGAAGTATCTTACTAACGGGATTTCATTTCTTATTCATACAATATCCTTTTGTAAATCAAGGTTGATAATGAAGAAAATGTATATGTTCTAACTAACTATATTAAGGGCATAGTCTAAACAAATTTAGTAGTTTAATAATACATGTATAAATCCATGAAATTATAATAGGGATCCAAATTTAATAAGTTACATGTAAATGAAGATCCAATTGTAGTACTATCCCTGATTACATCATTATACCATGATCTATAGTTCTGGGGAACATTATACTACATGCCTTCATTTAACACATAACAATAGGTTACTAAAACCAAATTAAATAGTTATAATTTTCTTCAAGGTCATAAATGACTATTATGATTTTAATTACAATTGTTACTTGTTCATACTAGACCATCCCATAATTAGCTACTCAGAGACTTATTTATCTCAAATGTTAATTACTTTTAACTAGTTATTGCCATAAAAAAAGTATGTCACTCAATTATAGTTTGCATGATTTATAAATTTGTTGTGTTTCACATTATCTTCCATGATTTATTCCTTTAATACATCAAGTTATTTATACTAATAATTTATAAATCTAATAACTATTATCAAGTGCCATTTAAGACACTAACAAGATTTTATGCCCAAACATGATTTTTAGTTTCATGAGAGGATCATTTAATTTATCATACTTAATTGAATTATTTGGGGGATAATAATATTATACAAATTAATTAGTTAAATTTTTATGCAGTAATAACATCTACTCAATATAATCTAAAAATAACTTGAGTGTATATCGACACTCCAATGTCATTATAGAAGCTTGCATTGCTTCATTAAGAATAATAATAACAATTATAAAACAACTTCAAATATTTAAAAATGATTAATTCCTTTCTTAGAAATCTCAATAACCTAATTTCAATGTATAGAATAGAATATTCAAGTTAACATGATATCAACATATAGAATGGATTATGCAAACTAGTAAGATTTCAAAGTATTCTTACATCCTTTATTTTGACAAGTAGAATACCAATTAGAGATAACCTAACTTTAGGAACTAATTAAATATTTAGATTAAGTCCAATAATAACTTGAAATCCTTTAAACTTATATAAAACATACTCAATAAATGAAATAATAATGTGTTTCTCATATAGATTTTAAAATCTTATAATGATGAAGATTAGAATAGACAAAAACTTATGCAACTCAAGTACCTTAACTAATTAGGATAATGAATAATTGCATACTTATTTATATGGCTGTAGTGTGCCAAAACAAATTGCTTTTTTAATTCACTAATAATAATTTCCAACATTCCATAAAATAAATTAAATTATTGGAAATTAATTTCATACATAGTGCCTTTTTGGAACTTGACAAAAACTTAAAAACTATGTTGTAAAAGTGTTTTTACAATATTATAAGATTCACAATACTCATATATAACAACTGGAATTTGGTATATAAGTTTAGCCATTAAAAAATCAAATATTTAACAATAACTCAGTCATATATAAAAATCCATGAGAAATAAAATCAAATTGTTAACTAATAGTTACAAATTACTAATTGTTAACTTCATATCAACTACATTCATATTAATGCAAACAATAATCAAAGTTGTAATGGATGAGCCTTACATTTAAATGGAGGTATACAATCTAATATTAAATCTTAACCATTTGAATCACTTAAATCAATCAACATAAATAGTACTAAAATAATGAATGGACAATGGTATTAAATTAACATGTTTCTATTTTGGACATTAACTCAAGTGATTATTATGCATTTCTAAATATGCTATAATAGAACATATAATACAAGGATTTAAACAATACAATGAATCTACAATAACCAGTTGAATAAGATAATTTCTCCACATAATATGTCCTAACTTGATCTATCTTATGAGCCCCCTATCAATGGCCCTTACCACCCCCAACCATCAGATGAGAGATGGAGTCCAATTTTTTGGTCTTTGGGATGAGAATATGAGCAATAAGGGATACACTCTATCACTAAATTTGTAGTATTTATTTCAATAAACAATCTTTCTACAGTGGAAAAACTAAGTACAAAAACCAACAAACATACAAGGATTGACACCCTTTATTTTACCTCTAAAGGTTTATAGGTATCAACTACAATTTCAGTTGAACATAGTCAACCTTCATCCTAGATTCTAGGTGTACCACAATTTTAATATAAAAATACATCACTTCAAGTGATATAAAATTATCTCTTATAACTAATAATAAATATAAAACATTCACATAAGAATGTATTTGAAACCAAATAAAGACAATGCCAATAATTTAAATACCTTGACAACTACCAATCATTCATGTATAATCAGTTCATTACCCATAATAGGTGATGAAATCATTTTACTTGACCCTTATATGGCTGGGTCAATAAAAATGTACTATTGTAAAATAAAATCAAATAATATCACAATGGTTTTAAATAGGAATCAACATTATAACAATAACCCTATTTTTATAAACACTAGGTTGAGGTTTATTCACCTAAAATGTAATTTAATCATGCCAAAAATGGTGAATCAGTAAGCTAATGAAACACTAAATACACTCATCCCAACCACTCTAATAGGTAATAAAATATTCCAAAACATTTTGATGATGGTTAGTAAAAACCTTGCCATAAAGAAATATTTTATTTAATAAAAAATAATCTTAAAATTCCATTCTAATTGGCTATGCAAACTGGTAATAAAAAATTAAAACCCCATCTAGTTAATTATGGTGATTTATTATATACAATCAAAATACACTAAACTCCCAAAATGAAAAATGCAAAAATAAATCAATATACACCAACTCAAACACTATGGCTAGGTAAATGAAATTAATAAAATTAATCTGAGCATTTTTATTATGGCTAAACAATAGAATAAAATAAATAGTTTTAGGGTTTTTAGAAATGAATTTTTAACTATAAAAATTAAAAAACCCATAATTATAAATTAACTAGAATCAAAACTAGAACTACTCATCATTCAAATAGGGCTTTATAACAACTTTAAATTGATTTGGAACTTTTGCAAGCTTATCAAGAAGTCTATTGACTTCCTTATGATTCTGAAAACAATATTTTTATTTTTTACATAAAAAATGAAATCAAATCCATTTATTTTTTCACAAAAAAAACATACATCACTTACTTGGTTCGCTGTCCATAGGTGGAGAAAAAATTATCTCAAACTTACCAAATAACTTGCCCTCTCCAAGCACCATGTCTAGCTTCTTGTATCCATATAATAAACAAGTCATTCTCCCTCATCCATTACTTCCTCCTACTACCATATATTCCCTATGGTTTGTCACTTATCTCCAAAAATATTGTTTCATATTTTCCCATTTACCCCCTGAACCAAATATTTTGGTAGTTATGCCCCATTTTACCTAAATGTGCCGAAGCTCAAAAATAAAATGATTAACCCCTAAGACGAACAAATTTAGGTCATGATGGAATTTTTTTTAGGGGATCAAAACCCCATGAACCCATATAAATGTTATCATGAAAAAATATAAATTTTGTTTTAAAAATTAATTCCTATGCCAAGACAAATTTATGACCTTATCATGGGTAAAAATACATAATCAAAACATTAATATAAACATTAACATTAATCCCCTTTCACCACCACATCATCAAGGATTTAAGGTTATAAAAAAAATCAAGAGTCCTTATTTATACATGCCAACATTACCAGATTTATGTGATTTTATAAACATCAATGGAAGCTTATGGTTTGAGGCAAAAATTATAGAATTATGTTGCTTAAGATCATGAATCCATGAGCCTACCTTTGATCTTAAACATTCATGCAAAAAAATATGGGCACAATTGGCTAGAAACCAATGATGGCATATGAGTAATAATGTTAATAATTATGCACAACATAATGAGATAATAATATCAAAGTCTAGCAATATATTAATCAAACAAAATAAGATAAAAAACTTGATCAAACCAATAATTCCAAGAAGTCAAACACAATATGATAAAAAAATCAAGACAATAACTCAATAAAAAGTTTAAAAGATGATTGAAACAAGAATAAGAGAAAAAGATGATAAAAGTGATAGAATAACAAAACTAACAATTATTGCTTTAATGACTAACAACTTATGCAAAATACCCCTTTTACCTATGTTAGGTACTTGATTGGTCATTTCCCTTGTTCGTTATCCCCTGATCTCTAGAGTCCACCACCATCTTAGCTCATGTACCTACACCTATACCTACACCCATAAATGGGCATCAAAAACACCTATACAATATGACAATATAACTAAAATAAATAGTACAAGTACTAAAATTGAATGTTATAACCAAACCAACATATTTAAAAAATAAATAAAATTTTAGTACTTATTCTAATGTCAACAATAGCCAACTAAACATGATATAAATCAGATTATGACATCAATAGCATAGTACCAACAAAATAATAGCTTAAAAAGTACAACCAAATAGTATAAAAACATGTTGAAAACATATATCTAACTATGAAAGTAAGGTATATAGGCTAGATTATAATAAGTGATTGGATTTCAATTGGTAATGAGATCCACATTACCAAATTTATAAATGAACTTGATGTTTCTTTGGTTGATGACTATGCCTAGAGAGTTGGTATGAACTACTCCAAGGTAATGATGATGTAAGCCAAGATGCATAATATCCCATAGTGTTTAGTGTGACTATTTTATAGAGGTTCCTGATCAAAATAAGGTGATAAACAACCCTTTTAAAATTAGGCACTTTTCAAGACACTAATAGAAGGCATTTCATGATGGCATCCTCTCAGATCGAGGAAGTTGGTTGAGTAGTAATGATTTCATGATAGTAATCCAAAAATTTATTCATAATCTCAATAATTTTAGTGATAATTTGGTTTTCCTCATGAATGGATCACACCTTATCATCTACCTACCGATACCAAATGCGAGTGAAGAATTATTTAGAAATACAATCTCCAACCTTCAACCAATGCATACAAGCCTAGAGGTTAGCACCACATGATTTATATGCCTATTCAGCTTTAATTTTGTGCCTCTATTTGGTCACTTATTTTTGAAGATACTCATTAAAGGGGGGAAGATATAGATCATGTGAAGTTATAATGAATTCATGGTGTGATGCCTCATGACGTGTCTTTTAGATTATTGTGACTTGTTTTCCATATACACAAAAGAAAGAGGTGGTACATGAGATAACATCCATCCACCAACTAATCCAACTAAGATCTCAAAAAATACATGGCTTCAAGTTATAAATATACTTGATATGGTTTAGAGTCCATTCATGGGTTAGATACTCATACACAATGTTGAGGTAAAATTAGGAATTAGTGTTTTTCCCTGAGGTTTAGACCACTAAATATAAAAATGGATGGGGATATGATTAGAAATAACTTCCTTTGTAAAAACATTAACAAGGTGGTTAATAGTATTAGTAAAAGAGAAGAGGTCCATTTCAACTAAAAAAATTTAATATAGTATTTTTAATACTTTACAATATTTATCTATGGTTGGAATTGGTAGGTTAAGCCAAGTTGCATGAGTTACATTAGCAATAGTTGGGATAAAACAACCTAAGCTTGTGGCACATGTAGAACCATGATTCTATTTTTATTGAAAAGCACCACATAGTGAGAATCCCCTCTTTGTATTCTATGAACTTAACCATGTTGAATTTTTCACATAAGATTCAATTAAATTTAGGTAGTGAGTTTTAAACTATTTGTCAAAATTACACCCACTAAAGGACATCATTAAATGCATTAATATTTACAATACATAGGGAGTGGCCATCAAACTTGAAAGAGTCCACACCACTTGGTGAGTGAAGTAAGACCCCCAACTATCAATATTTGGTAATAAATGAGGAAAAAGTAGAGTGACAAATTCACCACATTAGTTTTCATGGTTTACATGCTTAAATTTGGATTCATATGTTAAACTAGTCTTGTACACTGGATAATTATATCTTAAGTCTCTACCCTTCAATTTGACCTTATTTATAACCAAAAGGCTCATATTCATTAGATCACTAAGTCTAAGTAATTATTTCTTTGTAAAACATTAACTACTTTGATTATATATAACCTATAACTATATAATGCCTAAACTTTGATATACATCTTTCACTATCAGTTATAGAACCTAAACAACTTTTCTCTTTCCTTCATAGTTACATTTGGGATAGGATAATAATATCAATGCTACTATCCATAGTCCAATGTAACTATATTTACCCTAAAAAAATCAAATTTTAAATTATTTTGATGTGTGTAGGTTGGCCTAATAATGCCATTAACCTTTTCATGAGGATAATTTCAAAATAACTAATATAAATATGAGTCAAAGCCAATTCATTTGGACATCAAAAAATCACTTATCAAGATTAGATACACTACTAAATTTTAAAGTCAATAAATAAGATATTCTTCCCTATACACTCATTTTTGCATATCAATCATAGGAGAAATCATACTATAGGTCTAAAACACTCAAAAAGTAGCCAATGATCCTTATTTGTCAAGTTACAAGCTAGATCATTACATGCACTCACATATAACATTATACACTATTGTTGACAAACATAAAAAAGATATGGGAAAAATACATAAGTTTGAGGCCCTCATTAGAGTATTGGATATGTAGGCAATGATCATTGATATAGGGGTCTTTGAGGTCATCTCTACACCATGATATGACTAACTAAATTTTATAAAGGTAACCTATAATCACCAAAAAGTGGTAATTGGATGTTAAGAGTGTCATTTGAGTTAACCTATCCATAGGCTAAGCCATAGACCTATTATTGAGCATTAGACTTACAATTCAAATTACTCAGTAGACCATGGTCACCTACATCTAGTCATAACATAGTCCCATAACTATCATCTCAGACCCCAATCCAAATTTCTTGGTAGTCTACCAAAAGGACATTAACACCACATTTGGGATACTACAACCACATGGTGCTAGTCTCCCCAACTAGGCACTACTATCCCTAACCCCAAATCTTCCCAACAGATAGTTTTTCAAATGTGTACCCCTCATGAGGTCATCTTAGTCTAAATTTCTTACCTACACAAGAAACATAACCCTATAAATACAAGTCTAATCCACCTCTATTCACTATATGGAAAATAGATGAAAAAGTTATTCAAACCAAAGATAAAGTTGTGCAAAATCAAGGTATTTGATCCCTATTCTACCCTAATTTTTTCATACTAGCATATACAGTATTTATAAGTCTATTTTCAATAATTTAAAATCTCAATCACATTCAAATCATCTAAGGCCACTCTCATTCTAGCATTCACTTGCACATACATCAAACACTAGGTGGGAGAACTACATCGAACTTGATCCCTCCTTTGAGTATTGGTATGAAGGAAAATCTCTACATAGTGATGTGTTGAAGATGTCTAGTCCATCCTACTAGCACACAAAATTATTACTTATGCCATACTTACAAGGATATTAGGGTATGTATATCAAATCAAGTTTTCCAAATATAATATCAAACTATAGATTTCAATCATGTAAGAATAGAACATACAAACACAAGTTTAGGTGCTCCCTAAAAATAAGAATAGTACTACAAAGGGGACATTAGATCCACATTGAGGACACTACACACATATGGAATTACTATCCTAATTTGGTGCTACTATCTAGTAAATAGATGAATATCATAATCCCATTATTGACACAGACTACTACCTAGATCTCAAGTTTTATAACCTAGATCATCCACAATAGTTAATTTTTAGATAAGTCTCTATTTATCCCTATTTATTAATATTATTAAAAATTAAAAAGAAGTCAAAGGTCATAAAAAATATTAATTATTACATATTTATTTAACCGATTTAGACATCTTAGACCTTTAACCAAACATAGGAATTACTTGTGTAAAACCCTAAAAGGTTAAATAATTTGGTGAACAAATCTTAATTCAAATATTGCATCAAAACCTAACTTGAATTAAAATTTAATTTTTGTGCATTATATTTAGGTATGAATACTTCTATTTTTATGATTTTATTTATATAAACTAGTGAATTAAAATAAATTTTACATTAGGGTTTAAATTTATTTTATATCTACTTTAAATTGTTGTAAAAGAAACCCTATATTTAAGAAACCTGACCTTAGATGGTCTTAGGGGTTGTATCCTTTTTTATCCTATTTTCATTATCTACTATTAATTATTCAAAATTCATATATTCTATTGTAGTAGCTTATTTCAATTTATTTGATATATGCCATCTAAAAAAGCTATCTCTCTTCCCCTAATAAGAAGTGTTAGAATAGGTGGTAATATTATAAATCATATTGAGATTCCATCTATATGAACCTATAACAAGGATAAGGAACCTATTAAAACTCCATATATGAATCCTTCACAACTTGATTATGTGGAATTCAATGACAATGCATCTAAGGATGAACAATGTAACCAAGAATAAGATCAAGTCCATATTTAAGATCAAGACACTTTACCTCCACTTAATGATAATTATATAGTTGTGAACAAGGATGGGGTATTATAAGGATTCATAGATAGAATTTAAGAACTACCCCATGATCATGTACATATTTTACATTCCATATTATAAATTAATAATAAGAACAATAATAGTTAATATTCAACCCCTCTAATTAATGATGTTGTTACACCTTTAGTAAGGCCCACTAAACCAACTCAAATATCACAAACCAAGCTTGTTATTCAAACATCAATGATAGATACACAACTTATATCTAGTTATTCTCCTCTAGATGTAAAATCCCTTATGTAACAAGTTCTTTCTCTATAATATAAGGTGTTACATATTAAATAGGGAGCAACTAAGCCATCACATGCCTTGGATTCTAACATTCTATTACATATACATTTGGTACATCATATTTACGAAAATCCTTTTCCATATAATTTCATTTCACCTAAGCTCACATTTTTTATGGTAAGGGTGACCTAGAGCATCACCTCAGAGCCTTTCACATATCATGCTTAGATTGTGTCTCCAATGATTGGATTCTTATGAAGCTATTTCCATGAAGTCTCAAGGATTATGACCTACAATGGTTCTCTGATTTGACCAACCAATATATCATGACATTCAATTCTTTAGCAAATATGTTCCTATCACACTTATTTATTAACATAAGTGAGAAGATATCATATGCACAAGTGGCACAACTAAAAAAAATTTAAATGAGCCCATATATAATTATGTCTTATGATACAAGACAATATTAAGAAAAAGGACTTTCCCCATGGTAGATAAATAACTTCAAGATATATTCAAATAAAGTCTATTACCAGCATTGCACAAAGCAATTTATTCAAGAAGTTTCCCACATTTACTGATATCTAACACACAGTTAAGGAAGTAGAGGTAAAGCTCTTAAAAATGGGTAAACTCAAGTACATGAATGGATAAAATTCAAATATTAATATTAAAAAAAACATCCATACAAGGTCAAGACCATAGAAAAGAAAAGTGATAAAAATGACACAATTAATACAAATTCATATCCTTTTCCTAGATTGGTTTTATCAACTCCTCAGTACAGAGTCTTCACTAATCTACTAGAGTCAACAACATGAGTTCTACAATAACTATTGGAATGAAATGTAATATCTCTCCCTCTCATTAAATAGGTTGATAAAGCATGACCTCTTATAAAGAGTTATGATTCAAATGCATTATATGAATATCACAAGGCATAAGGCCACATGATAAATAGGTGCATTATCCCAAATCATAAGATACAAGATCTCATTTAGGTAAATATTATTGAAGTGGGAACACCCATAGAGGCAATAAAACAAAAAATAGAGTCAAAGGCACTTAATATATTTTTATATCCTTTCCCAAAGCATATAACTAATAATGCAAGGGGCACATTAGGTATTCATTATATATACCAAGCTCATCCATCATTAGCTTCCTATCACTCAGTATTAGAGTAAGACATTGTGGATGATGAAACATATTTACATCCGCTCTTCATATGAGCATATATAGACCACCATCCTAGCCATAGTGTTATGGTTGACAATGGGTCAAGCATAAGCATGCATACCATGACACTCTTACAACACTTGGGCTACACAAATTAGGATATATTACCTATATATACATTCATTAATGGTTTTAGTGTCCATATTTATATCTATATTTGGGATATTATGCTTCTATTATAGGTTGGACCAACGCACATAGCCACTCTATTTCTAGTAGTACCTAGTGTAGGTGTATTTGACATATTGTCGATGAAGCCATAGTTACATTAGCTTTGAGCCATATAATATACATTACAATGATGCCTAAAGTATATGGATGTTAAATAAGTGGTTAAGATTGAGGGTGTCCTAGTTGAGTATCTTTTTACCATCTCATAGGTAGTCCCAACATAGATTCCAATCACACTTCCAACATCGATACCAGTTCTAATTCTACTTCTAGTTTCATTACTAGATATTTCATGATTATTAGTTAAAATAGAGAGTACATATCTTATTCACACATCAAAATTTATAATAGAGTCCTTAGATAAGGACAAGTCTACTTATACAATGTCTACATGCATGCATACTCTCCCTCAGAGATCATTAATAGAGAGACCATTGTATCATATATATGTCAAAGATTATAGAAGACCTTCCTCTACTTAGTTTATGTTGAGATAAATTATATTTGGGTCTATGGGTTCTTAGTATAGGGTAACTATATCACATATAACTTATATGTCTACCAGATGGGTCCCTAAGACCTGTATAGTTCATAGGGCATCATGTTAATGCCACCATATTATAATATCACTACTCAAGTAGATTCAGGTTTATATTATACAACACACCAGATCATGGGATCATAGTTTCCATTTCACACTATATACAAGATCATAATTCCACTCTTCAATATGGGTCTTGGTTATGGTGAGTCTCCCATGAGACTCATAGGTTAGTATGGTTCCTAACCTATCACACACTTCCTTATCTCTCTCGATCCTTGTACATAGTTTATTTTCATATCCTTGTACATAGATTATACTCAAAAAACACAAAAACAATATAATATGTCAAAATACAAAAACATTAAAATATTTTAAAAATACAAAATTTTACAAATTGTATGCATTACTATGTTTACATTTATACTAGTTGGTTGATATTGCATATTGCTAGCTATCTTACTATAGTTGGTTTTATCATACACATATGTTTCACTTGTTCTTATCAAGTGCTTGTAGATTTTAGATAGGAATATGATCCACTACATTGATCTAGACCAACTATCATCTACCCATTAGGGTCATTTACATTGATCCATGTTTTTACATTTGATACATCCATCCACTCAAGGGCAGCTCATACACAATTATTATAACCAAGTTTTATCTTTACATACTATACATTCTAATTATGTATTGATTTATCTTGATATTGATCATTACTCATTGATCAGATTTTTTTTGCCGACTATGACTAGTTAGCCTCAATATATATGCATCTTGGCATTTACATAGATTTGTATTGCATAGATATACATGATTTAATTTTTAGTTCCTAGATTAGACTTGATTGTGTTTCCTATGATTCTTCCATATTTTAGGGCATTTGGATATACCATTATTCCTTGGCTTCTATGCCACTTCTCTATTTTTATGCCTTGGATATGTGCACATGTCCCTTATGTGTGATTTTTCATGCTTTTATATGTGGACATTTGAATATGTCCTTGTATGTTTTCAATCTCAAAATTAGTGACATGTGCTCATGTCTCTTGTATTATGGCCCCTTGGCCTACATTTTTGAATTCCTTATGTGTTTATATGTTTAATTCCTTGTATGGTTCTACACCATGAAACGTGTATTTGGTTGTTACACACACACCAATTTTCAATGCCATGAGTGACCTCATGCATCTACCCTTCCTACTTGGGAGCCTTAATGGACATCATGCCCCATCCCCCTAGGTAGTTACTTAGATTTACTACTATTATACATTGATTACATCTATCTTGACACCCTTTTGCACTACTAGATTATAACAAACATCTTACATTTCATATTTGTGTTCAAATAAATTTACATTCTAATTTTATGTTTTACATTATATTAGAATATCATGCACATGATTCAGCTAACAAATTTTACAGAGCTACTTATTAGAGGAAAATTCTTTCAAAGATTTCATAACTACCCTCAAAAGAGGGGGAATTTATAGAGGTTGTCATAGAGATCAAGATATTACATTGATTTTCATAGATACATTTAATCACATAGTCTTAGTTATATAAATCAAACTCAGGGCAAACATAAAATAGAACAAAGACTCAACAGTCAATTCAGATCACATAGAAATCAGACTAGGTAGTCATTAGCACCCATATTGGGACACTAGTGACACATGCCACTACTGTCCACTATCGGGCACTACTATCTAGTAGCCCTAGCTTTAGTATAGTCTAGATCATTTATATGAATATACTAAGTATAGTATAGATTTTCATAGATACAATCATAGGTTTAGAAATTATGTTCAAATTTAGATCAGATTCATTCACTTCAATTCAAATTCATATTAATTATCATATTTGGGGGAATCATGCATGATATGATCAATCATACATTCATATCTATTACACAAGTTCACCTATTACATAATTTATATTTATTATACTCAAATATCAGATTGGGGGTATGTGTGTGGCACATAATTTCCATATACTCAACTTATGATAGGTTGATCAAATGGAATGGAAAAATCTATGTCATTATATACATTGTATTCAATTTTTATCACATTCCATATTTTAAATATATTCATTCCTTGATCTATCTATAGTGGTTGGCATTATAAAGTGGTTTAGAGCCACCTAATATACTTGAGTGGCCTTGAAGCTAAATACATAGTTATATTACTCAGTTAGATACTTTTATCACTTTTTGAAGTATAGTTACATATGCATCTACTTCATACAAGGGGAAATGATGGAGTCATGGCATACTTGAGTTTTTTATCCACTTTTATGAGAGGGTTCAACACACTTGTAGTCTTATCTAAGCTATTCATAGATATTAGGATCCACCAAATTGGCCAATGATGGAGTCAAAACTAGATTGAGTTCTTGAGCCACCCATATGAATATTGAGCAAGCTATCAACTAAATTTAAGATATTCAATGATATGATCACTATGAAAATTCACACACATAGCTTTCCACTAGGTTCATGCATTGGTTTGCATACCCAAGAAGGTGTATTCATTCTTTTCCTCTCTTTACTCATCTTTACTCAATTATTTCATTTTAGCATAGTCTTTTGATTTTTATTATCTCTTAAATAAGGATTGAGTTTTACATGTATCATTTTAGGAGATTACTTTGGATCATGTTACACATACGTAGACCTAGATTCATATAATCAAAACTTAGATACATATGCTTTACTTTTAAGGTAAGTATAGTTATGCTTCTTTTTCTTTTATACTAGTCATTTCAATTTGTTACATTACTAGAATAAATGGGGGTAAATGTAATCACCTAAAAGTGGTAATTGGATGCTAAGAGTGTAACTTGATCAATTAACCCATCCCTAGGTTAATCCACATACCTATTCTTGAGAATTAGACTTACATTTCTAGTCATTCAGTAGACCAAGGTCACCTACAACTAGTCTTAACATAGTCCTAGAACTGGCATCTTAGACCCCATTCCAAATTTCTTGGTAGTTTTATAAAAAGACATTAGTAGCACATTCAGGTCACTAAAAACACATGGTGTTAGTGTTCCCAATTGGGTGCTACTATCCTTAGCCTTAGCTCTTCCTAATAGATAGTTTTTCAAATCTATGCCCTTCTTAAGGTATGCTTAAGATCATTTTCTTACCTATACAAGAAATAAAATATTATAAATAAAAGTATAATCCACCTCTATTCACTAGAGGGAAAATATATGCCAAATCTATTCAAATCAAAGACACATTTGTGCAAAATCAAGGTATTTGATCCCTTTTATGTCTTACTTTCTACATACTACCATATACAACAAACTTAAGTCCAATTTAAAATCATTGCAAATTTCAAGCACATTCAAGGCATCGAAGGCCACTCTGATTCTAGAATTCACTTGCACATACATCAAACACTAGGTGGGAGAACTACATTAAACATGATCCCTCCTCAAAGTATTGGTATGTAAGAAACTCTCTACACAGTGGGGTGTTGAGGATATCCAGTCCATCCTCCTAACACACAAAAAATTATTTTTTATGCCATATTTATAAATATATTAGGGTTTGTACATTAAATCAAGTTTTTAGGTACAATATAGAGCTACAAGTTTTGGTCACATAGGAACAAAACATACAGACATAGGCATAAGTACTCCCCAAAAACATGAAGAATCTCATAAATGGACATTAGTGCCACATTGAAGACACTACACATAGATGGTACTACTATCTAAAATGGGCACTAATATCTAGTGAATAATTGAATATAATAATCCTATTGATGACATAAATTACTACCCAAATATCACTTTTCAAAACCTAGATCATCTGTGATAGTCAGTTTTTAGCTAAATCTCTATTTATCCCTATTAATTCCTATTATTATAAATTTAAAATAAATCAAAGATCATAGAAAATCATGACTTAATTATTACATATTTCTTTAAATGATGTAAAAATCTCAGCCCTTTAACCAAACATAGGAATTACTTGTGTAAAACCCTAAAAGGTTAATCATAACCTAACCTAAAGTGGGGAACCAGGGTTTTAGATATAAATAATGATACAAATATTACATAATATATCTAGATAAATTATATGAAACATGATATAAAACTAATAAATACCTAGAGTCATCACATATAGATGTATTGACCATTTTTTATAAGATAGTTGCATTGATATTTAGATGGTAGCATTAACGTAAATGTCTACAGGTCAACACAAATGCCTAGATAACCATACATAATATTTACATAATCTGACAACTAGTTATTAAACATTAGATAACCCATTTTCATAAATATACATCTCAAATTTATTTATGCATCATTTCATAAGTTAACTATTATTTCTTCTTTGTGATTACATAATCAAAATACTATTTGGCATTGTACTTTCCATATTTAGCATTTTTTGTAATTCAACACTAAAATTAAATATCATAAATAGAATTACTTAATTTTAAAGATTTTAAGAATGTGTTCCTTCACTTTTAAATATATTATTCATCTTAACCATAAATTTTAAAAAGCATTAAACATTTGGTGAACATGACCTCTATCTCCTTGTGAAAAACCCTAGTTTGGCCTAGTGTTTCCTAATTTTTTATTTATAAACTAAAAATATTTTAGGAATTAGATTTGAATTTATTATAAATGAATCATTAAAGTTTAATATGGATATATATAATACTTATTTCATTACACAATATATGATGGTAACACTTTTTTGTTAATTTCCATACATTTCTAAATCAATCAAAGATATAATCAAATGGAGTAACCAAATTGGTCAATTTAAATAGAGTGTTTTATTCAAGAAGATCATAATTTAATCTCTTTACAAATCTTATTTTAATAATATTGATTCTTTTCCTCCTCACCCTAAAGAGGGTGATAGCTACCATCCCTCTATCAAGGTTTAGGATATCACTTTTCTAAGGGGTAAGGTGGCCCATCCTATGGTTTCAAAGGAAGGTAATTGACATATCCTTCCCAAAACCTCTCCACCTCCCACATATCATATATATGGTGTGTGTATTCATATTCAATCTAAAATACCTAGATTTTGTGCTTGAAAAACCCTTAAAGATCAAACCATCATTATGAGCAAGTTAATATAAGAGTTCAAAGTTAATTTTAGTTCAAATATCACATCATTGGAAAATAAGATTACATGCCTACATAATCCAAAATATGTTAGTGTTAATCATGTGTTTGCATATTCATTTAGTAATGTTGTGTTGATAAATGTTTCATATAAAAATAATAATCTAATAGAGAATTAATCTATAATTAGTGATTCAAAAAATGATCATAAAGATAATAAGAGTCCAAGTGAGGTTCCAAGGGAAATACTTATAAAGAATTTGATATTATAGATTCAAAAAGTGAACATAAGGCCAATAAGATTCCAAGTGAGATTATAAGGGAAATTATTATAAATAAGTTAATAAAATTACCTCCTATACATTATCTTAAAAGGTCAAAATACTATTGTGCATATTATATAATGCATGGGCATCATACAAATTATTATTTTTCATTGAAGGATAAAATATAAAGTACATTTTATAGTGGTGATCCTATATATTTAGATAAAACAACTAGAAAATCCACTCACATTATGAGAACCTATCCTAAAACACAAGTGTAAAAATGAAAAAAGGGTTACTAAAGAATGATTCAAAGTAAAAACAATTAAAAATGGAAAAAATAGAGAAAGAAAATATTCAAAAGGTAAAGTTAGACTAAGAAATGTTATAAAGTGATCAAGATGAAAAGGATAAAAATCCACCTCTCAATAATGATAATTATATTTCAAAATAATATGGTTTTAAACAAAAATATTTACAATACTTTGGTTATCATGGTTATAAATCGGGAATAAATTCATAAGGCATCACTCATCCTATCTCCACAGCTGATCATAATGATCATCAAGGATTGGAATTTATTGGTAATACTAATGAAAATAATTTAAAGGTGTATATTAATTTGTTAATTCAAAAGAATAACCTAAAAATGGAAACATGTCCAAGGAAAATTAACAAATAAAAAAAGAAAATAAAAACTTGGGAAAAGAATAGGTATAAAAGAAATATTTACAAAAGGTAAGACATACATCAAAATGATGATGTTACACATATGATTTTATATGAAGAAATTACAAACCATTCATCAAAGCACCAAATACATAAACCTTGAATAGATGTAAAACAAGGTCAAAATATCATAGTTAACCCAACTTATGAATTCAATATATAAACCTATAAATTATTTACATCTATGTGATATAACATGGAGCACGTGAATAAAGATATTTCATCCAATTTTTTGTGTTGGATATATTAAATTCATTGTCACACTTGGATCCAAATCATGTTATTTTGATCTGCATATTAATCTATTTTTGACTAAAATAATGTTAAACTCATAAAACCATGGTTACTAGCAATAAAGTAAAATATTTTTGAAACAAAGATATCAAGTATAAACTTATCAAAAGAACATGATGCAATTTATAATTCTATTATGCACACTTATGGTACATTTCATTCTAGAAATGTTATTCATTTACCACTCCTCATATATTATCATACACATATTGAGATAATTGGATAACTTATGCAATTTCTATGAATATTCCCAAAAATAAAAAAAATTACAAAATTCCAAAATTCCAACAAATCAAATATTCAATAAAATACAAAAACATTCAAGTAATTCAAAAAAACCTTAAATATTTAGAATTTCATATGTTTTTTATATTTTCCATATGTTTTTAACATTATGTTAGTATATATCATACCATTTATATACACACATATGTTTCATGGGTACTTGAATGTGATATATGCATACATTAGATCCATGATATCTCAAGAAAGTGGATGTTGGACCTTTCCTCTTCTAGTGTGATACAATAATTTGGGGGAATCTTGCTTCTATATGATTATGATTTATATAGGTCCTATGTTTTTATGATCATTTTCTATTATATTAATGAACATATATATCTTACACATGCCTATACTCATGTTGATATCTTACACAATGTATTTGAAATCCTATTTTATATGAAATTTTGACAATAATGTATGTAAGGACTAGTATGACACATTTATTCTAGTTTATTATGTCTCATTACTTCATCTATTTACATTGGATTACTTGAGTGTACTTATTTTTTGCTTATTTGTCTTGCTTATGGAACATTTAAAAATGTTCCTTTGCTTGTTGTCTACAATGCCCTAATTGTTTCTTGTTTATTTTATGTGTGTAAATTTTCACATGTCCACTTTATTGTGTGATATTTTAACATGCCCCTTGTTTTTGGTCTCCTTGGACCCTCTTTTTGTGTGTGAAATTTAAGTACTCTTGTATGTGTCATTAATTATTTTATGATATTGTAATATTATATACATTTCCATGATTCACATCATGCATCTTAGGTATTTTTATGGATGAATATTATGGGTTTAATTATAACTAATTCTAAATGACACTACTATATGTTTCTTTTACTACATGATTCACATATATAAAACATAGTTGTCTTATCCTTTTGAGATATGGTGATTATCACTTTTTCAATCCCTTCACCTCAAAAGGGGGAATATCAGTGGGATCATGCCATAAAAGACATAACTCCACATTCATAGTTTACAAAATGGGGAAATTTTTATTTAGTTCACATAGTTTACATGATTTAGATATACATTTGGGACATAATTTTATGCATTGCACACATATTTAAGACATATATTTTCACATTTGTGATAAATATTATACACATGTTATAGATCAGAGATTAAATTTTGATAGATAATTTATATTGATAAATATTTTAGGTGCACATCACCAAATTATAGATACACTTTTAGATTACACACATTTATGCACCAACGTTACCAAGATGCATTATTTGAGCTTTTATTTATTATAGTAATTGGATCTTTTTGATTAGTGAGATTGAGATTATATGAAATTTATGGAATTGAAATCATGTTTATATTATTTTGGGTTGATATGATTACAGCATTTGACTCAGGCAAGATTGGTTATATTAGCTAGATTGGTTATACTTGAGTTATACTTGAGTTGTGCTCTCAATGGACTTGGCATAATTAATCCTTATATTAGATTGGGAGAAATTATCACCATAAAGTTATAATAATAAAATATTAAATGTTAATTTTTTAACCTATTTATAATGCTTCAGCTAGGAAGCATGTCTAACAAGACAAACTACCAAAGGGCATCATGGTTGTTGACAAATTTTGCCACCATTGGTCAAAGTTACTTATGTGCAAGTTTTTAGAAAGACTCCATTCATGGAGTGAATATTAAAAAAAGGTATTAAAAAAATAATATAAAATTCATAAAGATAAAACCATGATTATGAATAGATCATAAGTCTAATTTTGGCAGAAGTTTCTTCATTCCTTTAGCAAG
Organism: Torreya grandis; assembly: GCA_037957365.1. NCBI lineage: Eukaryota > Viridiplantae > Streptophyta > Pinopsida > Cupressales > Taxaceae > Torreya > Torreya grandis. Next base: position 1,598,254 of record JARHVA010001958.1, read on the forward strand.
CTATCTACAAGCTAGTAAGGGCAATTTTCAAATGTGAGTTTCATGAAGGAGAAGAAGATTTGGTTAGAATTTTATTAGGGGAATATTGGGTCCCATATTAAATCAAAATTATATTATTTTTTTGTAGGTTACATGTGCTTAAATTTATTAACAATTGTTAAGAAGGAAAGGTGCTCTAAAACCCTTCTAAAACCCCAATATTTCAGTTTTAGGTAATATGTTTACATTTTTGAGTTATTTGATATAAATTAAAATTTGTGTGAGATATTATGAGGCATAAATAAAATTAATACAACTTAATAAGCCAAAATTTCAATGCAAATAATATATAAAGGTAAAGGTACAAGTTGAAGGGTTTCAAGCATGCAAGAGAGATAATCAGAAAAAAGAATTTTTTGAGAGGTTTAAGAAATTGTTTGAGCACATAAAATAATTTTAATGGATATTAGATCTTTATGCCTCATAAAACTCAATAAAATATCAAAATTAGACATACGTGTATTCATAAATGAAATTGTGCAAGCTAAGAAACACCAAAAGTGCAAATTTTAAGTTTTATTAAATAAAATAGACTGAAAATTTTAATTGAATATATTTTTTAATTTAATTTAAGGTTTAAAATTATTTTCATGTCTGTAATATACCTGAGGAGATATAAAATGGCAAAACATAGGTCTGTTCTTGAAGGAAATCAAGGTTTTTCACTATTTTACTCATAAGTAGAGTTAGAAATGAGTGTTTCATATCTTTATAAGAGGAAAAAAATATTTTATAGTGTTTATAATTAATTAATAGGTATTAATAAATTATTATTAAATGAAATACAATTCAAAATAAGATCATACCAAATAAAAATGTCTCCAAGTCATCCTACGGGCAACAAGCATGCACTTTTTTGTGAATTTTTATTTGAGAGTTTGGTTAAGATTTTTTGTGATTTAAAAAAATTTCCAGGTTTTAAATATTTATACCTATCCAATTATAATATGAGGATTATTTTTTGTGTCCTACAACTCATTTTAGACTGCTAAATCCAAATCAGGGTTTCTTGAGGCCTAGATAGCATAAAAGAGTAATTTTTAAAGTTGTATGTGAAATTTGAAGCTAAAAATTTGTTTGAAGGTTTTTGTAACCATGGTGATGATTTTATAATATTATTTAAACTGATAATATATTAAAATAATTAAAATTCATCAAGTTTTATGTTCTCATGGTGAATTCAAAAAGCTTGTCAAACCACTATAGAGGAGCATATCCAAGAGGGACCAATATGGAGAGATGTGAATGTCCATAAGATAATGAAATTTTATAAATTATATTTCATATATTTAAAAAAAAAAAAAAATTTCATATCTCTCTTTCCTTATATTCCACTTTTGAGTAAGATAACAATTCACAAGATTAATGAATGAATTGTGCATTCAACAACCTTGCCTAGTCAAACACATGTGCTTAGAGCTATATGGAGATAAAGAAAGGGTTAAGAATTTATTATAAAAATAAAATAAAGGTTAATAAGGAGTATACATTAATTAAATAATACTTTATATCTCCTTATATGCACCATTTGAGTTAAAATTATAAAAAGGGTCACATCAAACTATAAGAAGCCTTCAAGGAGCCATATAAAGGTGGAGAAAGAAACATGAAATAATGGAGGAGTTAAGTTGAAGTATCAATTAATAATTGAGGCCCTATTTTAATGGAGGATAATATTTAAAAATCAACATGAAATATCTCTCCTACTATGCCACTTGGATCAATTTGGGTGTTATAACCCTTCAAGTTGTACTTAAAATTAAATTTTAGAAATGATATTTCATGGATATTTTAAAAACATAAATTTCATATATATCTCTCTCTCCTTCTATGCCACCTTTGAGGAAGAAAACAATTCAAAAGATTAATGAATGCATTATGCATTCAACAACGTTGCCTAGTCAAACACATGTGCTCATAGCTATATGGAGATCAAGAAAGGGTTAAGTTTTTGTTATAAAAATAAAATAAAAGTTAATAATTAGTCTTCATTCATGAAATAATACTTGATATCTCCTTCTATGCACCATTCGAGCTAATTTTATAAAAAAGGTTAAGTCAAACTATAAGAAGCCTTCAAGGAGACCTAGAAAGGTGGAGAAATAAACATGCAAGAAGAGAGGAGTTAAGTTGAATTATTGATTAATAATTTAGGACATATTTTCATGGAGGATAATATTAAAAAATCAAAATGCAATATATCTCCTACTATTGCCCTTGGATCAATTTGGGTGTTACAACTCCTTAAGTTGTACTTAGAGTAATTCAGTAAACTTATTTTTTAAAATTATTACTTAAAATTCATTCACTCAACCAAATTTATAATAAATAACTTTAACCAATCATAATCAACAACTTATAATAATAATGGTTTCAAAATTCCAATACTATAAGTAATATAATCTATCACAATATTAAGGAAAGTAAATACATTAAGACTCAGCTACAGTTGGTGCACTAATACAATAACTGATATTCAACATATACAAATGAAATACAATTAATTTTCCTTTAAGAATTTATAATTAATATAATAAATAAAAACCAAACCTTTTAGAACTTGTGTCATACCAACTCATGTATCTCTCATCAACTCAAGTGTAGTCTCTTGGCAAGTAGTACTATTATGGGGAGGGAGAGCATCATCCAGGTTCTTTTCCACACCAACCACAAACCAATGATCTCCAAAATAATTATGTATCAGGTAATGGACCTCCCTTCATGGATAGGTATATATAATGGTGTGGGAATCCAGAGAACAAGCTAGTACCCTTGTGTGCATGATACAAATAAACATGCAATGTATCATAGAAAACCTATTCTATTACAAGATATATCACTGACATGCAAATCATACATACCAAAGATAATGTCTCACTATACATTAATTAACCATACTATTTATACTAAGTACATCCTCATATAAATCATATAACATGCTATACATAGGAGTAAGAAAAATATACATTTATTCATCTATGCATGAATGAATCTTACATTCAAATCAATCCTAAACTAGAAATAATGATCACTATTTATACCAATTTGATAAAACACATAATAAACCATAGATTTCAAATACTACAATAATATTCAATTAGTTACACCGTATGACAACCCATATTATCATAGTCTGGTGTTCTTAGACATAACTACTAGTTTTCCCATAATTGTTTTATACAAAGAAGTCATAAATAGTTAGAATCATAAGCTTTTATCAAGAAAGTACATATAACAAAGTAATTTACAAAAAAACATAAAAGTCTAACCTAACATTCATTTACACTCTCAAGATGGTATGCACGCATACATGTTGTCCTACTAACTATTTCAAAACATATTGTTCAATTAATAACCAACATAAACATTTAATCAGTCATCTTAGGTGAGAGTCTAAACATATAGCTACAATATGTACCATTTGAGCATATGCATTTAATCCAAAGTATTATATGATATCCCATACTATCATATCTCATTATGTATGAGTACCCTAATCACACATGAACAAACAATCTTACACTATAATTTTTTAAACAAGCAAGTACATGATTATACCTTTTGGGTATATCTTAGATTATATTGCACATTAATAATCAGATGAAAACACAATATTAAATCACACATCACGATGTATTATTTTATTCTAGAAATTTATAATCACTTGCATTTATTAATATTCTCATAACCTATATTCTAAAAATAATATTTATCACTAACAACTATCATAATCTCAAAATAACTCTTAATCAAGTTAAACCTTGTATGAACATAACTCAACATTCAAATTCAACATTTAATATTTAATAATTTAACATTTTATTAAAATTTAATGTTTCCTTCCAAATTGAGCATACATAACATTCCAACATTGATTTTTGATAAATATGGTACAAGGTAATGATCCTTATAAAGATCCCATGAAAGTCATACTCTTTTATGTATTTTTTTACTCGAGTTCATAACACAACTTGACTGACTATGCTAGTAGGGCAATCTTGACTGGTTGTGAATTAGCTCAAAATGTAAAATGGAAATCTTAGGCAAACATAAAGTTCCATCAAAAATTCAATCTTGTATTAAAAAGGATATAATTAAAATAAGGATTCATCAATAAAATTAAATACTCTACGTTTGGTTTATATAGATTTGATATTAATATAAATACACATCATTTCATAGAGTTAATTCAACACTTTTATTATGACCGGGCTTTTCAATCTAGAGAGTGGCATTTGAGACTCAAAATTTTAGGCAAATATTGGGTACTTATTTAATTTTAAACACCACACAGTGTAAAATATGCACACCTATCTAGGATGTTTCTCATAAAATGAAGCATAGGCTCTAAAAAAGTCCATACTTAATCAAAACACAATAATATAAAGTGAAAACACAGTAGTATATGCATGAAACATAGAATAAAAGAGTGAGACTTCCATCAACACAATCCAAAAGAGTGAAATATTATCATGGTATTAGACATATGTCCAAAAAAAATAGGTTCTAGATAACCAAATATGCCATCTTCATTATTTATAATTTTGGAAAAGAAAATTAGACACAAAAATCCAAGGCAAGATTAAAGACTCAATTATTTCATCTAAAGGCTAGGCGTACTATTTTTTTTATAGAGATACATTTCCTTGAATTTATTTTACATTCCTTTGACTTGGAATCTCATAATGACATGGAATTTTAGTATTTAACTCTAGGTTTCAATATTTATAAATGTAGAGTTTCGGTTTGAACTCTGTTTCAATTTGTGACTTAAAAAAAAAGTATGTAGCTGATGATTACAATGAAGATTTTCTTAGAATTTATCTCATGAAATGGAATCTGACCCACTTATATCCAACATTAAGTGGAGATAATTATTTGAATAGGTACATGGTGAGACATTTCTATATAGACAATGATCTTAGGGAAATCATTTAATAAGTGTGTGTTGTAAATGGAGGTAGTTTATAAGTTAACATCCCCTCAAGATAGGGATTTAAATGATCTTTCACAGAAAATGGTTACCAAATATTCGTAGTATGAAAGGAAAATGAAATTCCCTATTCTCCCTTAGTTGGTTTTATACTTTAATATATCAAGCGTTAGATTGTATAATCAGGGATTTTAATTTGAAATACTCAGTGATTTATTAAGACTTGACACTTCACTAAGTTGACTCAACATTTAACTCAACATTGCCATATCTTAACTAAGCATACCATTTATATATATAAACTAAGTAATTCTAAATCACATGCTCAGCCTTTAATATTTTATACACATAAAATTCCACTTTATTTAAATATTGAGTAGATTATATTGATAGTTTTGACCATGTATGCCAATAACAAATAATGCTTTATAATGTGAAATTATGTTTTATTAGAAAGGGAGTCTATATATCTTAATGTATTATATTATATTAATCATATTGGTAGAGCATATTTTGTTATTAGGGATTCAATAAACTCAATCCATAGCAAAATAAAATGGTCTATATATCAAACATGATTCAGTGGATATGTCACAATTCAATCCGATATAGGCCTTATCAAAATTAAAGTAATAACCCCTTCAGTTAATCCTTGTACAGTCTATTACATAGTTGGATTCTAGATATAATATACTACTTAATAACATTTCATATTGCTTATTTTGTTTCATTAAAACAATACCAATTTTGAATGATTGTCCATTCCTTTTAAACTATCCATGTAAATCTTAAGTGGATTATCTGCATGGTAATGTGTTTTACTCTAAAAAAAGGGTGTCATTATTATAAGGACTTAGACTTATAATTCCAATATAAATATAATACACATGTATAATAAAATATATGTAGGTCATGCTATAAAACTTAATTATAATTACAAAACCTACCTCTATATTGCTTCTAAACTGAGTAGGTACAAACTGGTATCCTTTCTCTCCTTATTTCTTTTCTATCTTTCCTTTTTTTTTTCATGTCTCCCTATGTTATTTTTTTTTTAAATTTCAAGAGGCTTTGTTTATAAAACTAAACCTCTCCCTACAAGCTACCTCTTTTTCCTTCATTTATAATGATTTATACTATCTTTTACTCTTTAATTCTATTACTTAATCCTGAGTTCTTTTTTATTTTCTTAAATCATGCATGTTAAATCCTCCTTTTAATTATAATTATAATCTTTGAGTATTTAATGCAATCCATGCATTGGCATTTGGTTTTTAAGTTATCTTTATCTTTGATAATTAAATAAAGATATTAATTTCTAACTTTCAAAGAAATCTCATGCATGTTTTTCAAGACTAAGTTTAATTTGTCTTAAGTCATAGTTATAACTTTAGGATAACTCAAGCTCTTGAAATTAATAAAGGTAATTGTTTATTTATTTAACAGATATTTAATCTAATCATTACTTCTAATTGCAAGATAAACGTATCTTTAATAACTAGCAATTGAATATCTATTTCCTGATTTATTCTAAAAAATCAAGATAATTTAATAGAATCTAATGAAATTAAAAACTAAATACACAAAAAAATATAATCAAAACATATTTCATTAACTACACACTAATAATTAAAAAATGCTACTCACATAGCATTATAAATCTAATGTGTTTGTGTGTAGGGTCACTACCAATTTCTTTGTCATCGCTCAATCATTCCATCTAGCTCATCCTCTCTAATGATGCTCTCCCTCATCAAGGTCTGAGGGTAGGATCTATCCTACATCCAACTAACAAAAAGTAGGTAGTTAGTTTGACTCATCATAAATATCAACCAATGATTCAAAAATAATAAATACAAATACTTAGTGTATAAAATTATTAAAATACAACTATCACATAATGTATACTAATTGATAATATCACTATCCCATTAAAATATATGTCAAAAATATCAAATCAAAGTAATGTTAATTAGATAATAACCATACTAATCCATAAATTTAAAGGTTATTAATTATAAGGTGAAATTGGGATGTGACATCATCTCCCCCCCCCCAAAAAAAATGGTCATCTCCCTAATGGCTCTTATTTAAACAAAAATTATGATTAAAAAACATAGTTTGACAACATAAAACATATTATCAATTATCATATCATGCATATAAATACAAATTTTACTTGAAGAACTCATTATAGCTCTCTCATTTAACACTATTCTTAGTGTATAGGTATCACAATACCCTACTTGATAACATTTCCTATCATGCAAATAAGTTTTGAGAATGTCACTTATGCTGATTAGTTCTTATCATGATCACCTGGAGGTCCAGAACCACAAGACAAACCCATAATAACTTGGTAAAAGTCTTAATGATTTTTAAAAAACACATGATATTATCACAAAACTCAAAACAAATGACCAAGAAGAGTTCTAAAAAATCCTCCAACCCCTATGCACATATCCCTTATTTAGAGAGATTATTTCTCATATCAGAGAAAAGTATTTAGGGAACTTGGTAAGAATGATGTGTATATGTTAATACTATAACTATACCACATAGTTTTAGACAAGTATAACATGTTAATACTGTCATTACTCAATTAGATCTCCAAACAAGTATGTTAATGAATAAGAATTGGTAATAATGCATACAAAATCATGGAATACCTATCCACATGGAACACCCATCTATAGTATACATGCGTATGGACATACAACTAAATTTGATAAGTTTCACCTATCAAATTCTAGATTTGTGGGATCTAACTTAGTACCAATAATCTAAGTGTTGTCATTTGAAATGTGCACCCATGGATGTTCTATAGCATGGAAGAGTTTTTAGCTATGGGGTGATAAGCACAAAGGTCTAGTGTAGGGCATGAGATTCTGAGGTGTTGGGCACATAAGTATTACCACTTAATTACATGTGTAATAATTTAGTATCTCATTCCAATGATGGGAACATATCCAAGGTATGGAACCCTTGCACTCCTTAGGATGAGCCTCTAGAGTAGGCTGGATTCTTTCCATTATAAGTGTACCTAGTCTATGACTAACATGTAGGCCTAAAGAGAAGAAAGGTACATTATCTCTAGTCTAAACCTAATTTTATGAGGGAAAAGGGAGGGAGAAGGTAAGAGAGTGCTAAAACATAAAAGTGATGATGCACCTAGAATAGACCGAGTGTTCTTACTATCATAAACATAGTACAAACCTTTGAGAATAAGACAACATTGCATAAGTTCTACCAAGGATATTATAAATGCATAAGTGCTTCACATGGAGGTGAGGGAATGTAGTGCAACATTGAGAGGGATGACAATTGGTCTATATATAATATCAATATAGACCCTAGTGCGATTAGAATATGACCTATAAGTTGGTTTCAAGTTCAATTAGGAGGTACTGTGAATGGACAATGATGAGAGGGGTGAACATTACCCATAGTTAAGGATCAACAAACAAAAATACCACATATATCATTAAAATAACATAAATAGGTGAACTTAATTCTCATTAATGTGTAAGGTTTAACCAATACTAGTGCTCTTAGAGGGAAATTTTCAATATCATGAGGTTGATAAAATATGTTGACCCTTTTACAGTGAAAGAACTAGGATTTTATAGTGATCAAGCTTATTTTACAATAAATGCACCACTTAAGGGTGGTAGATATATCATTGAATCATTTTGTGTTATTATGGCCATGATTCTTGAATTCTGTTGAGTGATTAGTTCTAAATTTGGTGACATGATTACTTCTAGATACATGTGCATAGGGGAATGGAATATTTCTCTAACAAGGTAAGAGGGTGGCATGAATTCAAATTCCAAACTATGATAGCCACTTATATATTTAATTATTTTAGTAATGCCTCAATCTCCTCTCAACTACCTCTAATTAATTCCTTTATATCTGATATCCACCTAGCATGTGGCTTCTTGATGGGCTCTAGGAAGAGTCCTTTCTTTTATTGGGTAGGAGTAGAGTGGACATGATATGTGGGTATTACTTCTTTACTATGGCTACTTGGTGGGTCCCTTTTTCCTTCTACACTAGCCAATGGTGTTGCTTTCATCTATGTTAGAAAGGGACTAGCCTTGGATGAGTGCCAAATCACCACATAGAGGGCTAATGATTTCCTCAAGAAAATTAAGAACTTCCTTCTATTGTATGAGCACTAGGCAACCATGTGATAGTGGTGGAAGGAGGATTACACTCTACACATTTCAAAGGTGCAGATGTAGGATCCTATGCATGATCATGAAAATTAATACATATGCATGGGAAAGTCCTTAGATGAGAGTGTGCATAAAGATTGAAGGTCTTAGGCATATTATTTTTTATTTGTAATCGCTCCATACACACCCCCTCTACTTGGCCATATGAAACTTGGGCCTTGCATTCTTAAAATTGCATGATTATGGATTGAGTGATGAAGGATACTTCATGAGGGCATGCATCAAGAACTCTTATTGGGTGTGAACCATTTTTGGGTCACTACATAGACTTTTCACTAACTACCTTGGGTACAGGTATAGATAGGAGCTATCTATTTACACTTTTCTTAAAGTGCTTGGAACCTCATAGGTGCATAATTCCTCTATAGGATCTTTATGAGTTCTATACAATCTAGGGGTGACTTAGAAAGTCAAAATTTCTAGTGACCTCTATGGGCTGCTTGCCTGTTAAGAAGGAATCTAATGGCCTTTAAAGTAATCCATTGGGCATAGAGTTATTAAAGCTAAAACATACATGGCCTTACACCTAAATATATTTGATTGAGTTCTATCCTCAACAAAGTAAATGGAATGAGAACAAGCAACAAATTTATGAAACACACTTAGAGGAAAATAAAACTAAGCTAAGACTATACAATATACATGTAGACACTCAGGGAAACATAAAAAGCTAATCTAATTTACTATATACAACCTATAAACATGAGTCTTCATCCTCCTAGGTCAAAACAAAAACCTCTTAAATCCTTTATATTTTGTGCCTCACTATTGTTTATATGTGATGGATGGAGGTGATGTGGCTTATGTTTACTATGTAAGAGACATGTCTTAGTTACTTTTGAAGAGTGATTGAGGAAGCTAGCTCACCCGAGCTTATTTTTGATGAATGACTCTATCATGCTACACATAAGCTTTCCTCCTAGATGGATGATGTCCTTGAAGTCAAACCACTCCCTCCTAGATATATTGGTGCCTAGCTACACTCTTTGGTTAGACTAAGCCTCCTATAGCTTGGAAGGCCTACACTTGCTAATTAGAGAGCTCATGAAATTGATAAGATAATTTTGTGATATTATTATATCTTTTATGAACTCCCTTATAAGGCATTTGAGATAATGGACCTAGAGTCCACTTGATACTATAACTTGTTCCTCATCTTTATGCTGCTTACTAAGAAGTTGAGGCTAAAACTAGCCTACAATGTCTTTTAGGGGTGAACAAGTGTATGTAAGGTCATCAAAGAGTAGATAACCATTATTGAATATGATGAATAGATTAACACCCATCACTTAAGAAGGTTGATCTAATTAGATGCTTCCTTCCTACCCCCTAACACATCTAATAAAGGTGCATTCCTTGACCTTGGCCACATCCCAATCTACTTGTAGAGGAGCATAGCCTACACATATGATTTTGAATAAATCATGCATCTAGTCATCACTTGTTGGAACCTATATGTTGATTTCAAAATGATATGGGATTTCTTCCTAAAGCATGCATTCCCTTGATGGCTTTGTTCAACCTCAAGGTCTTGCTTCAGCTACTCTTTTCTCTTCTACATGAAGGGCCTCATTACAACTTCATGACTGATTTCATCTTCTTCAATATTAAATGTAAGCTCATCTATCCAAGAGAGTGCATCATCATCTTTCTCTTACGTACTACCCTATTATGCAGTTGATCTTGTTCATCATCCTCCTATAATAGCTCTAAAATTTTTGATTTAGTGGTGTAAAGAGGGTTACTAATGATGATTTCCTCATCATATTCACTTGAAATATCTTTCTCTTCATCTAAATGATCTTTAATTGCCTTCCATATAACTTGTCCTCCTTTGAAAAGGAAGATGGTGGGAGGGCAGGAGGTTTCAACTAGCATAGAGTGAGGGGATTTTATTAGGTTAGGCATTGTGAAGTTGGGATTCATGGTCCAAGAAGGCTACCATTGATGTGCTTGAGGCTTCTAAGGAGAGATGGGACTTTGAGATGGTATGAGCGTAGGCTTTCTAAAGCTTGGTATTTTTTAAATAGGGGGTTTACTTAAAGGAACAAAAGAGTTATCCTATCTAAAGCTAGGGACTTTGAGAACTAAAGTTTTATGTCCCATAGGTTGGCATGTAAGCACATGGGAAGACAACTTAAATCTAGGGAAAGGAGTTAAGGTGATTGGTTGTGATTCAATTCTCTGTATCTATGAAATTATCTAATGCATCTACTCTTCCTTGGATGTGATCTACCTAGCTAAGCATTCTTCTTCAAGTCTACACTTCTCTATCATCTCCTAGTGCTAAATGTAAGGTTGATGAGCAAGCTCCTCTTATTGCCTATCATACCTTTTCTCTCTTTCAATATCCCTTAGCTATCTCTATAAATCAATATGTTTATCATTGATACTCTTTTGAGGCTAATTAGGAGGGTAGTAACATTGATTGAGAGTAAGGTAATTGGCACAAGGCTTATTAGAAACATAAGCAGGTTACCATAGGGGTTGAATTGGGGGAAGGTTACATGCACTCACATGAGCTTGATATGAGAAATGGGAAATCATGGAAGCAACATTTTCATGTAATGAGGGGGTATAAATACATACTATTAAGAACTCAGACTATTTAAACTAGTAGATTTAGGCATTTAGAGTCACCGGGTACTCTATATAGTGTTTTCAACACTTGATAGCTAAGGGTAGCATCAATTCCATAGATTTTATTTTAACTAATCCCATCAAGCATGCCAAAAACTAATATCATTTGAAATGTGCACCCATGGATTCTCTACAATATGGAGGAGTTTTTAGCTATGGGGCACTAAGCATGAAGGTATTGCATAGGGTACAAGAGTTTGAGGCACTAGGCATGAACGTATTATCACTCAACTACATGCATGAGCATAAATTATGTATTTGACATGATGGTAATGTCTCCAAGGCATGGGACCCTTGCTCTCCTTGGGAAAATCCCCTAAAGTAGGTTAGATTCTTTCTATTCTAAGCACACCTAGTTTAAGATGAGCATGCAGGCCTAAAGACTAGAAAGATAAACTACCACTAGTCTAAACCTAAGTTTTTGAGAGAAAAGGTAGGGAGAAGGTAAGAAAGTGTTGAAACATAAAAGAGGCAATGTGCCTAGAATAGAGTGAGTACTCCCACTACCATAAACATTTTATAAACCTTTAAGAAAAATAAAACATCACATAGGTTCTACCAAGGATACTCTAAATGCATAAGTGCTTTGTATGGACTCATGAGAACATAGTGAAACACTAAGAGGGATGACAAATGGTCCATAGAAAATATCAACACAGACCCTAGTATGCATAAAATATGACTTGAAAGTGAGTTTCAATTTCAATAAAGAGGTATTAGGAATGGATAATGATGAGAGGGGTGAACATTACCCATATTCAAGGATTAACAAACATAAACAACACATAGATCATTAGAATAATAAAAAGAGGTGAAATTAATTCTCATTAATGTGCAAGGTTTATCTAATACAAGTGCTCTTGAAGGGAAAATTTAAACAATGTGAGGTTGCTAAAAATACGTCAACCCTTTTATAGTGAAAGAATAAAGATTTTATAGTTATCAAGCCTATTTTAAAATAAATACACCACTTGGGGGTGGTAGATGTAGCATTAAATTATTTTGTGACGTAATGACCATAATTCTTGAAGTCCATTTGATGATTAGATCTAAAGTTGGTGACATGATTACTTCTAGATACATGTGAATAGGGGAATGAAATATTTATCTAACAAGGTCAGAGGGTGGCATGAATTTAAATCCCAAATTTTGATAGCCACTTATTCATTTAATTATTTTAGCAACACCTCGATCTCCTCTCAATTAACTCTAATTACATCCTTTATATTCGATAGCCACCTAACATGTGACATCTTGATGGGCTCTAGGAAGATTCCTTTGTATATTGGGTAGGAATAATGTGTATGTGACACATGGGTGTTACTTATTTACTATGAATTTTGGGTGGGTCCCCTCTTCCTTCTACACTAGCTAATGGCACTACTTGTATTTGAGTTAGAAAGGGATCGGCCTTAGACAAGCACTAGATTGACACATGGAGGGATTACGCTTCTCTTTATCAAACTAACAACTTTACTTGAAATTATTTGAACCTTATAGGTGCACAATTCCTCTATAGGATCTTTATAATCTCTGTGCAAGCTAGGGGTGGCTTAGAAATTCAACATCGAGTCAATGTGAGTCTAAGTAGGATATTTTCCTATTTCTTAGAACTCAAATTCCTAATTCATCACTTTTAATTTAGGTTTCCATGACCTGATGATCTCAAAAAAGTGTACATGGTTCTATGAAACACAAATATATACTAATAAATCATAAAAAATAATACTATATGCTAAATAATTCTAGATGTACTAACATAATAAAAATCTTACAATCATCCCAAGATTGCATTAAGTCGCTATTAATCAAACATAACTAGTATCAAATTCTGTAACTTAACTTATAGTGTTATAATCATTGTAAAAAGGAAATAATATCATAATTGACATAACATATAAAGGCTAAGGATCACATTGTCCTTACAACCCTAAAAACAAGATAATGTCTCCTTGCTTGCACAACTAACACACAACAAGTGAAATTTTTTATCTCAATCCCTTTTAGACTACCAAGATATTCTACACATCGTATACCTTACTTGCTCTTTAAGAAAGGTACATATATATACCTCTTCAAAATAATATGCTTCAAGAAGAGAATAATATTAGTCTAAATAGAGGTACATAATAACATAATAATTATAATCAACTATAATTAATATAAATTCAAGGTTTATAATTCCTTGAGCTCAAGTTAGATAAAATAGTAACTCAAAAAAGTCACAAGTGGTAAGTAGAGGACTAACATCTCAAAAACAAATCTCCTATGCATCCTTATATGGAAAAAAGAAATAATACCATCCATGTTGTCAATTACTATTCACTTACCAAACTTGTAAGTGTAATATTATAACCTGCCTCCATAAATAGAAGGAAAATACTAACCTCATAGATGAATCAATCTATCCAATCTTACAACTTCTCTCAACAATAAGGAGGAAACACCATCCCATAAACTTAAGGGAAATAAGATCAAAATAATAATTTAGAACCAAGTTTTCTGCTTAAGCAAAATCTAAATCAACAACCTAAAAATATGAATCTTCTCAGTAGGTTAAAATGATGTAAGAGAAGAGTGAGAACATAACAAATCACCTCTAATATAACTAAGAGATATGACACTTATTCTCAAGTCTATATAGATACAAGGATGTTAATCTACATAACAAACTCCTAATACAAAGGAATATCAAACAAGATATCTATATTCAACTACAAGAAAATTTCCAATGCACTAGGTGGTGCCAAACTAGAATGGTATTATAGGATTCCCACTCCTAAAATTTGCATAAGACGCAAAACTAAAGTATAAATACCTAAGTGGGAAGCACTCCATTCTTTTTAAAACACTCAAAATACACAAACACAAATGGTGAAGGTGATTTGATTACCAAGAAAGATATGTAATCATACTCGAGGTGTTCAATCTAAAGATTGAAAATATGGTGGAAAAATATTGTTTATATCTTATGACCAAAGCTATGTACTCTCCTACTCATAAACATTATAAAACCATCACCAATGAGACACTCGATAAACCAACCCTTTAATAAATCTAAGGGGGTAAAAATGATCTTAAGGTACACACTCAATGTACCACATACATTCACAAATATCCTTTCTAAAAAATAGAAAGATATGAAAATTATAATGGACTTATTAGGTCCTAGAGTTCAAACCTAGCTTTGATACCACATGTTACAACCCCTCAAGTTGTACTTAGAATAATGCACTAAACTTATTTTTTAAAATTATTACTTAACATTAATTCCACTCAACCACAATTATTCTAAATAACTTTAACCAATCACAATCAACAACTTAGAACAATAATAGTTCCAAAATTCCAATACTGAAAGAAATAAAATATATCACAATATTAAGGAAATTAAATACATTAGGACTCAGCCACAACTGGTCCACTAATACAACAACTGATGTTTAGTATATACAAATAAAATACAATTACATTTATTTTAAGCATTTAGCCTTAATATAATATATAGAAACCAAGCCCTTTAGAACTCATGTCATACCAACTCATGTATATATAATCAATTCAAGTGTAGTCTTTAGGCAAGTAGTACTACTATAAGGAGGGAGAGCATCATTTGAGTGTTTTTCCACACCAACCACATTCCAACAATCTCCTGCATAATTCTCTATCAGAGAATGGACCTCCTTTCATGGATAGCTAGATATAATGGTGTGGGAATCCATAGAACAAGCTAGTACCCATGTGTCTATGATAAAACTAAATATGTAGTGTATCATAGAAAACTTGTTTAATTACAAGATATCACATTGACACAAAAATCATACATACCAAAGATAATGTATCACCATACATTACTTAACCACAACATTCATACTAAGTGCATCCTCCTAATAGTCATATCACATGCTTAACATATGAGTAAGCAAAGCATACATTTATTCATCTATGCATGAATGAATCTTATATTAAAATCAATCTCAAACTAGAAATAATGACCACTATTTATACCACTTAGGTAAAACACACAATAAACTATAGATTTCAACTTCTATAATAATATCTAAGAAACTACACCCCATGACAACCCATATTATCATAGTTTGGTATTCTTAGACATAACTACTAGTTTTTCCATAATCGGTCATACAAATTAGTCATAAATACTTGGAATCATAAGTTTTTATCAAGCAAGTACATATAATAAATCAATTTATACAAACACATAAAAGTATAACCTAACATTCATTTTCACTCTCAAGATGATATGCACACATGCATTTTATCCTACTAAATGTTACAAAACATATTGTTCAAATAATAACCAAGACAAACATTTAATCAATCAACTTAGGTGAGAGTCTAAACATACAACTATAGTATGTACTAGTTGGACATATACATTTAAGCCAAAGTATTCTATGATATCCCATACTATCATAACTCATTGTGCATGAGTACCCTATTCACATATGAACAAATAATATTACACTATAATTGTTTAAATAAACAAGTACATGAATACACCTTCCTAGTATATCCTAGATTATACTGCACATTAATAATCAGATGAAAAAATAATCTTAAGGCACACATCATGATATATTATTTTATTCTAGAATTGAATAATCACTTGCATGTATTAATATTCTCACAAATTATGTTCCACACACATGTTTTATCACTATAAAATATCATAATTTTAGAATAACTCTTGATCAAGTTAAACCTCGTATAAATATAACTCAACATTCACATTAAACATTCAATAATTAATATTTTAACATTTTATTAAAATTTACTATTTCCTTTGAAATTGAGAATATAGAGCATTCCAAAATTTATTTCTGATCAAGATGATACAGGGTAACAATCCTTATAAGGATCCATTGAAAATCATGCTCTTTTATTTATTTTCTAACTTAGATTCATAGAACAACTTGGCTGACTATGTTGGTAGCACAATCTTGACTTGTTGTGAATTAGCTCAAAATACAAAATGGAAATCCCAAGAAAATATAAAGTTCCATTGAACATTAAATCTTTCATTAAAAATTATATGATTAAAATAAAGATTCATTGATCAAATTAAATACTCTGCATTCCATTTATATAAATAATGTTTTTAATATAAATGCATAACATTTCATATTTACTTAGCACTGTTGATATAGTTAACTCAGGACGTTTATTAAGACTGGGATTTTCAATCTATAGAGTGGCATTTGAGACTCAAAATTTTAGACAAAGACTAGGTACTTCTTTAATTTTAAACATTGCACAGTGTAAAAGACACATACCTATCTAGGACGTTGCTCATAAAATGAAACATAGGTTCTAAAAAAGTCCATAATCAAAATGCAAAAATATAATGTGAAAATGTAGTAGTATATGCATGAAAAGCAAATTAAAAGAGTAAGACTTACATCAACACAAGCTAAAATAGTGTAACACTATCATGATATTAGGACTCTATCCAAACAAAATAGGTTCTAGATAACCAAAGATGCCATATTCATTATTTGTAATTCTGGTAAAGAAAATTGGATAAAAAAATTTGAGGCAATATTAAAGACTCAATTATTTCATCTAAAGGCTAGGCATATTAATTTTTTTTAATAGTGCTACATTTCCTTGACTTTGTGTTAAATTCCTTTGACCTAGAATTTCATAATGACATGGCATTTTAGTATTTAACTCTAAGTTTCAATATTTATAAATGTAGCATTTCAATTTGAACTTTGTTTCAATTTGTGAATTCAAAAAAAAGTATGCAACTCATGATTATAGTGAAATACTACTTAGAATTTAACTCATGAAAAGGTAGCTAACCCACTTATAACCAACATGAGGTGGTAGTAATTGGATGAATAAGGATGTGGTGAGATGTTTCCATATAGACAATGATCTTAGGTTAATCAATCAAAAAGTGTGTGTCGCAAATGGAGGTAGTTTATAAGTTAACATCCCCTCAAGATAGGGATTTAAATGATCTTCCATAGTAAATGGTTACCAAATATTCACAATATGAAATGAAATTGGTAACATCTATTCTCCTTTAGTTAGCTTTATACATTAATAAATCAAGCGTTCGATTGAATACTCAAGGATTTCAATTTGATATACTCAATGATTTCTTAAGACTTGGTTCTTCACTAAGTTGACTCAATGTTTAACTCAGTGTTTCCATATCTTAACTCACTGTATCATATATATATATATATATATATATATATATATATATATATATATATATATATAATCACATGCTCAACATTTAATATTTTATATGCAGAAAATTCCACTTTAATTAAATATTTGAGTAGACTATATTGATAGTTCTAACCACATATGCCAATAACAAATAATGCTTTATAATGTGAAACTGTGTTTTATTAGAAAGGGAGTCCATAAATTTTAATGCATTGTATTATACTAATCATATTAGTCCAACATACCTGTTTATTAAGGATTTGATAAACTTAATCCATATCGAAATAAAATGGTTTATATATCAAATAGGATTCAGTGGATATGTAACAATTCAATCTGATATAGACCTTGTCAAAATTAAAGTAATTTCCCCTTTAATTAATCCTTGTATAGTCTATTACACTATTATATTCTAGATATAATATACTACTTAATCACATTTCATATTACTTATCTTGTTTCATTAAAATATTACTAATTTTGAATCATTGTCGATTCTTTTTAAACTATCCATGTAAATCTTGAGTGGATTGTCTACATTGGAATGTGTTTTACTCTAGAAAAAGGGTGTCATTATTATAAAGACATATAAGTAAAATATATATCTAATACACAAATATAATAAAATATATGTAGGCCATGCTATAAAACTCAAAATTATAATTACAAAACCTACCTTTATATTGCTTCCAAACTGAGCAGGTACAAACTGGTATCCTTTCTCCCCTTGTTTCTTTTCTATCTTTCATTTTTTTTCATGTCTCCTGTTGTTTCTTTCTTTTTTTTTAAATTTCAAGAAGCTTTATTTATATAACTAAACCTCTCCCTAAAATCTACCTCTTTTTCTTTCATTTATAATGATTTCTACTATCTCTTACTCTTTAGAGTTTCAATTCATAATTTAATTCTATTACTTAATATTGATTTCCTTTTTATTTTCTTAAATCATGCATGTTTAAATCCTCCTTTTAATGATAACTATAATATTTGAATACTTAATTCAATCCATGCATTAGAATTTGGGTTTTAAGTTATCTATATATTTGATAATTAAATAAAGATATTAATTTCTAAATTTCAAGGAAATCTCATGCATGTTTTTCAAGACTAAGTTTAATTTGTCTTAACTCACGGTTAGAACTTTAGGATAACTCAAGCTCTTGAAAGTAATAAAGGTAATTTTTTATTTATTTAATATATATTTAAGTTCATAATTACTTATGATTTCAAGATAACCATATCTTCAATAACTAGAAATTAAATATCTATTCCCTGATTTATTCTAAAAAATTAAGATAATTAGTTCAAGAAAGATAATGAAATTAAAAACTAAAACCACAAATAATTATAATCACAAAATATTTCATTAAATACACACTAAAATTTAAAACATGCTACTCATATAACATTATAAATATAATGTGTATTTGTGTAGGGTCACTAGTAATTTCTCTATCATCACTCATTCGTTCCATCTAGCTCATCTTCTCTGATGATGCTCTCCATTATCAAGATCTAAGGGTAGGATCTATCTTGAATCCACCTTGAAAAATGTAAGTAGTTATTTTGAGTCATCATAAATATCAACCAATTATGTAAAACTAACAAATATACATCCTCAATGTATATAATTATTAAAATACAACTATCATATAATGTATACTAATGAACAATATCACTGTCTCATTATAATATATGTCAAAAAGCTCAAATCAAAGTAATGATAATTAGATATTAAACATAATAATCCATGGATTTAAAGGTTATTAATTATATCATGAAATCAAGATGTGACATTAGGGAAGTCAAGAAGAAGAATCATGTATGCAAGATACAAACAAGATAACTAAAGTCAAATTTCAAGATACAAAGAAGATAAGTCAAGTCAAACTCCAAGATGCAATGAAGATAAATAAATTAAAAATTTAATATGCATGTAAGATCAAAATGATTTTAGTAAAATATCAAAAGGATTTAAATGAAGATGATTAAGATCTCTTCTAGATTGAATATCATCAATGCATGCAAGAACCTTTGAATTTTCAAAACAAACAACAAGCTGATCTCTCTCTCTCTCTACTACACCATATTCAAAGAAGAGAATTTTGAAAATAAAAAGGTAATATTTATAAATTTGGAATTTGGGTGTTTAAGTTTAATTTTGTGTTGGAGTTGAGTTGAAGGAAGAGTGAACTATGACTAGCATGATGACTCATCTCTAGTTTGGAGATGTTTGTCTCCTCTCTCTCTTCCTTTTACATATGTATATTAATTTTTGTGAGATTTGTATTGGAATATGATTTTGGATATACAAAAAATTTACCAAAATTTTTACTACATCACCACTGAAGTTATAAAGAATTGATGTTTTATTATATTTTCAAGTTGTCCATGAAGTGTATGTCTTGTGTTCATTGATGTGACTTAGTGAATGATTATTTTCCTATGTTTTTGTTTGAAATTTTCACATTTATGCAGAAAATAAGAATTTTTTAGGTCATATAAAGTGTCTAAGTCTAATTTCTATCTAATTTGGAATTGAATTCAACTAATTTTCATTCCTTCTAAGCTAGTGTGAGTGTTTGTCAATACTTGCGTATAAAATACTGATGCAAGAATAATTATATGAGGATGAAGTGAATTTTTGAAATTTATTTATATTCTAAAGTGTGTCAAGTATAGGCATAATAAAATTTTATATTAGTTCATCACCCTAAATTTTTAGTTTTCATATCCAATTTCAACTTGTGTATTGTTCCTTTTCCTAGCTAATAAATCACTAAATTAAAGAGTTTAAAGAGAAGTAGGTCAGTGTACCAAATGGAATCAACCATTCATATATATATTATCTCCTATATAAGGTCAACCACACTTTGGAGAGTTTCCATTATAACAACAAGAGTAAGAATAGTCACACATTCTTTCAAGGGTGCACTTCTGAGTGATAGTAGGTGGTTGTAACTAATTTCATTAGGTATTTTGTATTGAACACATATGTCCAATATAGATAGTAACATCAACATAAATTTCCCAAGATAATTTATTTTTTTGAGGCCACAAAATAACTTAATCTAGAATTTGGTGACTATTATAGAATATTATTCTAGTTTTCTTCCTACCTGTCCTAGATCTAGATCTGTATTAACATCAAAACCAACTAAGTTTCTTATTTTTATTATCATTACAATATATATTATAGTTATATTTCTCTATTTTTATCATATGTAAGCATTATAAATATAGTATATGTTTTATCTAAGTTTTATAATTATTTGGCATATTATATATCTATTTATGTCCCTTTTGCTTATTTATTTATATATTATTAACCCTATCTTTTCATTATAATCCATATCCAAGTTATAGATAAACATTTGGTGAACCCAATTCATGTGAATGCAATTTTTTTTATTCTTAGGGTATTCAGTTAGCTAGGGTTTCATATTGTTTTACATTTTCATTTCTTTCTTATATTATTTTGCATGAAACCTATCCATAGCTATAGATTAAGAGGTGTTACTATTAAACAAATTTAAATTATAACCCTACCACCTAAGATGTCTCAAACAAATTAGGAACTTAATCTTATGGTGCACGATGATACTCATGTTGAGAATGAGAAACATGCTAATAAGGTTATAATCGAATAAGATTATCATAATAAAAACCATGAGTCTAATGAAACTAGTGAACATGATCAAATAGATCATGATCAAGTGAAGGAAATTTCCTTGTTTCATGGCTATATTCATCAAAACCTTGAAGATCTTAATGAAATCCTAAGAACCATATTGGAAACTAAAAATTCAAAAAACATAGATGAACATGAAAGTCCATCTATTGATCATGATATTAGAGCTATGGGTCATCTTAATATAACAACCACCCTCCCCTTGATCACATTACTGCTTCATACTTCTAGTTGGGGCATGTGATATGTATTTCAAAATTTGTTTTTAAGAACTACCATTGATACATATGGCATGGAATTACCAATTTTTTCAACTAAAATATTGGTTTCAATGCCTATTACTATTCAAACTATGTTTACATCTCCCTTGGTGACTACTAAATTTGATAATTTATATCCCAATGGATTTAAAATTCAAACACTCCTTCAAG
Source organism: Torreya grandis (assembly GCA_037957365.1). Lineage (NCBI taxonomy): Eukaryota > Viridiplantae > Streptophyta > Pinopsida > Cupressales > Taxaceae > Torreya > Torreya grandis. The sequence continues at coordinate 1,620,442 of JARHVA010001958.1, forward strand.
TTATAATTAAATTGGAGGACAAGGTTAAAAATGTTAATGAAAAGGATTTAAAGTCTTCTCATGTTAGTTATTCCAAAGATGTGTTGCATAACCCTCTTACACCTAAGATATCTTTGAACCCTTTTCAAAATATTTTTATAATACCTAAGTTCACATTTTATGATGGCAAGGGTGATCTCGAGCAACATCTTCAATCATTCTATGTAGCATGCCTTGATTATGCCTCCGATGATAAACTTTTGACCAAATTATTTCCAAGGAGCCTCAAGGATTATTAGTTGATGTAGTTCTATGATTTATATTTTCAATGATTGAAATGATTCAAACCTCTTTTAGATTAGTTTTTAGCACACTTTTCTATTAATATCAGTGAAAATATTTCCTATGTCCAAATTACAAAAATTAAACAAGGAACCAATGAACCTATCAATGAATATGTCTTGAGGTACAAGACAATGTTGGCTAACAATACCAATTCAATGGAAGATAAATAACTTCAAGACATATTAAATTAAATATTGCTTACTCCTTTACATGAATCCATAGTTTTTAAAAATTTCAACTCCTTTGATGACTTATGTCACATTTTTAGAGACTGTGAAATGAAACTTATCTCATTGCACAAACTTAAATATGTAACAAATACACTAACTACATCTACATCCAATACCAAGTTTACTATCAAACCAAACTATAAGGTAAAACCTCTTAAACCTAAAAAGGAACAACCACCATATTTAACACATTTTCATAACAGCCTAATTAGTTTATCTTATCCAATACACCATGGATATGTTTTACATTCTTAATTGAGTCTCCCACTTAATTAATATTAAATCTTGTATATTATCATCTTATATCTCTCCATAATCCTATAGAGGTTGATACGATTAGACCTCTACCCAAAGAGTATGATGCAAATTCTTATTGTGACTATCACCAAGACCCTAAACATTCTATGAACAATTTTTTTACCTTGAAGCATAAGATCTAAGACCTCATCGATGACCAAAATATTACATTTGATGATCCTATAAAGGACTCAAGTTCACAACCTAGGGATCACCAAAAATAGAAAATATTTAACAATCCTTTATAATATCATTCTAAGAAGGATGTAAAGTTGAAAATGGTATATAATGCACATACTCCATCATCCTTTGAGAACCCACTAGATGGGATTATTGGTACTTATACATGACATACACCTTATATGGTTTAGAGGCCCTATATTATCTTTGATTACAATGAAATTAAAGATGATGACTCAGATCTTCATTATTTATTCATTTGAGCATACCTTAATCACTAGCCTATAAACCATGTTATGATTAATAATGGTAAGTAAGAATTTTTTCACAAAAAAATTACTCACACATTTTAGTTATACTAATAATGTTTTACACTCTTATAACAAATTAATTAGAGTATTTGATGGAACCTCAAACTATATTTTTAGTGAGATTGAATTATCTTTACAAGTGGATCTCGCATATGTGGTTACTACATTCTTAGTTATACCTTATATAGGTGTCTTTGATATGTTATTGGGACTACCTTGTATACATACACTTCAAGCCATACCTTTAATAGTGCATGGGTGTGTTAAATAAATTCATTCCAATCAAGTAATTACTGTCTCTAAAGTTCCATATGAGTATCCTCTTGAGAAATAAATTTATACCCACGTAGTTAATTATAAAACCTACTAAGGTTAATCCACCATAAAAGGGTAAGCAATAGGTAATCCAATTTACTAGGTGGTTGGTACTTGAGAAACCATTACATTAGAGATCCAAAATGGGTTCCATGGAATGCTCATCTACTACACATCACATTTATATATCTAGAGATATTACACATGCTCCTCTTATTGTTGTTCCAAAAAAATAATAAACTGTTCAGAAATGGGTTCTATGGACCCCTACTACTCCTAGTGTCCCTTCATAACCATAGATTCCTATTATACATACACATAGCATCACATGTACTATAGTGATATATATTTCACCTATGAATTCTCTTTGGAAGAACCACTAGTTTATTGTGTTAGGTACCCAATAGGGAGATACTTATGAACATCTATTGGATGAGATCATAGGGTAGTCTTTCCAATTCAAATATTATAAAAATACTAGAAAAAAATATTAAAAAAATCAAAAATATATTTTGTATGTACTTATTATCTCCTTGACATCTATGTTGTTAGTTCCATGTTCATGAATAACATATTAGTTATTCATATATACACATGTTTCACACATCTTTCGAGTGTGATATAGGCATACATAGATACATGATCTATACACTGTCTAATGTTGGCCTTTATTAAACTCATGTCACTAGGATGTTAGGGACATCCACCTTATTTTATCACAATCAATACATGTTATATCATTCTATGGTTATTTTATATTATCATTTTTGAGTGTATGTACTTATACATGCCTTTATCTATACTTATATCTTCCATAGTTTATTTGATATGTTATGTGCTTAATGTTTTTTGCTAATACATTTGACCCATGGGACATTATGATATGTTTATTATAGATGATTATTATCTCATATATGCACCACCTTGAGTGCCTTGCCTTACTATTACCTTGTTTATTTGAGCATTTGAATATGCCCCATTATTTATGATCCTCATGTCTTTGTTTTCTTCTTTGAAATTTGATATATCATTGCTTTTTGTGTGGAAATTTTAATATGAAATTATTTATTTTGTGTAAATTTGAGTAAGTCATGTCCATATGATTATGCAACATTTGAACATACCCCTTGTTTATAGTCTCCTTGGACCATTATTTATTGACTTGATTTTGAGTGCTCTTGTGTGTGTGCTTGGTAGATTTTTGAGCTTGTAATATTACTATCTATACACTTACATGATATTTATCATGTATATTAGGCCTTAATGTGATCACATTATGGTGTTTCAATGTTACATTTACCTATATAAACTCCTTCTTTATGCTACATGGTTCATTCAAAGTTATATGCTTATATTATCATTTTGAGGTGAGGTAACTAACATTTTTAATCTTTCATCACCTCAATGTGGGGGCATATTAGTGGGGTCATGTCATAGAGGCATTGATTCCACATTTTCATAGTTATAGATTTAATGGGGACATGTTTTATAAACATGTTCTACACACCTACTCAATATTAAACATCTCCATATTACAGTGGGCACATGTTTTAAAAACATGCCATCTACATTGGCACTTATATCAATTTTCATATTTATCCATATATGGTGGGGGAATATTTTGGAAACATGTTCTCCACACTTACACAGTTCTTAGATTGGCCAGATTCATAGTTATATAATTTAGATACACATTTGTGGTAAAATTCTATATATTGGTACCATTTTTATAAACACTTTCAATATGAAACATATCTAAGGTGAGTATACTATGAAATGTGCACCCAATATTATAAAATTTAAATCAAATTCAAATTTCAAACACTACCATAAATTGTCATCACCCACTAGGTTGGAATTTTATGGATTATATTGAGCCAATATATTATAGTAATTGGTTCAATTTTTGGTATGGTTGAGGTGATAAAATCACCTAATCTTTCCAATTTTATAGGTTGGACTTGATTTTATCATCTAGCCTCACTAGTTTTATAATTTGAGTTAAGTTGGTTCACTCACACTCACTAGGTTATGAGTATGATTGGGTTTCATGGTTAAGATAATCTCAACTATTAGGTGGTAACCCATATTTTATTTAAGGTTGGGGGCATGTTCCCTCCTATCTCTCTACCTATATCCTTAGATACATACACTTTATAGATTTATATTTATCTTAATATCAATTTTAGTGATTTATAATGATACATATTTAAAATGAAATTTCCAAAAGGAAATATGGTTGCACCAATACACATGTGTACTCTTAAGCCTTACTCTCTTTCAATTTCAATAATTTAAATTTCATATTATATTCAATAATTATATATTGTATCATCCTCTTGGTTGCAAGTTATTCACAACAAATCACTCAAGTTGGACTCACACAAAGGCAAGGTCTATTAAACACACTTAATTACACATTCCTTATCTTTTAAACCATTACTTTCATTATTAGATTAAATGGGTGGGGGGAATGTAGATGATATTTATGAATTATATATCACCTTAGTATTTTTCACTTAAAAAATATAGACCTTGGTTGTTTTTCTTAGTTATAGACCTTTTTCACTTCTGCAAGTCTTGTATCTATTATCTTTCTATGCTCATTATCCATCTCTTAGTATGACCATTTTCATTATAATGAACAAATACTTTTATCTTGCCCAGAATGTTGTAAACCCTATTATATCACACCTCTATATTTTAGACCTGCACTTTTTTTCTAACTACTTGGACACTTGCATCCTAGTCACTCCTACATTCATGCAAGTGTCTTATCCTAACACAAACATCTAGTACCTTAAAGTAATTAAATTTACAAAAAAAGTGTACCCTAAAGGTTGGAATAAGTGATTTAATGTGATATATTCTCTAAGAGTATTGGTATAAATATAATATCAACTCTCATTCATTCCTCACATAGAAACTTCTTACCAAATCACAAGATTACTTACCAAAAACATTCTGTCAAGCACTCAAGTGAGAAAATCTTCCCTATTTTCTCATATTTCCATATTAGTCATAGGAAAATGACATCTACAAGTCTAAATTACTGAAGGATCTTTCCAAAAGTCCCATTTACCAAGTTACAAGATAAGTCACTATTGTACTTACTCTCCACATATTTCACCTATGTATGCACACAAGCCAACACACTATGGGAGAAATACATCAGTCTGAGGTCCTCTTCAGAGTAATGACTATGTAGGTAGTACTAATTAACAAAGGGGTATTTTGGGTTAGCTCAACAATATATGTCCACTAACCCATTTTTTATAAGGTCGCTATGAAGATGAGGAGCTAATGTTTCCTCATTTGATAAGGAGTGACAGTCCATAACCTAGATCTGAATACACTAAAGTGAAGGTGACATAAAACCTAGAATATCCAAGTGGTCACATCCAATTTTAAAAATTATTCCATATTAAATACATATGTCTGATCTATATATTATTACCAATATAACTGTCTTATGATGATGCATATGTTCAAGGCCATAGAGGCACATGATCTAAAATTTGAAAACTATTCCAAAATATTATTATAGTTTAATTCCTACATGTTCTAAATCTAGATCTATATTAACATTATAACAAACTATGTATCTTGTTTTCATTATCATTTCAATATATAACATAGTTATGTTTCCTTATTTTTAGCATATCTAAGCATTATAAATTTAGTTTATGTTTTCTCTGAGTTTTGAAATTAATTGGCCTATTATAGATATGTTTATCACCCCTGTGCTTATTAATTTATATATTTTTAATCTTATCTATCTCATTAGGATCCATATATAATTTAGGGCTAAACATGTATACATTGTTTCTATGTGATTTATTATCCTAGGTCCTCCATGTAGATTCCAATCTTACTTTTCTTTATCCTAAAACCCTAGCTTTAGTTTTGACAAAATATTGAATTCAAAAAAAGGGGTTAGAAAGATAGTTTGGATAGCCCAAACCATTCCCCATTGAGTTCTTAGTAATTTTCTATCTTTTCAAAATCAAATTATGGGCTAAACCACATGTAGTTCTCCCACCTTGGCATATGTTTTATTAATTGTGATCCACTAGAATATGATGCAATGCTTTAGGTTTATAAACTTGAAAACATACAAATTTGACCTTGTGCTTACATTCATACTTAGATTTAGTATTATTAATTTGAGTTATTTTAAAATTTATATACATTTTCATAATGTATCAAGGACGTGAAAATAGATCTCTTGAGTGTAAGTGCTTCTCAATGCAATTTTTAAGTGAGTATGAACATAGGCCTAATTTATATTTATTGATGACTCTTTGGTATTTACCCCCATAACCCAAAAGATGTGATCAGGAAAACCTAAGGGAGAGATTTTAAATTTGAAAAATAGTCATTAAAGATACACAAACACTACTGACAAAGGTAGATTCTTGTGGTAACCACCAATGTTTGACTATTTCTACCATTATCCAAAAATGGAAATTTAGGGATATGGGATATGGTGACAATATACTTAGGATAATAACATTTTATTCTGTAAACTAAGGATATATTGAGTATAATTGGTGAAAAATTTGGCTGTATAAGTCAATAAATAGATAAGTTAAAGTGTGTAAAATATTCAAATGTGTATGCATAAGTCATGTATGTTAAAGATATGTCAAAATTATTGTTGGTAAATGTCTAATTCCAAATTTATGTGTCTAAAAATTCCCAATTTTTAGTATAATATTGAAAACTCTATATTAGGGGAATAAAATAAATAAATTTGATACTTACACATAAATACACTTGGTGTTTCTAGGTATGGCCCACATATATAGTTTTCTCTATGTAAAACCTATAAGGAAACATGTAGAAATCAATGCCCACCAATGAGTGAAATTATAAAATAGCTTAGATCATTGACCTATTTGAAATTTGAAATTCAAGTAACTAATACAACAATGAATATGTGAGACAAGCTTCAAATTAAACTTGTTTTGTGAATTTCATGGGGTGATTATTTCTCAGAAGATGCACTACTAAAAACATGGGTTGAGAAATATAAATGCCTCAACACTCAATCGAGATAGAGATTTATAGTTGAGTGATGTAGAATCTCAAATATACTTATCAAAACATCATCATGACTCTATTATTGGAAACCAAATAAGTAAATATGTAAATTGAAAATTATTTTAGATCTAAATTAATTACATAGTACTACCAATCCTCATCATATAAATATGAAAGTGTTTGCATGAATTCATGCCCCCAAATACAATCAGTCTATACTTAAATGTGATATAAAATGACATTACACACACACACACACACACACACACACACACACACACACACACACACACACACACACACACACACATCTAATATATTTTTTCAATCTATTAAACTTGATCAATCTCATAAATTTGATAAATATTCTCAATCTAATTAATCTGATAAACCTAATAAGTCTTCTCAAATTTACCCATATAATTTTCCTCATAATGTCATATAATATCTCAAAGATTTCTCTCAATATTGTAAAATTCCCCACATATGTAATAAATATGTCTCAATATACCTCATCTAAATTACATAATGTTACCCAAAATCTAAATAATATTTTTGTCATGGACTAAATCTCTAATACATTCCCATTATATGCCCCTATTTTGAGGTGAGGGATTAAGTCTATGAATCAATCATTTAAAAATAAAGAGTCATGCACCTCATGTTTTATATAATTTTTTTAATCATGTAAATCATGTATAAAAACATGATAAGCTATGCCATCATATATATATTTGATCATTCCATCTCATATGAAACATTTAATTCAATCCAACGGGCATACATTTGTAATGTCAAGTAGATATATAACTTAGGCACATAATAATAATAAGAATCATAGATAAACACATGATATAAATCATGACATGACACATGATAGAATAATGAATGATATGAATCATGTAAAAAATATTATAAAAAATCACACTTGTATCTGAACACATATGCACATAATATCATGATCATGAAGAAAAAACCACTCAAGACATGACTCAATTTTCCCCTGATATGGAAACAACATGGACTAGAAGATCCTTGATATAGCCGATACATGACATGACAACACATAATCAATGAAATCATGTAAATACACTAGGTATCACACATAAATATTCCAAAAACTTAATATTCAATATCAATCATGCATAGATCAATCCATGTTATCTAACATAATCAATCAAATCCATCATTAGTATATAAAATTACAATATCCATATGGAATAAAACCCTAAAAAAGTATGCATAATCTAAAGTCATGTAAAAAGAATCTAAATAAATTAATATGATCAATGTAATGATTATAATCTTGGTACACTTTTTAGGTTATATATACATACATATATATATATATATATGTATATATATATATATGCATATATATATATATATATATGCATATATATATATATGCATATATATATATATATGTATATATATATATATAATATATACATATATATATATGTATATACATATATATATATACATACACACACACACACACACACACACACACACACACACACACACACACACACACACACACACACACACACACACACACACACACACACACACATATATACATACATACATACATACATACATACATACATACATACATACATACATACATATATATATATATATATATATATATATATATATATATATATATATAACCTAAAAAGTGTACCAAGATTACCCTAGTGTAATCTTGCCTTTAATGTATAAAGGTATCCCATATCTATAAGGAATGTCCCCAATCTAAATTTTCATGTATAATATATAACTTATATTTATTTTATACCTTTAATGTATACTATGAAAATCATATGCATCGAAAATATATATGTAATTTTCTATGCATATGATAAATAACATCAATCAATCATGTAACTTATAAATCATGTCATACATAGGTCCTTATTTTGATTTTTGAAAATATTTTATTTTTTTGGTTTTTTTTTTAATTTTTTAAATTAATTATATTAATATCATAGTCCTAATATCACATTTAGTGGATGCGTAAACTGATATTGAGAATCTGGAAATAAAGTTCTCATCTCTGGATGTAGAATCATATCAACTTTCCATATATCATCATAATTAGAGTCATCATAACTTGGTATATCTATCATATTCATATTTAAATTTTATTTTTCATGGATATTATACATACATATTATATTTTATTCAATTTTATATGAGACATCATGCTCCATATATTAAAATAATACCATTTCACTTGTCCTTCAATATTTGATCTTTCGGTACTCATTGTTTCCATCATGCCGAATATTGATTTTTTTACCATAAAACCTAAATTTAATACACTTATTTGGAATATTTACTATATTTTAATCTATTATAAATTATTATGTCCAAGTGTAGAACACAAATACTCTATGGTACATAATACAAATATTGATGCATCCACAAGTAGTTGGTAATGTAATATGTCTTATCAATCCATCATAATTTATAGTCTGTTGTAGTAATCTATTATGCGACTCAAAAATTGTAAAAATGTAATGTTTCATGTATTTACCCCTCTTATTCATCCAATTGGACCTATTTCCAATAATCACCTTCAATATACACTTGCATTTTCAAAGGGTCCATTCATTGATTCTTGTATTCTATACGTGATTTGTTATTGTGTTGAATATTTGTGTGAAATAATTATTGGTGGATTTTTTTATACCTATATCATCATGATAATTCCTTTATCATTAAAATTATAATTTTTTTTAATTTTTCAAAACTATCTATTCTACTCCCAATTATTCTATGATAACTACAAAATTACTTCCTTTCTTGATGTGATAATCTATTAATATCTCTATGTGCAATGCATCATCTTCTTGAGGCATACTAAATTTTACAATATGTTACCTAAATTGAGAACTTATCATGAGATAATACTATTGTGAATTTATGTTACAATAATATTTTTCATTTATATCCTAATGATTGGCTTGAAGGTTTGGCTTACCTATATCTAACTTTGGTTGCACATAAAGGGGACCTATTAAGTTTTATGTGCTCATGATATTTGAATTGTTTCAATATTATTTTGGAGATATAGAATTAAATTTTATATGAGATAAATTATAATTCATGTTTTTATTAAATTTTTTCCCTCCTAATCACTATCATCTTCCATAAATATCTAATCTGGTATTTTTTTGTGATTCAAAACTAATCCATGAGTCTTTTATTATTTATTGATTTAGTGATATATTTGGAATTGGATATTTTTAATTATCTTACTTTAGTCTCCAAATTCACCTGTATGAAATTTTCCCACTACTAGTGAATAACATCATATTGTAGAATACATTGGTTACTAGATTACACTACTTTACAATACTTGAAATGTTGATTATGTTCAATACATGTAAGTAACATCCCTCATGCACACATTTTAATCATCAATGTAAGTTTCAAGTCATTAATTATATAACATGAATCCAATATCTAACCAAAATAAGGTTATAATTAAAATTATTTTACATTACATGAAATATAGTAGTCAACACCCAGGGCCCACTATGACATCCAAAGTAATTATTCTTAACACTTGGTGAGGAATATTATTAAACCCTCTGATATTCTTGTTTGGTTTATTAATAACATCCATATTTGTACCAAGTGTTTAAATAAATGTTATATTAAAAATATTCCATCCTAATCCATTATCTAAAAACACATTCTTGACTTTGTTATTTAAGATTTGTACTTGGATGAATAATGGTATATTATCATTTATAGTATATTGAGTAGGAAAATAATCTTTCTCAAAATAAATTTTATTAATTTTTATTTAGTATATTAATTATGGATGAAAAATAATCTTGTATCGTATCATTTGTTAAGGTTGTATGGCATAAATATGTATTATCAATTTCATTATAAATAGCTGACTTACTAAGAAAATATAATATGGTTATCACAGGTGAAGAATTATTAAGTTGATAAACAAAATCTTACTCTCTAGTCACATTGGTTGGATCTCTAGGAGGTAATTTTTTAATACCTCCATTCTATCACATAGGATTGGGAATCCTTCCACTTTGTGTTGGAATAACATGGATGACTTAATCTAATATAATCCTAAGGAACATAATGGGGTATCATGGTAGATATTGTTAGTCTCAATCGACATATTTGATTCCAAATTTTATGCCAAGAGAATGTATCAAATTGATAAAAAAAGAGATGGAAATTCTTAAATATTATAATTTAGCTAAGTATAGAGGATATATTGAAGATATCAAGATGCTATATTTATAGTGATCTAATGGAAAGAGTTATTTTGAATAAAACTTGTGTTTTCATATTATAATTCACCTCAAGCCTTCTGATCGATTACCTTTAAGTAAATGGGGATTATGACATTTGATTTAATCTTTGATACAATTTAACTTAGGTATGGGACATGTAGTAGTATTTTTACAAGGATTCAAGTATGGGGTCCCATATACTTTTAAAGACCTCATACCATTTGATGAACCATATATCCAATGGTATAAATGTTCCATGTATATAGTAAGATGTATCCATAATTTCAAAAGGAATTAAATGGAATGAACCTATTAAATTAAATATGTTGATGCAAGCCTAGATCATTATTATCAAGCCATCAAATAAATGACTCCTAATTGACAACTTTCTAATCGCTCAAGTAAAAAGGTTAAAAAATTGTAGAGAAATTTTGGAAACTAAATAATTATTCATTTATGAAGGAATTTATCACCAAATAAAATAAATATTATATACCTAATGAAGCCCTTCATCAAGTTCCTATCAAATATTCATCTCTTTCAATAAAAATAGTATCTAAAAATTATTTTTTGTTAGTAAATTAAGAATAACATTATGGGCAATGGTTGTAGGATGCAACTTCTAAATCAAAAAGATAACTAGGGAAACATTATGACATAAAATTAAGTATTTATGGAGATGAATTCCTTAAATACGTGACCATGTTAAGCATTTAATTTAGATACTTTTGTACATGATTCTGAAATTAAGCATCATCATGTCTATAGAATCCTAATGATATTTTTGGGAAAATGGGTATAGGTTATATAATTATATGGAATTAAAGAGCATGAATAACTTTAGTAGTTGAGGAATGTAATTCATGTTTTCATCTTCTTGTTATATAAATAAATAAACAATACTTGAACAAATATTTTTTCCTTGATGTAAAATCCCATGTATTCTTATAATAGTGTCTAATCCTTAGTAGGTTTTCTAGACACCTAAATCTAGCCACCAATGACCATCCATCAGGATTTTGACCAATTTCCACTAAAATACACAATTTGTCCTAAAAACACTAAAACACATTAAATGAGTTTAAATTAATATATTCAAGTGCTGATTTTATCCAAAGTGTCATTAAATGGGGTAATGTAATTTATGAATTAGTTAACTTTGATTAGATCATTTCGAGTCAAAATGACATTTTCACACCTGGGTGCTCTAGATTGCTCTTTTTTATCAAATTTCTTATACAAAACCTGTGCCTTTGTTATTTTGTGTTGGAAAGATCCTAAATGGGATAATATTTCCAACACATCTAACATTGAATTCCAATTCCAATCTAATCAAAACTCAAGCCAATAATATGATATTTTGAACAATTTGATTAATTTGTGCACAAATTGCTAAGGTTTTGCATCAAAGTGGACTAATCATGTTTAAGTATAATTAAACCAAATCAAGAGCTTAAGTTAATTTTACATGGAAATTTTTGAATATTTATTTTTAAAAATTGATATTGAATATCTACATCATCAAATGATATAATTTCTTGGAAAGACATCTGTAGGCCATAAATGCATAAAATATCTCATCAAGCCACCCCATGCCTCATTAAGACCCTCCCATGCCTCATCAATGCCTCCCATGCCTATTAAATACCCCTTCTTCCCAATTATTTATGGGGGATATTTATGAATTTAATTATATAATTTGGATTAATTCATAGCCACACATCTCAATCCTGAGATGGATGGTCATGGTTGATCCTAAACCATTTCAAAAATCTATAAATAGGAGGCCTTGCCTATTAATTTTTTAAGCTATTTTATTTCAAACTTATAATGCCCAAATGCATTAAAATATCCATTGCAAATAGTGTTATAATGTCAAATTATTGAGCCAAGCCAAGACAAAGCCAAACATGGTGCCAAGGAGAGATGGAGGTAGCCACACTTCATTGATGCAGACTTCATGAGTACAAACTGAGTAATACACTTCAACAAACTATTTGGAGCATCCAAGGAAGGTGAAAGAAGGCTTATTTTGCATTTTAGTTATGTTTTCCATTTTAGTCTTGTTAACTAAGCTCCCCCATTGAGATAGGCTTAAGGTGTTAGCTATTAGTGTGTTATTTTGATTTTGATTTCATACACTAACACAATAATAATCTCCCCTTATTTCAATAATATGTTCATAAATGGCATGCCTGATGGGACCTAGCCTCATAAATTTGGTCGAATTTCACCTATAAGAAACATATTAACCATTTTCATGCATAATCTTCGAGTGTGGAGGAAAAAAAGATAAAAATTTGAGAAAAAATCCATTTTTTCTAAGTCACAATTTTGTTCTCAAGACTTTCAACCCAAATCACCTATCATACCAACTCGCCTATCAACCCAGGTCACTTATATATCCCAACTCACCTGCACAACCCAACTCACCTATGCAGCCCAACTCGATTGTCAACCCAACTCACCTATCACCCCAACTCACTGATCAACCCAATTTACCTATCAACCCAACTTGCCTATGTATCCCAAATTTATTTTCAACCTAACTCACCTATCAACCTAACTCAACTATCAACCCAACTCGACTGTCAATCTAAGAGCTCATTTTTTAAAAGTTCTTGTATCATCCTCTAAAGTGCTTCAAAATAGGTACTCCTAATCTTGTTTTTGCAGGTTAAAAGGATGTTTTGGAAGTTAATTTGGGTTTTTTAACTAATTATACACTTCAAATTGGAGTTTTAAAAATAACTTGGTATAAATCATGCACACTTCAAATTTGGCACCTAAAATGAATATTTAGCATGTTAAGTCTTGAACACTTCAAACTTTGGGTTTAAAATAAACGTAGGTTCTTATTATTTAATTTAATATTTTTTTTGTAATCTTTACATGTTTTTACAACTTAAGACCAAGGGTTCAAAAGAGCATCACCAAAATTTTGTTTTAGTGCTTAAAATTAGACTTATTTTTCAAGTTTGTATTCAATAGATGATTAATTAATTGATTGGCAAAAAGAAGGTTTGTGTGTGTATTCTCTTCCATCCATCCCCTTTAGGAAACTTATAGAATAAAAAACACCATCCTTATTGAAAACATGCCTAGTCCAAGGCATAGAAAAAATTTCATCCAAAGCACTCCCCAAAAAATCAAAATAGTTTGGGTGATCTTGAAATGACCCTAAAGTCTTTCCATTAGTCATTTATTTTATTGAATATTGGCTTGCAAGGGGGAATTCATTACCTCATGTAAGTTATATAGGGAAGATTTGACCCAGGGTTTCATCTTTTAGCACTGACTTCAACCACTCCCACTAGGATTGGAGGTTTTAATAGTTAAACCACCTTTTAGTGTTGGAGTTGGACATGGGATATAGATACACTTTGGACATCACACTACACTAAAAAAGTGATGGATGTAGTGGTTATAAAAAAGGAAATACCTTTTAAAAAAATCCAAGTACTTTAGACACCTAATTTAAACACATTTATTTTTCAACATGATGTGAAAGTCATTGGGCAATTGATCCATATAGACGTTCAAAAACTTGTAGATCTTAGACAAATCCCCACTTACCATGGAAGTGTTATTGGTGCAAGGTGCGCCTCAAGGTCCATATCATAGTACTATTATTTGGGAGAAGGGGGTGTAAAAACACTAATATATAATATGCATTTCAATTTTTGGATGAACACTAAAAAATTCTCTTAAATGATGTATATTGATAGATTCCAACAATACCAAGTAACCTCGTCAATTTAGGACCTAAGAGAGATTAATTAGTTGGTTTTGTCCTAGATTAAAGTCTTGTTTGGAGTCAAAAATTGGTGTGAACAAATGATACAAACCAAAAAACATAGTCCTAATTTTACTTTGAATAAAGAGGTGTTATACTACCCACATGAATTATCAATTTGCCTTGTTCAAAGTCCATCAAAAGTTGGATTCATATAATCCACTTTGGCATATGCTAGCCAATTGAGTCTAGAATTTTACCAAACTTTATTTAAATTCCTTCATTTATAGTCTAAATTCAAAATTGCACCTTTAATAAATTCATAGGGTTGATGTGTTAAGTGGGTTCACCATTTACACTAAACTTGAGGTAACTTAGGTTTAATTTCCAATTTGGGTTGAAGGTCATTTAAGACTCATAATCATTATCACCACTTGGTAGACTTAAGTCATTTTGTGCTAAACACTTTCACTTTGAATCTATGCACCAATTTTTTTTGTGTTACTATCCTATTTCCATTAAGATCATTTCAATACATACTTTTTTGCCTTATAAATATTGTCAAAACTCTGAAGGTATGTATGTAGTTTAAGCTAAGAAGGGTAGTGTTATGCTACTAAATTTGTGTAAAAACCATCTTTTCCTTAGAGAGTTTTTTTGAAACAAATATTTTATCACGTCTTTTGATTATTCTAGTGTTTTTATGCTACCCAAAACATTTCAAACATTGTTTCATAGACCTTTTTTGCATAGAGTTCAAGTTTGTACACATTTTTCAAGCGAATCTGAGTATACCTTTGTGAATCTTTATATAGAATAGTTACAGCATTCACATTTGTCTAGCTTATTTTTCAAAACAACCAAGATTTATACCATTATTTATGAGAAAATAAACTATCTCTAAATTTCCCTTTGTTTCATACCTTATACATGTTTGATCGAGTTCATGTCTAAGAGTCAAATTCCTAATTTTTTTTAGAAGTGTTTCAAATCTATTAGATTAAAATTTCATCTATTTTCAAAGTCTATATTTTGACATCATTTGGACAAGAGTATAAACTATCTCTAAAGTTCCATTTGTTTCATACCTTATACATGTTTGATCGAGTTCATGTCTAAGAGTCAAATTCCTAATTTTTGTTAGAAGTGTTTCAAATCTATTAGATTAAAATTTCATCTATTTTCAAAGTCTAGATTTTGACATCATTTGGACAAGAGTACTATAACATGCCTTGTGTGAGCCTAGCTTTTGATGCCACATTTGGCCAAAAGACCTAGAAATGGTTTATCTCCAAGATTAGAATAAGTTGAAACACTTCAACCTTAGAGCTTGGCATTTTGATTTTTAGTCCATTTACTTAATCTTTTTGTATAATATGTGTAACATTATATACTTAATGTTAGCATGTTTTATCATAAATAATTGCATAAACCTTTACATCCTTTTGAAGAATCTAGACCAAGTTTGAATATCATCTTTTATACATTATATTTTTAGAGTTTTCAAAACTCTCTTCCCTTTCTATCACATAAAATTCACTATGGATCCCAACATGTATTCCTACACTTGTAGTGGACTCATGTACAATCCATGGATTAGTAATGTGGTTTCATAAGAAGAAATGTTGCAAGACCCCTACACAAATAATATTAATTATGAGACATATCCTTATCCATCTTATAGCACTAAAATAGGGGCACAAAACCAAGATCCATTGGCTAAATATTTGGCTAATATACCACCATATTTAGAACAAAACCAAGAATAAATTGTAAATACCTAGCTATGATACCCAAAGTTGAATAAAAAATTACTCAACAATCATACTCTATTAATACACCTTTCACATATGATCCATTTTTGTTTTACCATTATTTGTTGAAGAATAAAGATGAGATTTTAGTTAGAGATATAAAAGTAGGGGATAAGTTTCCAGTGGACTTCCCTCATGAAAGTTTACCAAGCCTAGCAAGAATGCCTCACAACATATTGTATAGTCAACAGGGTTCTTATATCAATCCTTTAACTCTAGTCCAAATGATGTATCAAGACCCTAATATCCCTAACAAAGGAAATAACCTCATGTAACACCACTTTAACTAAATTTATGAAGCATATCAAACCTACCTGAATCTAGCACGTAATTTTAATCAGATGACCATGGTGAGTAAACCTATTATTGACTTAGTTCCTTCAAAATTATTTTTTATAGAGTTAATTAGTCAAGATAATCAAAGTTTAGACCCATTCATGAAAAATAATTTGGTATGAAACTTGTTGAATACACCAATTATCAAAGAAGTGTCTTCTACTTCTATGCATAATAATGAGCAAAACGTAGTGGATAATGTGCAAGAAACATCCAATCTAGATTAAAGTGGTACTAATACACAAAAAAATATTCAAAAACATGTGTCTTTAGTTAATACCAATAGTGGATCTACAAACCTAGGAATAAGAGCTTTTATACCCTAACCTCAACTAGTTACTTTGTCAAGTGCACAACTAATAAGATCAGGTAGTCAACCAAAAACTAATGCCATGCCTCAACAATAGAATGTGATGAATCATATTTTTTCTCAACAAGTGATGAATATAATTCCAAATTAAATGGCACAAATGAATATACCAATGTAAAATAAGTTAAACATATTTCCACCTTAACTAGGGGAAACTAATGTTCTACCTTCTTCTAATTCAAAACCAACATGTTAATTCAAAACCAAATAGTATTTAATCAATAATGTATTCATTTTAGTCAATGAAAGGTACCAAATCTCCAACATGCATCCACTTCCCAACTAGTATTCATGCAATAAGGGGGTTTCAATGTCTCTCAAATGCTTATTAGGCAATAATTACCTTTTGTATAGAATATACCACAAGGTCAGAGATAGGGTCTTGGTTCACAAGTTCCCACTCAACATCAAGGTTTGAGTAGTCAGTAATAGATCCCTATTCAACCATAATAGACACAATATAGTTATATACCTCCATCCCAACCTCAAAATCCTCTAAGTCAAACCATCATTGCCAACCCAAACTAGAATATCGCACAACCAAACATGTAGTTTTAGCAAGCACATCCTAATCCACATATGCATATTCCTGGATCATTTTCCAACCAATATAATATATACCAAAAAATACCTCCATCATACCCTAGTTAAATTTTTTCACTTGTGACCACTCAACCATCTACCCAAGCCCATATTCTCATAACTTTCTTAGAGCAAGAGTTACAACAAATGAAAGATGAAATTGTAGCTATCCAAGCAGGGAAATAGGTAAAAAAGTTTATGTTGGATGATGTGTATTTATATCCTTTTAATATGGAGTACTTATATATTTCATTTCCTCCAAGATATGAGCCACAAAAATTTGATAAATAAAAGGGGAAAGGTGACCCCAAAGCCCATTTAACCAAGTTATTTGTCGCATGTCAGCTAGTGGCATATATTGATATATACCTTTTGTTGTTGTTTTCAAAGAGTTTAGATGGACAAGCCTTGGAGTGGTTCTTAAAGTTTTATAAGAATTTAGTAACTAATTTTGAATATCTTTTAGATAATTTTGTGCAACACTTTTCCTATAATCTTGAGCATGAGGTTTCATTGGTTGATTTGATACAAGTTAAATAAAAAATATATGAGAGTTTTGTAAACTATCTACAGTGATGGAGAGCACTTAAAATCTGATTCACTCATAGTTTACCAAATAAACAATTAGCCATTATATTCACTAAAAATTTTCATAGTGAGATAACCTATCATCTGGAACTATAGTGTGCACATACCTTTAAAGAAATCATTGAAAAGGTTTGTTGATTGAGTGAGCACTCATTAATAAAGGAGTCATCCAGCTTAAGTCAACTAATCAAAACTAAGGTACCAATCAGGGAAGTGGCCAAAACCAACATCCAATGTAAGTGCAATTATCACAACCAGCATAGGCCAATAACCAAGATAGACCAAAGCAATTCAACCATAATAGGAATGTTGTGGGAAATAGAGTAACCAAGTCACATCATGGCCAAATGGTGAAAACATCATCTGTACCACCTTTTCATCTTACTCCTACCTAAAAACCTCTCCAACCAACACCATAAGCATAATAACTAAGACCCACACAACAAATGCCACAACCTTTACCATTGAAAAACATTCCTCCAAGGAGAACTGTGCCTATGCATCATGTTTTTAGTGACCTTAGAGATCTTATTGAGTCTATATTTTACAAACTTACCACTACTAGTTCGATTAGTTGGCCTATACCAAAGCATTATCCTCAAGGCATCCCTTATCTTGATTGGTATCATGAAAATGAATTCTGTGAGTATCATTGGGGCAATGGGCATAATTTATGAAGATGTGTGAAAATCAATCATTTAATTGAAAATATGTTAGAGAATGGGTAGATCACATTGGATGGTGGTACTTCCACCTCCAATAATACTCTTGTCATCTATCAAAACCCTTTTCCATAGTATAACCAGCAATAAAAATAACAAAAACAATAACTAGTGTAACAAAAAAATCAACAGTATCAAAATCAAAAGCCAAACTAGTAGAACTAGCAAAACTAGTAGAATCAATAGTAGAGCCAAAAATGTTAGAATAATGAATAAAACCAAGGTCAGAATGATAACAAACAAAAAACTTACCATGTAGTTACACATGACAAGAATATGATTGTAGGTCATATTGTAGGGAGTAACATTAATACCATCTCCATTAATCCTAAACTGAGCACCAATCAATCTAGACCATTACTAAATAATGACACTCAACCAAATTACATAGATAATCCTTCTTCAACTTAGGATTGCACATAGGTGAACTAACAAACTAGGACTTCCACTTTTAGACCTTATATCTATAACTCATCATTTCCCCATGACCACATACAAGTGCACTGACAACTGTGACTTATCCTATCTGGCCCCACACCATTACCACCATTTGTTAAAAATCATGGTCTTATATTTAATCTTGATTGTGTAATCATAACTCAAATGTTAAGGAATACCATCCCAAGCCCACAACCATATGCCACTTTGCCCATTATCCAACTAGTTATTCAACCTTGGAATAAGCCATTTGCCATTGACCTAGAAAGAAGTTTAATATTGTAGAACAATTGTAGAAGACACCAACCTAAATATCCATTTTAGATTTGTTGCAAACGTTGACTATCCATAAGAACATTTTTAATGAGTTCTTAACCCAATCCATTTTTGCCAATAAATTTCAAGCTTTGGTTAGACACCTAGCTCCCAGTCAACAAGTCACATTCAACCAAAGTGATATGTCTTCCCTTGCCCACTCCATAATAATCCATTGTACATAAAAGTTTATATAAAGTGACATAAATTGAAACATGTCCTTATAAACAATGGATCAGACCTCAATAAAGTGTCTCTAAAGCTCATCAATATTTTTGGGTACATAATGGTAGATCTCCAACTAGAAATGATAACTATCAAAGTATATGATAATCAAGAGAGAGAATCACAAGGCACCATTAACCTACCATTTATCATTTGGCCTTTGACCCATGATACACTTTGCCATGTGCTTGATCCTTAGTTTTTATTTAATATGATTTTAGGTAGGCCTTGGTTACATGAGATTCATGTAATCCCATCAACACTGCACTAATGTATCATGTTCTTCCACTCAAGCATGGAAGTGAATATTATAGGAGATTTGCACCCATATAAACACTAAAAACATCTCAACATTGAGTTTTAAAGCTATAATTACCAATATATCATGAATCCAAGCTCTAATAAGGATAAAGGAAAGGCCATACTTAATGATTCTCCAGAGGACAATTATATAAATCTTAATACCCTAGATTCCCTTTCCCACATGTCACCTCCTAAATCTTCTAATCATTACACCATTTCAGCTAATGGCCCATGATAATATTTAACACATGATACCTTTCATATTACCAATCTTCCTCAAAATCCAAAGACCTTTGGAAGACCTAAAGTTACCCCACACATGCATTAGAAATAAAGGTAAAGATAAACTTCATAATCTAAGACTAGTTACATTCATACTAACATCTGGCCAAGAACAAGACCCTCTTGAAGGAGATGAATCATGGTTATACAATGTCAAGCTGGTTTATTTTTACAAGATCACCAAATATCTCATTCCCAATTATATCATGGAACATTAAGATTATGAAGGAAGAGGCCTCAAACTAAATCAACAAGGAACCATTGAGCCAATTTTTATGACTAAGTATAAAAGAACTTATGGACTGGGATTTAAACCACCTAAGGGTGACCCCGCATATCTTATTTGCGTTCCATCATTGATGACTAGTGATGATGATGTTGACAGTGAATCAGAGTCTGATCATAGCCTTATCTTTGATGACCTGACTGAGACTAACTTGTTTGATAATAATGCCATATGTACCCTTAACCCAATCATTCATAATAACCCATGACCATTATATTATCCCTAATTGATAGATTGGGACCAATAAGGATACAATTTACTAATTGATGAGTTTCATAATGATGAGGCATTCTATGATTTTCTAGGCCTTAGAGACAATATTTTTTCAGGAGATCATAAATAAGGGTTCTCAATCACATTGGATCTTAAAGCATATTTTATAGAGTGAGTGAACTCCCTTAGCCAAAAATAAATAATAAAACATTGAGGTCCCAAAGTGAAAACCTCTTTGAGGTTCTTTCTAACTAGGGAAAAAGTAAAGATAAAGGCCAATCCAATGGTGAAAACCTATTTTAGGCACCATTAGATGGGGGTGTTCATTCTTCTTCAAATTTAGACTAGGAGACCACCAATGATGAACTTGCCTATGGATCTAAGTTTATTTTTGAGTAAAAATAAGTGTTTGATCAAATTAATTAATAATTTATGACTATTTTTATCACATGGCTAGATCTCCCATTGGGGGACTCAGATTCATCATACCTAGGAAAATTTGAAGAGCTAGTTCTAACAGAGGACCCTGATATAGTCCAAAAATTCAAGTCTTTAATTACTATCCTAAAATATGGTTTGACCCTTCTAGTTTAAGATACAACAAAGGTAAACATCAGGTTTCCATTAGACCTTAAATGGATCAAATTAGGTGTGTCCCTCACTGAGGAGGAACATGAAGTCTTTACAGCTCTATTGAGAGAATTTGTAGATATCTTTGCATGGGCTTATTCTAACATGCTAGGTTTGGACCCCACCTTAGTTTTACATCATCTTGTGGTAAATCCCATTGTCAAACCAATTAATAAAAAGTTACATAAGATGCATGCTCACATTATTTTATTAGTAAAGAAAGAGTTGGAAAAACTCTTAGAAGTACGATGTGTTCGATCCATTGACTACTAAAAATGGATATCTAATGTTGTACATATTATAAAAAAAGCCTAAAGAAATTAGAATCTATACTAATTTTTGAGACATAAACAAAGATTTCCATAAATATTAATTTCCATTGCCTAATATTGACATGATCATCAACTCCATAGTGGGTTATGAGAAGCTTTCACTCATGGATGACAGATCAAAATAGCACCAAAAGACCAACACAAGACAAGATTCAACACTCCATGGGGCACATCATATTATCAGGTAATGCCATTTGGTCTTAAGATTTTCATAGATACATATAAAAGATCCATGACCATCATATTCAATGATATGATGCATGATATTATTAAAGACTATGTCTATGACATACTAGGCAAATAAAAAACTAGGGCCAACCTTCCAATAGTGATATGTATAATATTTAAAAGAATGCATGAGTACAAAGTCTGAATGAATCCAAATAAATGTGTATTTTTAGTAAAATTAGGAAAATTAATTAGATTCATCATGTCTTATAGAGGTATTGAATTTGATCTAACCAAAGTCCAAGCTATAACAGAGATACCACCACCAACCAATTTGAAGCAGCTCCATAGTTTATAAAGCAAAATCTGGTCAATTTGACACTTCATATCTCAGTTAGAAAACAAGTGTCATCCATTTACACATATTCTAAATAAGGGAGTTACATTTCAATGGGATAATCACTTCTAAATAGCTTTTTAGTAGTTAAAATATTACCTAGCAAATCCACCTATTTTATTACCCCCTATGCCAAGAAAATAATTTTTATTGTACCTATCAACTACAGATAGTGCCTTAGGGGAAATTTTATCTCAAAATGATGATAATGGAAAAGAGCAATCAATATATTAATTAAGTCATACATTGGTCATGTATGAACACAATTATATGCCTATTGAAAAAGCCTATCTAGCCATGGTATTTATAGCTCAAAAATTGTGACACTACATGTTGAATAATAAGACCATGGTCATTTCAAAAGTAGATCCCATCAAGTATCTACTATCTAAAATATATTTACAAGGTAAAATGGCCAAATGGATCATGTTTCTTAGTGAATTTGACATAGATTATGTTAGTTAGAAGGCAATCAAGGGATAGATCCTTATAGATCAACTTGTTGAAGCACCCCTTGCAAACATAGATCCACTCACATTATAATTTCTTGATGAATCCATAATGACCATCATTGACATACCTCTTGAAGAGTAGCATTGGAATATGTATTTTGATGGATCATTTACTACACATGGATTAGGGGTAGACCTCTTATTTATTACACCACAAGGGGATCTAATTCCTAAGTCTTTTAGAATAAGTTTTCCTGGTACAAACAACATGGCTAAGTATGAATCACTTATTATAGGAATTTAATAGGTAGTAAAATGGAACATATCTCATCTCCAAGTTTATGGTGATTCTCAGTTAATCTTTAATCAGGTCACAGACCATTTATAGACTAAAGATAACAAGTTGGTTCCTTACAAGGCCATGGTTGACACTCTAAAACAACAAATTGTAGATATCCAATTTGAGCATATACCAAGGGCTAGTAATAGAACTATAGATTTCATGGCTAATATCAGCTCTCTGATTTAACAAATGGATAAAACTAGAGAGTATCAGTTCTTTATTGATAATTTGTTCACACCAGCTCATGAACCTTCAATCATTACAATGATTTATGATATTGTTGGTCCTAATTCTATTTGATATTTAGACCTTTATAACTATCTTCATGACTAAGTTATACCACTTGACCTATCTTAAAAACAAACCAAATCCTTTATCCATTACTCCACACATTATACTTTACTTGGATCAACCCTTTATTATTGTAGTTTTGATGGAACTCTGCTTCATTATTTAAATTTAGTAGAATCTACACTAGCATTATGGGAAGTACATGAAGGATTATGTGAATCCCACTCTAGTGGGGTAGTCACATCCAAAAATATTTTATCTACTAGTTATTATTGGTCCAAAATGGATGAAGATGTAGTTACATATGTAAGGAAGTGTGACAAATGTCAATGACATGCCAATCTAATTCATGCCCCAACCAAAACTCTCAAGCCAATGTTAACGCCATGGCCATTTGCTACATGGGGACTAAAAATCATTGGGAAAATCAATCCTACATCTTTAGATGACCATAAACATATCCTTACCACCACTGAATATTTCACTAAGTAGGTCAAAGCTATACCCCTCACTTATGTGACTAGAAAGCAGATTTTCAAGTTCATTTTCAACCATCTCATCTGTCGCTATGGTATCCATTTTGACATTATATCTAATAATGTATGATACTTTAAAAATAAATATGTCAAATAATTATGTACTAAATACAATATCACACAACATTTCTTTATGACATATTACCCTCAAGGTAATGGTCAAGCTAAGGCATCCAAAAAAAAATTGTTAACATTCTCAAAAATAATGTCAATGATGTTGATCATGACTGGCATCTTTAGATATTATTCACCCTTTAGGCATACCATACCAATCACAATACCCCCATAGGAGCCATTTCATACTTATTTATGGTACTAAATTTATACTTCCTATTCAGGTTAAGTTACCTTTACTATGCATATCTTTCAAGCATGTCCTAGATGATCATGACTATCAAGTAGCTCACTCGAAATAACTAGACCTATTTGATGAAAAATGTACAACTTCATCCAACAATATTTAGGCATATCAATACCAACTCAAAGGCCACTACAATCAACACATCAAGCATAGAAAATTTAAATTTGGTGATCTTGTTTTTAAAGAAAACCAAAAGAATACCATGATTGAAAAGAATCATAAATGTAAATTCAAACCAAACTAGATAGGGCCTTTCATCTTTACTAAAAATTATGGATTAGGAGCATATAGACTTGCCACACAAGATAGAGATGAAATTCTTGAGATAATGAATATTATTCACCTCAAGTGGTACTATGCTTGAGCTCTATGGTGTATTGTCTATAAGGATCATTTTAGTTGTGCCATTTTATCACTATTATTATTTGTATGAATATCATTATTATCATTACTCTTAGCCTATTACTTATCTATTTTACCATTCCATTTTATCAACCAAGCATGTTTTGAATCCTATCTACCTAGCTCATTTGACCTTGGTTTTACCATTAGTTGCACATTTTTAGCGCCAATGAATTTGATCAATTTCAATATTTATTTCAAGTATTTTAGATAGAGATAGAATTTTGGATTAGTATGATAAAAATTTTAGTAGTTTCATCCTTCGTTTATTGTTCCTTTATTATCATTGGTCTTGCTACTAATTATAACCACCTATGGGCAAATTAGTACCATTGATCTTGTTGTTGTGTCATAGTTATAACCACCTATGGGAAAACTAGGGGAAATATTTGTTTATTGAGCCTTGACATACCAATTATCCATTCTCTATGTCATACTATGCATTCATCCCAACTATGTCTATTTTGTTTGAATTGACTGCTACACTAGTTAGATTCCTTTGATGTAGGGAAGAACTATAGTGACTTGAGGTCCTACCTTGAGATTATATAGGCAACACTCGATAATTATTGAGGTTAGATTAGCTATCATCATCATCAACAAAGTCAATCATGTTTATCATAATCAAGGTCTAATGATTATAACTGCCTATGGGCAAATCATTACACACCATCCCACCTGCATTTCTCAATTATAACTGTCTTTAGGCAAATCATTGTGTTATCACTAAATTTAATTTTTATATGCCTAAATAGGGGCATGCTATTATCTTAGTCTATCCTAACTTAGACAGCTTCATCTTCTCAATGATTATAACCACCTTTGGGCAAGTCATTATGTTTTCATGCCACATTGCCACTATCAGGGTACAATGCTTATAACCACCTTTGGGCAAACCATTTTACACCATCCCACTTGCATTATCAGTGATTTTGAATACTTCTTGAATATAATTTTGTTCTCATCCCATCATTTTCCTTTCTTTGGTCCCCTTGTCTCCATTTTTTCTTTTGAGGGACCGTTTATCGACCTTTCCTTGTGCTGAACATTCCATTAAGGGGGCATCATACATTTAGTTCATCATCATTAAAGTTGTATGCATATAGGAAATTTTTACTTTTTTAGAGTATTTTACTATTCCTATATCTTTCAATGCCTTCCCAAATAGGGGCAAACTGTAGACACCTAAATCTGGCCACCAATGACCATTAATAAGGCTTTTGACTAATTTACACCAAAATACACAATTTAGCCTAAAAAAAGTAAAACACATTAAATGAGTTTAAATTGATATATTCAAATGTCAATTTGGGCTAGAGTGTCATTAAATGGGGCAATGCAATTTATGAAAAAACTTACTTTGATCAAATCATTTTGAGTCAAAATGACATTTTTGCACTTGGGTGCTCTAGATTGCTCTTTTATATCAAATTTAATGTACAAGACATGTGTCTTTGTCGTTTTTCATTGGTAACATCCTAAATGGGATAATGGTTCTAATGCATCTAATATCAACTTCAAATTCCAATCTAGTCAAATTTTGAGCCAATAATATGACATTTTGACTAATTTGATTAATTTGTGCACAAATTGCCAAGGTTTTGCATCAAAGTTGACTAATCATGTTTAAGTCTAATTAAACAAAATCAAGAGCTCAAGTTAATTTTACATGAAAATTTTTAAATATTTATTTTTAAAAATTGATATTGAATATTTATATCATCAAATCACATCATTTCTTGGAAAGACATTCTTAGGCCATAAATGCATAAAACATCTCATCAAGCCACCCCATGCTTCATTAACACCCTCCCATGCCTCTTAAAATCCCCTTTTTGCTAAATATCTATGGGGGATATTTATGAATTTAATTACATAGTTTATATTAATTCATGGCCACACATCTCAATCTTGAGATGGATGGTCATGATTGATCCTAAACCATTTCAAAAATCTATAAATAAGAGGCCTTGCCTATTGATTTTTGAAGCTCTTTTATGCCAAACTTATAATTCCCAAATGCATTCAAAAATTCATTGAAATTAGTGTTATAATGTTAAATTATTGAGTGAATCCAATCCAAGCCAAAACCAAACATGGTGCAAAGGAGAGATGGAGGTAGCCACACTTCATTGATGCATACTTCATGAGCACAAACCAAGCAAACCACTTCAACAAACTATTTGGAGCATCGAAAGAAGGTGAAAGAAGGTTTATTTTGCATTTTAGTTATGTTTTCCATTTTATTCTTGTTAACTAAGCTCCCCCATTGAGATATGTTTAAGGTGTTAGCTATTAGTGTGTTATTTTGACTTTGATTTCATATACTAACACAATACTAATCTCTCCTTATTGCAATCCTATGTTCATAGGTTTTATACATTAGCATTGAATATTTTAACATTGGTGATAATTTTCCTATGTGTATACCCCTAAATTTGATGGATATTATCAAGTTTATGGATTCACCTTTTAAAAATGTATTTTTTATTTGACCCAATTCATACATCTAGGTTAGGTATGCAATTTTAAATTTAATAAATTTAATTTTGTTAACATTGTCTTCTTGCAATGTTAAACTATTTTTTACTTGAATAGATAATGAATTAATCCTAAAAATTATAGTTCATCACCACTTTTAGTTTTATGCATATTTATATCTCTTTATCCTCCCAACATTTCTCTTTTAATCACATTATTTTAGGTAGTTTATCCCTAACATAGGAAATAGAACTAGTTGCCTCTATAGGTTACTATATAAGATTAGTCCCACACTGGTAGATAATCCCATGTTTTTGGCCATTTTATGGGTGCTACTAAGCATAAATATCTAGATTTTAACAATTTTTGCATGCCGTTTGGGATGGATTTTAATTTTTTAATATGAATTCCATTAGTGGTGACAATATTAAGGATCACGGTGAGAATCCTAGTCCCTGTATAAAAATAATTATCACCTAGAGAATCCATGGCTTAAATCTAATATTTGGAGATTTTTGGGTTATCTTATGAAATTTATTTAGATAATAAATTTATCTAGGAGCAAATAAAAACTATAGATCTTAAAACTCTCACCAAAAAAATTATGATATAGTTCAATCCATATATCTCTATTTCCCATAAATCTCATCCTTCTAAAACCTAATCCATACTACCTCTAAATATATATCCTACTAGATATCACATATTAATTCATCCTAGAGTCTTTATGGATCATCAAGGGAATCAACCCTTTTTAATATTTAAAAATAGAATTATCCATAACTTAAAAGTATATAAACCAATACATATGGTTGCCTTGAATGCATTATCATATTTTCCTATGGATACCACTCTTGTTCCCATTGAACATATTCAATAAATTTCAACCTTGTGTTCAGTACATCAAATCACAAAGGATTATATTTTCATCATAATTATAGCTTATTCACTTAGATTAAGATCCTTTATTGGTATAGGAATATTCCTATCAATATCATGAATTCATGGGATGACTTATGTCATAATCTTCATGATCAAGTTGAATAAAAATATAATAATATATATTTACTAGAGTAGTTGACTAGTATTAAAAGGTCCAATATGAAGAATATTTTTTCTTTTAATCTCAATTTTCATAATACTTGGGATATAATTAAAAATAATTTATGCCCTTATAATGAAATGTAATTTATATATTATCTTAGGGATTTATAATCAAATATCTCTACAATGTTACAATCTATGGGGGCAATGTTTTTCTAGATACATATGAAGTTTATGTAAGAGAAGAGACTAACCTAGTCTAAGTAGGAAAATTGGATTCTACACACCCATGCTATTATTCCTATAAATGTGTCCTCATATCCATGTAATTGAATATTTATATACTCCTATTGTAAACCCATATACCTTAAAAATCTATAACACTCCATAATATTCTAAATAAATCAAGGAGCTTAAGAGTATACTTGAAATTTTCTCTAATGAGTTGATATATGTCACAAAATAAATAGTTATTATCCATATAATCCTACCCTAAGACAAAACATACCATTAAGTAATTTATACTACAATTATACCCCTTAAATAATATCCAACCATTACTAATACTAGTAGGGAAAATGTAATATTAGAAAACAATATGGCTGAGGAGGTAAAGCTATGGTGTTTCTTATGAAATATGGGTCATAATTCAAATATATATGTATTTGAAATTCATGATCAATAATTTATGGTATACAAATTCCTCATTCATGACCTTAGAGATAAATAATCTCAACAACTTGAGGCATTAGATACTAATTTCGTAAACTATTTGGTGGGTGAAATGGATGTCCTTGAGAGTGTAGTGCAAGTTATGGTCAAAACTTAGGTTCAATTTGATTATATGACTAGATAAGTAAAGATAACTATTGAAGAGATAATATAACAATAAAATACCAACTATGATTTATCCAAGTTCTTCAAGACCTCTTGGACTAGACAACATAAAGAATCTATTCACCCAAAAAGTATCCCCACAAAATAGGCCATTAGTAGCTAAAATGGAACATAAAAATATAATAATAAAAGATAAATAACCCAATACCTTACTAAAATGACAAATATGGATGAAAATCTTATGCCCCTCACAGGTTATAACCTTCCCATCCTCTTAATGTGGTCAAAAAAATGAATAAGCATAATTTTAATGTCTCCATGTGGGAAGCATTGTCTTTACCTGGATAGATGGAATTGTTGTAAGAATCCCTTAAACAACACTCTATCACATACAAAGGAAAAATTAAGGGGAACACATGGAATGAAAAAATGACTAAAGTACCTACATATTTACAAACATCTACCCTAGAGGTAAGTAATTAAGTGAATCCTCCTCCTTTCTATATGTATTTCATTGTTAGACAAATTTTATCTCATAGCTACATGATATAATATAGAGCCAATAATTTATACATTCCAAAAAGGATAGTTGATTCCTTGTGAATTAGTTACACCCATAAAATGGTATGAGTGGTTCAGTTAGATGAGACTACTATGTAAACTATTGGTACAATTAAGTGAATTAGTTGCATCCATAAAATGATATGAGTTGTTTAGTTATATGAGACTACTATGTAAACTATTGGTACAATTAAATACTTAATACTTACTCTTCAATCCTACCCAAGTATCACTATTCCTTTGGATATTTTATTTATTGTGTTGCCTCAAAAAATTATTCTCTACCTATATAGGGATTTCATAGTAAGATAGGATGGTATTTATCCTTAGAATTATATAATTTGATGCTTAAAAATATATATATAACAATCATAAAAATCATATCTAAGCCAATAACTAAATTTCATTTAAATAAGCTTGATTTTAAATGTACTGATAGTGATTATACTTACAAGATGACTTGGAGAAAAAAAATTGAGATTGGTGAAAGACATGGAATAATTCTTGATGGATCATTGGATACTTGGGTTAAATATTTTGAAATTTACCTTTACAAGGAAAAGGATATTATGTTAAATGAATATTTAATAAATAAACTAGAATTGAACCTATTGCATTCATGAATAGAATCCACAAATTCCAAAATTAAAGGATGCAAGTAAATATATGATAGCTAAGTATGAACTATTATTTTATGGATATGAATGTAGGAATGGTGAAGGAGAAGGGGTAGTATTGATAGACATAGGGGGAGACAAAGAATTAATATCTCATAAACTTGAATTCAACTATACCAATATCACAACCTAGTATGAAGCCCTCATTTATGGTCTACAAAATATAAAGATAAAAAGGATCAAAATACTTAAAATATATTGAGATTATAAAATAATAGTAAAATAAGTGAGAGGGGAATGTGTGAAAAAAAATTCTTAAAAACTAAATGCATAGATTATGGGACTTGTTGAAAGAACTTAATCCTATCAATTATCAAGTTATTTCTAGAAATAAAAACCAAGAAGTAGATATAATGGTTGTGATAGGATTTCATTTTAAATTTCATATGGATTTATTTTAAAATAATGGAAAAATTATAATTTTGGTTAGACTTGTAATTATAGAAAACAAAATGTATTAGTGAATTTTTAATAGTAATGCTCAGATTACTAATTTCGTTTAACATGAAGCAAAATTCTCAAATGAAATTTAATCCAAACTAAATATTTCTTATAAAAACCAAATAATTTTTTCAAGAACTAAAAAAATTCCAAAAGGTTTGGTGACTTTGGAAATTATGTTTAACCCTAATGATCAATTGAGAGAAAATAAAATAAACATGTTGGTAACAAAAAAATATTATGAATAAATAGTGATATCAACAAACAAACATATAAAACTAGGAAGGTATGTCAAAATAAAAAAATAGAAAGGTATGGAAATATGTGGACCTAAAAGGATACGATAAGAACATCAAAAAACATACAAGCGAGATCGAATAAGACACCAATCCAACTACAAAAAAGTAAATACCATTAAATCTTCAAGTGGAACCTTTTATGGTATTGGATCTCAACAAGATAATTGAGGAAAATATCATATACCTAATACAAGTTTATGCTTAGGTTTCCATCATAATCTGTATCAATAAAAATAATGGGGGCATATGCTTTTGTGTTGATTTTAAATATTTGAATATGGTCTCATTAAAATATCATTATCCTCTATCATTTATGGATAAAATATTATAGATAATGGTTTGTTTTTAAATAATATCACTACTTGAAGGATTATCAAGTTTTAATAATATATTGGTGAAATAATAGGATCAACACAAAACTATGTTCACCACCAAACATGGAACTTATTCTTATCAAAAGATGCCATTTTGATTAGTTGATGCATGTTATACCTTTTAGAGGGAAATGGATATAAATTTAAAAGGATTGATCAATCAAATAAAATTTATGTACCTATTATAAAATTAATTTTCACCCTTGGAGAGGGTTATTCAGGCTCTCTCCAACTATTCTATAATATTGGAACAACCTCAGGCCATGGGTAACCTATGTTGGGGTTGAACCTCTAGAGTAGGTTAGCTTCCTCTTTGATGCTCACATAATACTAATGCTAAGCTAATGCTTCATGGGGAAAAGGGTTAGAAAGAGAATAAGGGATCATACTAAAGTTAACCAAGTGATGCACCCAATTTAAAGAGGAAAATACCATAAGCTTGAACCCACACTGGATTTTCTAAAGACTATTACTAGCTCACACAACCTCAAGATCGAGATAATTCTCATAAGTATTTCATAGAAGAGGTTTAAAGTACAAAAATAATATATACTTGAAAACAACATTGAAAAGTCCATAAACAAGGTTAGAAAGGAGGACAATGGATGAGGAAGATTCTCCTTCACACAATGCCATCATGCGAAACTCACCAAACTATATCCCAAGCAAGAGATAGGTAAAGAAAGTCTCATTGAATCAAGAGTTA
Source organism: Torreya grandis (assembly GCA_037957365.1). Classification (NCBI taxonomy): domain Eukaryota; kingdom Viridiplantae; phylum Streptophyta; class Pinopsida; order Cupressales; family Taxaceae; genus Torreya; species Torreya grandis. The sequence continues at coordinate 1,652,976 of JARHVA010001958.1, forward strand.
GTTCTTACAAATGCTTGACAAGGTCTATCCTAATCAAGTTTGGCATACTTTATAGTATCTCAAAGAGTATCCATATCTCCTAAAAAGATTAAAAGTCTCAAATTTGGGAACCTTTTCCAAGGAGAAGAGAAAGGGGGAATATAGGATAAGAGAGAAAAAAGTAAAGATATGGGAACATGCTATCAAAATAAGAACACTTATCCTAGGTCATTAATTGAAATTGATATACCACATTTCCTCCTTAACTAGTGAAAGCCTTACCACTTTTTTGATTAATTAGGACACTACACATGGCTTATTGAGTGATGAGGTCTCTAAAGGTTCTAAGAATGCATTAAATGATCCTAGATGTAGTTCCAAAAACTAGACCCCTTCTTTGATATTCTATACATATTTCACTTAGATTATACATAAGGACAAAACCCTTACATTTATAAATCTAACTGAGCTTTGATTATGTCTACTTTGGGTGACTACTTATTGAGATTATGATTCAAAACACTCCATTAATTACAAATAGTTGTTCCTGTGTTGAAACTTGGACCTAGATTAACTATAAAGGAAAACTAGTCTAAGGTTATTGGTTTTCCTATAGTCAATATAGGTATGACATTTTTCTCAATGCCTAGTCCAAAATAGACACCAACTTGCCAAACTTCGATCTATGTTAGGTATAAAAGACCTAATCTCTCTCTATAGAGCCTTGAAGATAATGCTTGGTCTTTTGTTTATGCATTATGGTCCAACTTAGATCATGTTCGAGTTTGGTTCTATATATTTTTGCTAGCTCAGGTCATATTATTTGATTTTCCCAAGTCAAGTTGGTCCATCAACCCTAATTGAGAATGTCCCATCTTGGCCCTTTTCTATTGACTATTGAAGCTGAATCAGATTATTTACCACTTTTGACTCAACTCACTCTATTGATCTTTCTTTGTAAGATTGACTAAGATCCATGGATCTTCTACCAAAGATAACATGCTATGGACACTTGACATCTATATATTTTCTTCTTGGATTTTCTTGGTCCCATTTACATCATCATTAGATTTGTTAGGTATGAACAAACATAAGCCCTTAGATCTATATTTAAAGTGGCAACCTTGTCTCTACTTACACCACCTATCAAACATACATTAATCCTAAATATCCTATTATCAATCTATTAGTTTATACACTTACACCATGTGGTGGCCTCTAATCCCCTTGAAATTTTGACCTGCTCATGTGCCATTGATCTTTGATGCTTGATCAAATGCTAATCATTGATTTGTTGGGACCCACTATTGAACTCTAATGGCTACTTCATGATCTTAAGTTTGATGGTATATAGGATGTTAAATGTTGTTTGAAAAACCATCAAATTTAAGATCAAAAGGAATTATTTTTTTTGAGGTTAAACTTTATGTTAGCATGAATGACTTACTACATAGGTCCAATTTATAAGCTTCTAACTCGAACCAAATTTTTTTTGCAGGCCTAAAAACTTTTGAGGATATTCTTGGCATGTAGATCTTCAATTGTACTTGATTTACTAGTCACATGATGATTCTAGGTGAAGATATTAAATTCACAAGTTCTCTAGTCCACTTGATTCTTTATGATTTCCTAGTGATGATCAAGTTCATTAGGCTAAGTATGGAAAACTTAGTGAAATATAATTGAGGAGCCAACTTTACACATGCATAACTCTATTTTTGTTTTGGTGGAGGATCTCTAACTTAGCACCTAATAAGTAGGGACAAATATGAACAAAACCATATGACCACCCCCTAAAACTATCATACATGTGAGATAAGGACTTGTTAATATGCTCACTTGACTCTATTTGAACTTCCTTGAAAATGGCTAAGTATGGAAAAACATGTAGAAAGTGACCAAAGAGCCAACTTTAGACCTCCAAACTTTGGATGCACATGGGTGGGTGACCTAATATTTGGTGCACATGATCTTGACACAAAAGTGAACAAACCCATATAGCTAATTATTCTTGACTCATCCACACATACAAGATATGGCTTTAGT